>OU860785.2:3554126-3776626 GCA_917862395.2 Heliconius sara | reverse complement strand
GTATAATAAGCGTATGAATGTCTCCAAAACAAAACTTACGTGGTCCAATCAGCTGTATCAGTAGAACCAACTTTATCATCCTCCAACCAATTCTCACTCATTTGCCTTTTTTACTTTCTACAATTTTCGATTCTGATGCTATTTTACAATAATAATTATGTAATATTTAAAATAAAATAAACGAGGGGCACAGAACACAATGTAAACAAATCACTGAGCGGTAACTTGTCATACCACAAACAACAAAATATGATTATAATCCGTAATAATGTCTATGATTAGACGTATTTGGTAAATTGATACACATTATCTGTAGTCAATTCGGTACAGTTGACAAGCTTACTTACCGATTTCATCGTAGTGGCAACATTTTAGCTTATTAACCGCATATTAGTTATAGGAGGTTAATAGAACTGTTATGAATACGCAAAGTTATCGAACGTTTCATAAACTTATAGAGCATTTTAACTAATGAACGTTTTAAGCGTTCTATAAGGGTTTTTTATGAATAAGACCGTTAGTGTGTTAGCAGCAATTTTTTCTTATGAATTATGTTAGTTATTGTTATTTATATATTATTTTATTTGGCCGGTTATCGTTTCTATCCAATGTTTTTGAATAGAACAATCAAGGCGGGCCGTAATTGTCTTCAGCATGCTGTTGTGACTGTCCCTCATGCGCCGCAGCAGGGAAGATGCTTTTTTACGCATTATAGCGTGGAATCCGTCAACACGTGCGTCCGCGAACATTCCTGAGGCGCTGCAGAACCGCGGCAGATTCAACAACATTCTGAAGGCATTATGATATTGCACGCGTAATGCGTTGTAGGCTCGACGCGTATAGCTCACCCACAGGCCTCCCGAGTAAAACGATTGACAGAATGCCCGAAATAGGGCAATCTTGACAATCGCGTCACCACGGGCAAACCTGCGTGCGAACATATTGTTTCCTACCGCCAGCGCCCTACGCTCTCTCTCAATGTCCTCATCATCGCTCAAGCATTCTGTAATTATATGACCCAAGTATTTAAATTTTATAACCTTATTCAATAATGACCCGTTTAGAGTAAAGACTCAAGTGCATCAGCTAATTCCCAACCTATGCTAAGATGGCTTTACAATATCAATATATTAGTTATCTACAAACATTCCGACTATAGTTGGTTGATGACAGATGCAAACATGTAAGCAAATCCATTTTCAGGTGGTAAATTCTCGTGATAAAAATAACAATTTTTGATTCTAATAGTTTTCTTAAGCATACAGAGTATTTCTGTCATCACTACTTTAAATGAAACCACAGTTTTAATTATTCAATAAAATCCTAGTACAATTTAAAACAAAAGAGAGGTTTTCAAATATAATAATTAAGAAAATTATCGTTGGTAAAAAACGCCATTTTACAAGCTTTTATTTACTTTCACCTTTCTATATGTCTGTCTATAATCAAATCTTGCAAGTTAGATTAGAACCACTTCTCAGTTTCTGATTGAGCTGAAATGTTGCATGCATGTACAAATCGGATGACAATGCGATATTATGATGACATGGAGCTGATGTGATGATGGAACTGAAGGGTGGCCATAGAGACTCCGTAATTACGCAACACATCCCCATCGACTTTCGCTCGTTTAATTCGTCTTAACGAGTACTTTGATATTATATTGTCACCAGAGTCTCTTTGATCTGATTGATTCGATCAAAAAACTATTGTCTAACGACGATATCTACTTAAAAATTTTATCCACAATATATCATGATTCTATTTCATATTCTTTGGTATAGATGGATCAGTTCATCATTTTTTTCCCATATATACACCCCCTTTTGAGAAGAGTAGGCAGAGGTAGCCTAGGTAAGACACTCTGTTCCCTAATTCCCACCGGATTTTGGATGCATTTCGTGTTGAGTGGTGGAACACGACGCCGCGCTTTGCCCTGATAGCAGAGCGAAGAATTGAAAACATAAATCATTCCATTTCCATCCGTGGGAATCGAACCCACAACCAGTCACACGCTTGAGCCCTTACACCACAGCTGGCTTTTATAAATATAAAACTGTTTATAGATAGGGATACAGAATTATCAAAAGTGATTTATTTTATTTATGAACAATGATATATAGACGTGGAAACCCATTCCAGTCTGGCTTATAAAAATGTTTTTTTTTTCAGTGATGCAGATGTCGAATGTAGCAAAAAGTCAGGAGGATGTGATCCGAAGGAGGTATCGTTATTTAATATAGTCATTTAGTTTATGTGTTAATATAGTTAGTAATATTCCTTATAGGGGATCCTAAAAGAACCGTTATTGAGGCCGTCATTGCGCACTGGCACGCGCGGACGAAGAAGTACGACGAAGGTAACGAGCCTCTTGTGGGTTCGATGTACACTAGGGGACATAGAATATTTAATATTTTAATTTCCTTGCGCTGTTAACGAGGCAAATTGTCTCGTTGAGTGCCTGTACTCAACGCGCAATACCTCAGGAATTCGGCGGAAAGAAGCAAACGGAAGTGTCATAAATTATTTAATAATGATTACTTAAAAATAAAACACAAAAAACATGTCGACGTAATCGTTTTTATTTACAAGACTTTTTTTGTTTCAGATTAATCCTAGACCAAAACGGCATCTTCACTGTCTCTTTTTTCCGCATTTATGTATGCCACAATACGTACCCGTATATTATGTAAGTACTTGTTTTTGTTAAAAATAAATGTAGATAAATTTAATGGGATCTTATATACATAAATTTAATAAGTTCTTTGATTATCACGATTATTACACATTGTACACAATGCAACTAATCCAAAATGTAAAATCTTAAATATACACGATTAATCCGGTTAAATTAGTTTCATTTAAAATTTTAAATAGATATAACTCATTCAAGCGGGCGTAGCCGCAACCGGGTCGCTGATAATCTATAAGAGAATTGTCCATGCGATAGAAAAAAAAATGTTCTTATTTATAAAATATACATTTTGTGTATTCGATTTCTTTAATATAATTGATCAACTCTCTAGAAGTTAAAAGTACTTTTCATAAGCGTCGTTATTTGAAGATTTAAGTTGGTTTTGCTAAAACGTTATCAATCAATCGTGGAATGTTAACGGTGGACGATGTGGCAACCCTCACAAGGTGAAGCGCATATTGGGATAGCTTGATGTGCCCAGACGTTTCACTATGTAGTCAATTTGTCGATCAGCCTATGACATATTACTACAATTTAAATATTAAATTACAATATAACAAATTCATAAATTTTTTACACTTTAAATCTATTATTATTAAATTATTTTGTATTATATATTAACTAGCGACCCGCTCGCGGCTTCGCCCGCTTTAACCACAGAATTATTTACACACTAAAATTATATTCATGTAATACCTATAATGTATATTTGCAACGCACTTAAGATTTCTAATGTAAAAAATTTTAAAACCTTAGGTCGCATTTTCGTACCTCCCATAAGAGAGATGCAACTGTCAATATATTAATTTCTTTAAACTTTTGCCTTAAGGAGTCCTTAGGGCCTGAGTTATTGTTATAGCTATATAGTTATATCAATACTTACAATAAAATCCTAACTCATCGGTGTCTGAACATGGAAGATATATTAGAAAAATTGTTATTACGGACATTTAAAAATGTAATAGAACTTGGTCAGTTTGTCTGTTTATCTGTGCGTTCACGATAATCTCAGAAAGGGCTTAACCGATTTAAGTGCAGTTTTGTAATTTGCCTTACTTCCTTTAAATATTTAGTATTAGTTTTATTTTAATTGGTTCACACAAAATTAAAACCAGATTCACGCTGTATCCAGCCTATAGCAGGGTAGGTAGAGGAAACTTAAGTGTTAAGATACTGCGTATGATATATGACGGGTGTGCGAAATGAAAATATGATTAAATTACAATTCAATCCTCCAAGTGGGAATCAAACCCATAACGTCACGTTACCGGCACAATTTTGTGCCCCTACGCCACGACGGCCTTCAATATTTATACAGAATGGATGCGTCAGCGCTTCTTTTACGGGGACAGTATATAGGATAAAATATTTTACTACGACTCGTATGCGGCGGTTTCCCTTTGATAGGCCTATGTCTGTTTGCGTCTTTAATGACAAATAGCGTTTTATTTTAATATCAACGATAATATATAATTTATTTTGTATAAAAAAATAACTTTTTCATTTTTGGGATTTTTTGAATTGTATTAGGCTTTTATAGAGTAGTTAAAACTATGGTTTCATTTAAAGTGGTACTGATAAAAATACTATATAATTGCATAGCATATTTAATATCTATAGTGATTTTTTAGTGAATACAACCAATAGTTATTACAACACTTGCAAAGAAAGCATATTTCAGGCATTTTTTTAATTCTTATACCTTTTGAGAAACTACCAACATTCTTATCGTTAATAAATTATTTTTTTCAAAATATTTTTTTTTTTAATATTTTGAATATTTTCACGAAAATTAATGATTTTATTATTACGAAAAAATTAGACAAAATAGTCTAAATTTTTCGTTCAATTCAAAATGTTCAAAATTAAATGTTAAAAAATGTTGATCGAAAATAACTATACTGTAGGAGGATACCTTTATATGTCCTGATAAAACTTGTTTTTTTATGATATTATGTAGAATAATATATTCTATAGAGAAATCACACATTCCTCTTCACACTTTTTACTCTTTAACTATAATACGTAAATATTTTTTTTAGAGGTTACTCTGTACTAAGATGGAGATATATCGATATAAATAGTAGAAATATAAATCATTGGAAAGAAAAAGAGAAACGCAATTATATTGCATTTTTTCTTTTTTTCATACTTGAAATGTATTAACAAATTTACATACAATTCATTTGTTTTGAATAACATTAAGGTTGATTCATAAAATATATTTGATACTTCCTTAACATGATTATTTCATGTATTTTTTTTATAAACAAAAAACTTAACTTAACTTCACGCTTTATCCCTAGCGGGGTAGTTTAGTTTTTTTATAAACAAAGGTTTGATTAAGTTCTCTTGAGAAATATATGTACTGTAAATGAATGTAACGTACCTATGTGCCAATGATCAAAATGTATTGATATCCCCACGTGATCCATCTTAACCCAATATCAACTTTTATAAACTATAGCAACCACCTCGCGGCTTCACCCGCTAAAATTTGTGAATTATTTGTTTGTTTCGGTACAGGGAATTACGTTCCTGTTTTAATAAATAATGTATGCTTGCGGCGCACTTATGATTTCTAATGTGAAAATTATTAAAACCATGGTGGTATTTTAGATTTTCATTAGAAAAATTATTATTGGGGGCAGTAATAGAACCAGAAACAATAATATTTGTAAATTTTGTTTGTTTGTTGGTTTTTCTGTTAGTCGACACTTATCTCAGAAACGATTTAAGCGATTTAAAGAGCTAAGACGCGAGCGCGGTGCGGGAGCGGTAAAATCGGTTTAATTGTTTTTATTGTAACATTCGTCATGTATGAATGGTGTAATGATTAAATAACTGACCTTTATAACTATTTATTTATATCCTCATAGAGAAATGATAGCTTTTTTGGGCACTGTTAATTTTTTAAGAATATAAATTTGATCAAAATACACTTATTTATCTATTTATCTTTATATATAAAAGGACATGCACCTGACTGACTGAGGTAAGACACACGCACAGCCGTAACCGCTGATGGGAGAAACGTGAAGCTTGGACAGATGTTTATTTTAATAATTTGGACATCCACTAATAAGGGATTTTTAATTTTTTTTACCCTAAACGGATGAAATAGGGGTTGAAAGTTTGTATGGTTTTTTTTTTAAAACAGCACCGATTTTCATAAAATTTGAAAGTCAGCAGACTCTAAAATATTTCATTGAACACGTGTTTCATGGTTTTTAGAATTCACCTCTAAGGGTGCTAATAAGCAGACGAAGTTGCGCGCGCTCGCTAGTTTTAAGATAAAAATTAAAAGAATATATAATATATTATATATAGTTAATTCCTCAACTTTTTCACGATCAAGTCGGTTTTAATAAATGCCCCGTCCCGAGACCCTCGGGAAAAAAGACATTTACTACATTCTTGTTTATACCCCTATACCCCCTGTTAAGTTATTAAACAAATAAATTTAATATATATATATATGTTTAAATAAAATACTGTTAAATTTGTGTGGGTTCAATTTCAGAATTATGTGAATATAAGTGCGTGTGGATGTTGATTACGTGTTCGCTATTGATGATTGTTGTGTTTGTGACGGTTGCGTTACGAAAACGGTATCTCCAAGGACTTTACTAATTATGGTGGAGGAGAATAATGCTGCCTGTTTCTGAAGGATTTGAATATTTATGCGGGCATCTAATTTATCGCAGTACCGCTGAAGGCTTTTCGTCACTACTCCTGTGGCTCCTACAACTATCGGAATCGTTGTGACTGTGGTGTTCCATAATCTGGAGAGTTCAATTTTAAGCGGATGATATTTGCTAATTTTTTCAAGTTCCTTAGCTCCAATATTATAGTCAGACGGTACTGAGATGTCAATAAGGTAAGTATGGTTGTTCGCTTTATCTATGTATATCAGATCAGGTCTATTGTGTACTATTGTAACATCTGTTTGTACTGGTATTTCCCACATTAGCTTTGCAATGCTATTTTCTCTTACAGTTGGTTGTTTTAATTCCTCCTTCCACCACAATTTGTTTACTTCAATTTTGCTTTTCCTAGCCAAGCACCAGAATACATACTGAACTAAGTTATTATGTCGCTTTACAAAATATGTTCCAGCCAGTTTTTCGCAACCAGCAAGAAGATGTTGAACCGTTTCGTCCTTACTTACACACAAGCGGCATTTGCCATCAACACTCCGCTTCAGTATATCTCGCTCGTGTTGGCGTGTTATAACTGCCTGATCTTGTATAGCAAATATGGACGATTCCAGTGCAGGTGATATAGATTGGTTCTTTAGCCATTTAAACGTGAGTTCTTTGTCAATGTGAGCAAGGTCGAGAACTTTTTTAGGGAATTGTCCATGCAAACTCTTATTTCTCCAAGCTACGTTTTGTTTCTTTATTATGCTATTTTTAATTTCTGATTGAGTGTGAGTATTACCTGACGTTAATCTTAATTCTGTTTCTATTTCTAGTGAGTCCTTGTATATTGAATATTTTTCTCTCTTCTGGTCATGCTGTACTATTGCTTCTATTAAATAATCACTTTTCTGTTCTAAATATAATTTGTACTTCAAAATATAAGCTTTATATAAATTTTCTATGTTAATTAAACCTCTACCGCCACTCGTTATGGGTAAATAGAGCCTCTCTATATCGGCTTTTTGCTGATGGACCTTTTTTATTGCTAATAATTTTCGTGTTTTTATATCTATTCGTTTTAAATCACTATTTTTATAATTAATCACTCCAAATGAATACATTAAGACTGGAACAGCGTACGTATTAATCCCCTTTAACAAATTTCTTGCGTTTAAATAAGAATTTGTAATGTTTTTAACTCTCCTAAAGTACTCTTTTGTTAATTGATCTCTGATAATGCTGTGGTTTATTTTTCCAGATTCGTTTATACCTAAGTATTTGTATGTTTGATCTATTTTTAATTGTTTAAAACTATATCCATTCAGTAGTACATGTTCATCGCCTTCGGTGTAGTTCCTGTGTCCAGCAGTTATATGAAGGATATTGCATTTATCAAATCCAAATGACATTCCTATATCGGCAGTAAAAATTTCTACACTATTCAATAAAATTTTCAAGTTAGCTTTGTTGTTTGCATACACTTTAAGATCATCCATATATATGAGGTGATTAATCCATACGCTGTCTTTCAAATGGTATCCCTTCCTGTCATATTTCGCTAGAATGGTTGATATCGGATTGAGAGCCAAACAAAATAGCATTGGAGACAACGAGTCCCCCTGAAAAATGCCCCGTCTTACCATAATCGGTTCAGTAGTAAATGAGTTTGAAGAGCCCTTTGCAGTCATCACAACTTTCCATTTTGGCATAGCTCTTTCGAGAAAGGATTTGATAACTGGTGGACATTTGTAGATATCCAGTACTTGCAACAACCATTCGTGAGAAATACTATCAAACGCTTTTTGATAGTCTATCCAGCCCATGCTTAAATTTTTTTGACTCTTGTGGGCATCTTCTAATATGGCCTTGTTCACCATTAAGTGATCTTTACACCCACGTGCCCCACGACGACAACCCCTTTGCTCTGGAGCCATGATATTGTTTGCCGCACAATGGTTATATAATTGGTCAGCCAGTATCGAGGTTAGAAGTTTGTACATACTCGGCAAACATGCAATTGGGCGCCAGTTTTTAGGTTCTTCGGTATCCAGATTCTTTGGTATTAAAATAACTTTACCAGTAGTCAGCCAGTCTTCTAAAGGTTCCTCACCCTTCAAAATATTTGTAAATAAAATTGCTAGATGGTCGTGGATTTTGGAAAAATATTTAAGGTAATAGTTTTGAATTTTATCTTGCCCCGGCGCCTTCCAATTCAACATTTTACCTGCGGCTTGTTTAATCTGTTCAGTACTTATTTCTTCAAATAAATTAGTATTTATAGTTGTGTTATTGTGCTGCTCAATATCAGATATCCACTTTGCGTTATGATTGTACGAAACTGGTTGTGACAAAATGTTTTTCCAAAATTCCTCAGTACTATCCTTGCTCGGTAATTTAATATGAACATTTTCTTGCTTATTGCTTAAACTTCTATATAGTCTATGTTCGTCTTCTGTAAACATTTTATTCTGTTGTTTTCTACTATTTATTTCCTCATATCGTTTTATTCTCCCTGCTAATGCTTTTATTCTTTGTTTTAACATTTCTTCTCTATTTTTATGGTCTATGTCGTTTTGTATATTATATTTGGAGTGCAGTTTGTCTTTAATTTTTATCATTTTTCTTGAATTGACTCCTCTGGAAATTTCTATCATTTGCCCCAGCTCTTTCCTCAAACGTTCTATTTTTAATTTTATTCTTTTTTTCCATGGTGGGTCTGTATGAGGTTTTAGTACATTACTAGGTGTGTAAGGTGTTTGATTATTATTTAATATTAAAGTTTTTGCAGCCGAATAAATTATATCGTTAGTATCTCGGAGAGAGCAAGCGCTTGGCAAAAGGTTTGGCATAAAATTATTTATAATTGCTAAATTTTCTAAATATTGTTTATTAATTTTGGCTTTCGGTAGGTACTCGCGGTCTTCGACAGCCATTTCTTTTGTTTCAGCTAAAATGTTAAGAAACTGACAAACAAGCGGATTTTCAGAATAATCAACTGTTTGAGGAACTTGCCCTTCTGGTGTATTACATATTTCCCTAGTTTCATTATTAAGTGTTGTCGGTTCTTCTATTATTTCCTCTATTATATTATTTAAGATTGTGGGTGTATGTGTCTGAGTGTTAGTGGGTGTAAGGGTGTTTTGGTGTTGTATTAGCTGCATCCTATTTCAGCAGATTCTTTATTCGATTCAGTTGTTCTTGTGATATAAGGTTCTTTCAAATTCTACGAGCTTGGTTAGACAATGTATTCCCATTGAATTTGTGTATTTTTGGATTGTCAGGGTTCCGTTGCTTAAATAGCCTTTCCAATTTCTTATGTATTCCGTTTCCTTCATATTTTGCCATATAATAACAAAAAATTAGCTCCTCTTTCTCTGGTTCTGTCCACTTACTCCTTCTATCACACTGAGATTATCCACGTTATTGAACCTTGACTTTCTTTACGACTATTGATTTGCGCTGGTTGATTTATGGATGATGATGATGATGTGGATGTTGTTCTTGAACGAGTGTTATGTATGATTGGCGTGACTGAGGTGGATGCTTGTTGTGATTCATTTTCTATTGTTTTTTGTATTGTATCGAGTGTATTTTTTGATAGAACATTTTGTTTTATGATTCTGCGCGCTTGATTCGATAAAAGACTTCCGTTCATGTAAATTTTTGAGTTTGTTGGATTCCTTTCTTTATAGATACTTTCAAGTTTTTTAATGTATCCCCCACCTTCATTCCTTGCCTTAAAATAACAGTACATCAACTCCTCTAATTCAGCTTGTGACCACTTCTGTTTTCCTGAAGTTGTTGAACTTATCGTGGTCCCCACGAATGGACCGGCCGAGGGTTCGACAGGAGATTCCCTTCTCGGCAAAGTCTCATTCGTTCCTACCCCATTCCCCTCAGAATCGGCTGTGACATTTTCGGTTTCCCCGACTCCCGCCCGCCTGTTCAACGGAGAGCCACTGGCGGTTCGCATGCTGTCATGTCCAGCGCCAGCTCCAGACATGCCCCGGCGATCACCCCCGGGTAGCGACCCTATACGTAAATTCTTAAATTGTCTCTTCATGGTTAAGAAGGTTGCTAGTGCTCCGTTGGCCATCGATTAAGTCACCGTCTGATATACAGACTTCGATGTTCCACCCCTCACGTGGCATAGATCTTACAGCCGGACGTGGAGTTAGACTATGAGGGGCATATTATATATTATATTATAATATATTATTATATTTTATATTGTTATACTTTATATATTATATTGTTATACTTTAATATATTATATTGTTATACTTATATATTATATTGTTATACTTTAATAACATATAATATATTTATCAAAATAAGAATGTATTGTTTTGTTTAATAGCTCCTGATAGTTATTACAACGCATGCAAGGAAAGATCATTGTAGAAAGTTGTTTAATTATATTAGAATTATAAAAACTACTAACATTTATATGGGGAATAAAATATTGTCTCTGTTTTCCACCTGAAAAACACTAAGGGGAGAAAAAATATATATAAAAATATAGATACCACATTAGTATCGATACTGTTGTACTGGTAATAATAAATGAAAAAAAATGATATACTACGTACGGGATACCTTTGTATGCAAAGTTTAAAGCTATTCATTATGACAGGATATAAAAAAAATATATATATTTTAGATGTCCCTCTGTACTACGATGGCGGCTCTGTTCTAGTTTGCACTTTTTCCTTTGAAAATTAGTTATTGTAACATAACTCTAACAGTTACAGATGGCATCGTCAACTTTATGTAGATATTGATGTCTTCTATGAAATTATAGGACATCACTTTGCTCTATTGTCAATAATTTCCACAGCCTAAGGTTTTTTTTTGGTATTGTTTTACAACTTAATCGTCTAATTGTAAAAGAATTTTCCAAATTGATCTCGTAGTTTCGGGGCCTATTCAAATCAAATAAGGAAACAAAAAATCTAATCGATTGTCTTAATAATTTTAGTGATATCGATGCACCTCCCCCTCACCTCCGCAGAGTTACTCGCCACGGTGCGCGAGGCCACACGACACACACTCCGCATTTTTTATTATGATGATGATATGATTTTCTTTAGATTGATATTTTTAAATTCGTTATATCTTTTGAATGGGATATCCGATTTTATTAATTTAAAAAGTATTTTACAGGTACAAGGTACAGGTACAGGTACAGGTACAAGTATTTTTTATCTTAAAACTAGCGAGCGCGCGCAACTTCGTCTGCTTATTAGCACCCTTAGAGGTGAATTCTAAAAACCATGAAACACGTGTTCAATGAAATATTTTAAAGAGTCTGCTGACTTTCAAATTTTATGAAAATCGGTGCTGTTTTAAAAAAAAACATACAAACTTTCAACCCCTATTTCATCCGTTTAGGGTAAAAAAATTTCAAAATCCCTTATTAGTGGATGTCCAAATTATTAAAATAAACATCTGTCCAAGCTTCACGTTTCTCCCATCAGCGGTTACGGCTGTGCGTGTGTCTTACCTCAGTCAGTCAGGTACATGTCCTTTTATATATATAGATAAATAGATAAATAAGTGTATTTGGATCAAATTTATTTTCTTATAAAAATAACAGTGCCCAAAAAAGCTATCATTTCTCTATGAGGATATAAATAAATAGTTATAAAGGTCAGATATTTAATCATTACACCATTCATACATGACGAATGTTACAATAAAAACAATTAAACCGATTTTACCGCTCCCGCACCGCGCTCGCGTCTTAGCTCTTTAAATCGCTTAAATCGTTTCTGAGATAAGTGTCGACTAACAGAAAAACCAACAAACAAACAAAATTTACAAATATTATTGTTTCTGGTTCTATTACTGCCCCCAATAATAATTTTTCTAATGAAAATCTAAAATACCACCATGGTTTTAATACTTTTCACATTAGAAATCATAAGTGCGCCGCAAGCATACATTATTTATTAAAACAGGAACGTAATTCCCTGTACCGAAACAAACAAATAATTCACAAATTTAAGCGGGTGAAGCCGCGAGGTGGTTGCTATAGTTTATAAAAGTTGATATTGGGTTAAGATGGATCACGTGGGGATATCAATACATTTTGATCATTGGCACATAGGTACGTTACATTCATTTACAGTACATATATTTCACAAGAGAACTTAATCAAACCTTTGTTTATAAAAAAACTAAACCACCCCGCTAGGGATAAAGCGTGAAGTTAAGTTAAGTTTTTTGTTTATAAAAAAAATACATGAAATAATCATGTTAAGGAAGTATCAAATATATTTTATGAATCAACCTTAATGTTATTCAAAACAAATGAATTGTATGTAAATTTGTTAATACATTTCAAGTATGAAAAAAAGAAAAAATGCAATATAATTGCGTTTCTCTTTTTCTTTCCAATGATTTATATTTCTACTATTTATATCGATATATCTCCATCTTAGTACAGAGTAACCTCTAAAAAAAATATTTACGTATTATAGTTAAAGAGTAAAAAGTGTGAAGAGGAATGTGTGATTTCTCTATAGAATATATTATTCTACATAATATCATAAAAAAACAAGTTTTATCAGGACATATAAAGGTATCCTCCTACAGTATAGTTATTTTCGATCAACATTTTTTAACATTTAATTTTGAACATTTTGAATTGAACGAAAAATTTAGACTATTTTGTCTAATTTTTTCGTAATAATAAAATCATTAATTTTCGTGAAAATATTCAAAATATTAAAAAAAAAAATATTTTGAAAAAAATAATTTATTAACGATAAGAATGTTGGTAGTTTCTCAAAAGGTATAAGAATTAAAAAAATGCCTGAAATATGCTTTCTTTGCAAGTGTTGTAATAACTATTGGTTGTATTCACTAAAAAATCACTATAGATATTAAATATGCTATGCAATTATATAGTATTTTTATCAGTACCACTTTAAATGAAACCATAGTTTTAACTACTCTATAAAAGCCTAATACAATTCAAAAAATCCCAAAAATGAAAAAGTTATTTTTTTATACAAAATAAATTATATATTATCGTTGATATTAAAATAAAACGCTATTTGTCATTAAAGACGCAAACAGACATAGGCCTATCAAAGGGAAACCGCCGCATACGAGTCGTAGTAAAATATTTTATCCTATATACTGTCCCCGTAAAAGAAGCGCTGACGCATCCATTCTGTATAAATATTGAAGGCCGTCGTGGCGTAGGGGCACAAAATTGTGCCGGTAACGTGACGTTATGGGTTTGATTCCCACTTGGAGGATTGAATTGTAATTTAATCATATTTTCATTTCGCACACCCGTCATATATCATACGCAGTATCTTAACACTTAAGTTTCCTCTACCTACCCTGCTATAGGCTGGATACAGCGTGAATCTGGTTTTAATTTTGTGTGAACCAATTAAAATAAAACTAATACTAAATATTTAAAGGAAGTAAGGCAAATTACAAAACTGCACTTAAATCGGTTAAGCCCTTTCTGAGATTATCGTGAACGCACAGATAAACAGACAAACTGACCAAGTTCTATTACATTTTTAAATGTCCGTAATAACAATTTTTCTAATATATCTTCCATGTCCAGACACCGATGAGTTAGGATTTTATTGTAAGTATTGATATAACTATATAGCTATAACAATAACTCAGGCCCTAAGGACTCCTTAAGGCAAAAGTTTAAAGAAATTAATATATTGACAGTTGCATCTCTCTTATGGGAGGTACGAAAATGCGACCTAAGGTTTTAAAATTTTTTACATTAGAAATCTTAAGTGCTTTGCAAATATACATTATAGGTATTACATGAATATAATTTTAGTGTGTAAATAATTCTGTGGTTAAAGCGGGCGAAGCCGCGAGCGGGTCGCTAGTCTTTAATAAAATGTAATTTAATAGGATAAGGATTAATGCAGAGGTATGAATAATATGGTTTGATTATTGTCGGCACTTTTGTTAACTTATAAAATATAAAAAAATGGTTATATTGTCATAACTACAGTAGTTGGACATATGCTACCGCGGACTTTTTTATAGATATTGATGCGTTCTATAATACTGTAGAACATTGTTTTGTTCTATCATCAATAGTTTTCGCAGCGCACGCGATGATAGAATTGTTAAGATCAATTTCTTCTCACCTTGGGTTACATTATTGCATTTTTATTAGGGATCTCTATTTTTTTTGAAAATGTAATATAGCCTATGCTGATCAGTGAAGATGCAGCTTTCTAATAGTGAAAAAAGTATTGAAATCGGTCTAGTAGTTTTTGCGTGAAAACTCTACAAACATACACACATATATACATACAAAAATACAAATCTTACTTCTTTATAATATTAGTATAGATATAGAGTATAGATAGTATAGATTGGTCTTAATTACTTCGTTTATATAACATTTTTTTTATTTTGTTCTCAGCCTGCTGTAAACCAAGTGCAAGGAGGTAATACCTATAATATTGTAAACGGAAACGGTAATAGTAATTCAGTTATTGTAAGCTCAGGTTGAGACATTGAAAATAGTTGTGACTATTATAAAAAAATAAATGTTAATTATGAGCATTAAAACAATTTTAAAATATTTTTTGATTTATTTACATTTTTATATAAACTTAAGGGTTTTCTGCTTACAGACTTATTTCTATCTATACTTATAATAAATCTGTAGAAAAGTCATTTCTATACATTGAAAATATTTAAAAAAAAATAGCCAGAGTGTTAAAGGATAATTAAGAGTCTCCATTTCCAACATTTTTGGAATTTTTGTCTGTTTGTCTGTTTATCTGTTTATGTGAACACGTATCACGTAAAAAGTACACAATATATTTGAGCAACTTTTATACATAAAAAATACAAACAAATCAAAGTAACTTTTAGTGTTTATTTCATTGTAATAGCTTCACTCTATTAAAAGATATGAGTATTTAAGTTTCCAAGAATTTTTTTTTTGAGATATTAGAAATTGATACAAGTAACGCTATCTATTGACAAAAAATAGTACGTACTAACGAATCTTGATAACGCAAAAAACATTCTGTGGATTTAAACACTAAACTTTAAATTCTTAATAGATGGCGCTGTGCATAACAAATATATATTTTTATAGTTTGGAAAGGCTACCGTTACACTCTATCAGAAAATAATGTAATTAAAGTTGTAGATATTTATATGTGAAAAAAAATTTAAACACACGTAACGATATCTATTGACTACATATGATAATGAATGTTCATAACTCATAAAACATTTTGTTGAGTTATTATTTGTTAAACGTTAATTACGTCGTGTAAGTGTAATCTATATTTATAATAAATTTAACATAAACATAGCAGTATTTTTCTAACAATGTTCGAATGGTTACAGTTCAATTATAATTTCCATAGATGGCCCTGTGCATAAAACTTCGTTTTCTGAATCGCGCTGGCAAGATTCTGGGCAAAAAAATGACTTTGGAAACTTCTTATTTATACTACTTTTGGGAGGAAAAAACGCCTGGAGTGGCAGAGATCCAGAGAGCCAGCCACCAAAACCATTCTTAACGACCTTATTGAGCGCATCCGATTGGAACTAGAGTCGGCCGCCGCCGATAGCTGGGAGAAAAGGATCAGGGATGCTAGTGAGGAACAACCATCACTCACAAAACTATGTCGCCAAATTATGAAAAAGGCACCCCCTGTAAGACCACTGTACCACGCTGATGGCACCCTTCGATACGACTCCCAGGATAGGGCCGACATCCTGGCTGACTACCTAGAGAGCCAATTCACGCCCAATGCCAGCCAGCGAAGGGAGTTCCACATGCGTTTGGAAGAAGATGTCATCCGGCAGTTAAGGACCCCAGTGGCACCGCTTTCACAAACGCCATTCTTCTCCCCGTCGAGCGTCAGGAAGGCAATAGTGTCTCTTAAGCCGAGGAAAGCTCCGGGGAGTGATGGCATTACCAATGGAGCACTCCGACATCTGCCTTTAAGGACCATCGCATCCCTGACCAGACTGTTCAACGCAATCCTGCGCCTGGGCTACTTTCCTCAGGCGTGGAAGGAGGGTATGGTGGTGTTGCTGCCAAAACCTGGCAAGGACTCAAGGAGACCAGAAAGCTACAGGCCCATCACGTTATTGAGCGCCATATCCAAGTTGTTTGAGAAGCTCGTTCATCCACTCGTCCAAGCGCATCTACATCCGCGCCCCGAACAATTTGGATTTCGCAGAGGTCATTCGACTACATTACAAATTGCCAGAGTGATTCACTTCGCAGCCGCTGCCGCCAACAAGAAGGAGTGCGCAACAGCGGTCCTTCTAGACGTCGCCAAGGCGTTTGACAAAGTTTGGCACCCTGGGCTAATGCACAAAGTACTCCGTGCCGGCACTCCCTACCACCTGACAAGGATCCTAGCTGAATTTCTCCGCGGTAGGACTTTCCGGGTTAGGGTGGAGAGTTCACTTTCCAGTAGCCACCCTATCTTGGCAGGAGTCCCACAAGGTAGCACGCTCTCCCCCACTCTCTACGCAATGTACACCGACGATTTACCGGTTCACCAGGACACCACGCTGGCGTTGTACGCCGACGATATTGCATTCCTGGCTAAGTCTTTAAATCCGAAGCACGCTGCCGTCAAGATCCAGAGGGCCCTCGACCTGCTGCCGGACTGGTTGGCGGAGTGGAGACTTACAATCAACGTGGCGAAAACCCAAGCCATCACGTTTGGGAGCCACAGGACGCAACCTCCTCCGCTGGTCCTACTGGGCGAGCAGGTCAGCTGGTCCAAAAACATTACCTACCTAGGCGTTGTCATTGATAGGCGACTCTCGATGACGGCCCAGATCAAAAAAGCCAGGAATGCGGCGAGGGTCGCCCTTAACCTGCTGCGTCCTGTACTGCGATCGCGTCTTCCTCTTCGAACCAAGCTGGCTCTCTACAAAACGTACGTCCGACCACACTTGACGTACGCGACCCCAGCTTGGTATGCACTCACCAGCGAATGCCAGCGTCAACTTCTACAAACCACGCAGAACGTCGCCCTCCGACGGGTCGTCCAGGCGCCCCGATATGTAAGGAACGCTACCATCCGGCGTGACCTCCGTATAGAAAGCCTTGAGGAACACATCACGCAGCTGGCGGTCAGAACATTTAGCCGGGCCGACGCCTCGGACCATCCTCATATCCGAGACATCGCACCGTGGCACACCCGCCCTCCAGATGCACCAAAAAGGAACCTACCGAGAGACATCTTACCCCACGCCAACTCCTGAGCTGCTGCCAAGGTCGCTGGTCGCCTAAGCTGGGCCTCCCTTGGGTTACCAAGGGTCTCACTCGGCTGGGCTGACCGCCCGGCAGCACTAGCTCATCCATTCCCCTCTCCCCCTTTTTCCCAGTCTCATTAAAAAAGACCCATTCAAAGAAGGCCCCCAGGTCCACCCCCATGACACGCCCATATTAATGGGCGGAGTAGGACTCTCACGGTCAGAGGGCCCAGCCCTGACACCGTTTCCCCTCTCCCCCGCGGGGGGTTGAGTGAAGATTATGCACGGTTATACTACTGTTGATAAATTTACGTATTTTTAAAGTACAATCGTTTATAGTACTAACTGCAAAGTAAACTAAAGTGAATTTTTGGTGAAGATTACCTTCGTAATAGTCTAGCTCAATTCGTAATTATTTAACACAGTGATAAAGAATGACTTAATGTTCAAAGAAATATTTTGAATACGTTCTTCAGTTCATTCGTTCGTTTATGTTATTAATATTTTTTAAGAAACGTATAAAAGAAATAACTTTTGGGAGCAATCTCTAAAAAATTATGTCTCAAGAAAAAAATGTTCTGACATTGTTTATAAAAACATTACTATTGCACTAGACTAGACATTGCACTATTGCACCTGTATGTTGCATGTATGTATGTGCCAAGGGTATTTTAGGGTACATACCTCAAAATTCTTATAAGATAACTTTGTTGTTTGTCCATCTGTCCGTCTGTCAAGACTATTTTGTATAAGATCGGTTAAAGGTTAGATACCTCAATGTTCATGTCTATATTCCCTTAGAGCACAACGAAATCTATCTTCTAAATCATCGCAATCAAATGTCGATGAAATATGAGGGTTTATGCTTTGTTATTTGTCGCATTTTCTATCATAACTATAGAATATTTGTTAAGAAGCTAAAACTTACGACACCTATAATACAAAATTACAAAAACTTATTGTATTTGTATTGCATTTTGTCACCTGCTCTCTACGCACTATACACTGATGACATCACAACGCCCTAGCGAGTGTCACTCAACGAGAAATCCTGCAGGTCGTCCCGAATCTCATCCTCCGTCGAGTGAAGCAGGCGCCATACAGCGTGTGGAACACCATGCATCCCCGCAACATAAATATAGAAAGCCTGGTGTTACACATTGGTCGTCTCGCGTCCAACTCGTTCCGCTGCGTCAATGTATCGGGTCATTCAAACTTAAAGAGCAGTACTCCATGGCATACCCAGTCGCCCGAGGTCAGACGTCAGACGACTTCCGAGGGACTTTCTATCCTCCGCCAAATCCGTCGTTTAAGCTGGACCTCCCACAAGAAACCGAAATTCTCACCTGACTGAGTTGACCGCCTATATGGTATTTGATAATCTTTTCAATCCCGTCCCGCATGCCCCTCCCTGTGTCTGCTCTAGAGCAGGTTGTAGCTTGAGATCACTGCCAAAGAGCCAACGGCCCTGATGGCGTTCGGAGCTACTACGGATACTGACGAGAGAATGCTTTGATTTGCCGCCTGGCTCTATAGCAAAGTAAATTTAGAAGCGATTGCACGTATTTTGGAGTTATACAATCATTATAAAGTAGTATGTATTCGCTGGCGCTTGCGCCAGAACCAACGAATACGTTCCTTTGGAAGTGTGCCAGAACCAGTGCGCCAGACCCCCGCGAGTCGACTCGTCGATGCGTCGGAACTAAAAAAAAAAAAAGGTTTAGCCCCCATTTGAATCGATTGCGCTGGGTCCCAGAGCTGTATCTCTAACCGTTCGAAAGTTAGCTTTTCGATTGATTACATCCCACTAGTCTATTCGCTTATCAGTCACCCTCATTAAGCTCCCGCCCGGCCTTATCGCTCACGAACCTACGTCACAGTGCAGTGTTGCCTGTCTCTTTGTCGCTATGTTAAATAATAAAGACTTAATGCAATTTCTCTGATTTTAATGTGATACAGTATTTTCTTTATTAAAACTTCCCATTTAATATATATATTTTCATGAAATCTAAATAGTTCGATTGTATTTTTTATTATACAATGTTTGAAATAATGGCGCGCCGGTGAAACAATATTTTGTTTATTAAAACTTCCCATTTAATATATATATTTTCATGAAATCTAAATAGTTCGATTGTATTTTTTATTATACAATGTTTGAAATAATGGCGCGCCGGTGAAACAATATTTTGTTTATTAAAAACTTCCCATTTTAATATATATATTTCCATGAAATCTAAATACTTCTATTGTATTTTTTATTATACAATGTTTGAAATAATGGCGCGTCGGTGAACAATATTTTGTTTATTAAATAGTTCTCGATTTAATATATACTTTTTTTATTTATTTTTTAGTTGTTATTGTGAAATTTTAAACCTGCTCAAACTTGTAATGGATTTGTCATTATTACTAATGGCATTGTTTCTTTATTACTCATAAGTCATAAGCATTAGTTTAAATATTATCGTTATCATTTGCGATAGTTAAATAGGTTTGTTCATTTACATTGTCTTAGTATAAAACGACTGTGTTTTTTGAATTCATTACTAAGTTGTTCAGTGTCTTCTTGTTAAGAACTGTTGTGCGAGTGTTGTCTAGTAAGTGCTAACCACATGGATACCATTATGGATGTGAGTATTCCTTTTTATTCATGTTATTCTATATTTTACTGTGATTTTTTACAACGTGTGTTTTTTACCACTCTAACGTTTTTTAGATAGCGTAGAAATTTATTTTATTTTTATACTCATTTTCCTTTGTATTCATTGTTGTAGCTTACGCGCTACGTGGGTGGGAATAATGCAGAATACGAATAAAAAAACACGTATAAACAGTATTACTTCTCAACATCTGACGATGAACGTATCTCGCCATACCCTATCAAGAAACGGGAGAGATCAAAAAGCAGTGACTCTCTAAACGAGAGAAGAGTTTCTTTCAAGAACCAACAACAAGAGAGAAGAAGTTTCTTTCAAGAACCTCCGAAGATAAAAAAGACAAAACTACATTTTTCATCGGTGGGGCGAGCGACGTACGATGGTACCTCATATATTACTACTAACGAAGATGATGGATCCAATGCAACACATCTCATAAAAATTGAGATATTTGAACTGAAAAAACTGGTTGATATACCACCGGAGGAGCACTGGAAACATGCAGATGTGAGGGTCAAATATTATAACAAGAAAAATAACAAAAATAGCCGCCATCAAATTACACGAAAGTTGGTACATAGTATCACCAAAGAAATTTCTAGTGCACCAAACCTAAAAAAATATCACTTTAAACAAAAAAACTAAATAAATTATTTTACTAAAATTTTACTTTGTTTTATTTTTATTTGAAAGGCATTTTAATAAAACCAAATAATATTTTTTTACATTAACATTTATTACATAATAAATAATGTTTCATACATATTTTTTTACATAATGCTATCCTTATTTAAAATATTATAAAAGATTTAAACATATCGTTTAACAGAAGATCATTATTATTATTTGTATCTTGAATATACAAGACAGTATTCACCACAAAAAGAAGAAAAAACATTTTGAATTATCTTATTGCTATATATCCATCTACTTGTATTTCGCTTTAAAAATGATAAATGATAACTATTTGGTTTTCGACCAAAAGTATCGAAATATTTCAATTAAATTATCAAACAAAGCATAAACAATGCAATTTATTGTTTGAGTGAGAGCATTTTCAAACCTTACTTCTAACCTAACACTCCCGTGTTTGATTAAATTCCAATGTGAAGAGGTGTTTGCAACTAAATCAGGAGTTAGATCAAAAGCCATCAGACAATATCCTTTTGGATATCTATCTCTGTTGATGCCATTACCCTCATTCAAGAAGTCAGTAGTATCAAAGACTTTAATGTATGACTTTCACTATCAGTACATGAAAAATAAATTTACTAACATAAAATTGTTATATACTGATACTGATAGTCTGATATTTTACAAAGAAATTAAGGAAGATTTAAATTCATATTTCGATACTTCTGATTATCCTTCAAATAATCAGTTTCACTTTCCTCAAGTAAATAAAAAGAAATTAGGATTTTTTAAAGACGTGAACAACGGCAAAATTCTTACTGAGTTTGTTGGATTGCGATCAAAAATGTATGCAATGAGTGTTCAAGATCGTACTATCACTAAAGCTAAAGGGGTTAATAAAAGTGTTACTAAGAAATTAAATGTTAGTGACTATAAGTCATGTTTATTTAATAAAAAAATACAACTCGCTGAAATGTATAGATTAGAAGCATCAAACATATTATATTTACACAAAAAAATAATAAAATTTGTTTGTCATACAACGACACCAAGCGACATATATTGCATAACTCAATGAATACATTAGCTTGGGGTCATTATAAGTTAATAGTATATTAAGATGTCATTTTTATTGTATTAGTTAAGAAAATATAATAAAATGTTATGTATTTTTTTATATGTACATATTTAGTTTTACCTTTTAACTGAATAGACGTATCCTACTACATTTAACATGTTTCATATTGAACACCCTTTCACTGCTATTATAGCGGGGCCTAGTGGTTGTGGAAAATCAAAGTTCGTATGTGATTTTTTGAAAAACATAAAATCATGTTTGTAATCAAGAATTTAACACTATCTTATGGTGTTACGATGAAATGCAACCATTATACAATTTAAATGGAGTTAATAACTATCAAGGAATTCCTGATTTGAACATGTTTGATGGGAAGTATCCTCAATTGATTATAATCGACGACCTTATGAGAGAATCTGATGGGCGCATAGTTGATATTTTTACTAAAGGAAGTCATCATAGAAACTTGAGTGTATTCTATATAACGCAAAACTTGTTTCATCAAGGGAAAGGACAACGTGATATATCGTTAAATTCTAGCTACATCATTTACTTTAAAAATCCTAGAGACAAAACTCAAATACGTTTTCTTGCTCGTCAAATAGTACCTGAGAATCCTAAATATGTTGAAGATACAAAGATGCCACTAGTAAACCACACGGATAGTTAATGATAGATT
Organism: Heliconius sara; assembly: GCA_917862395.2. Taxonomy (NCBI): domain Eukaryota; kingdom Metazoa; phylum Arthropoda; class Insecta; order Lepidoptera; family Nymphalidae; genus Heliconius; species Heliconius sara. The sequence goes on along the minus strand of OU860785.2, from coordinate 3,753,987 downwards.
TAAAACAAAATACAGATGATATTTACCGAATCAAAACTAACATATTTCCTGATGAATATACTATTTGTTACATTCCTAAGAAGGGATATAAATACAATAACTCTAAAGACAATTTGTTACGTATGCAATAAGAGGAGGACAAATGAAACGATAGCCGGTTGACAACGCACTGCTTTATTACCTCATGCTACTATCTTTTATAGTGCTGGACGCAGCCACGCACACATGCATATACATATATATAACATTCGTCCCCTCTAAAAAACAATGATTATAATTATTTAAAATATTTTTTAAAACAAATATTGGCACGTTTACGTAACGACCGTCCTTTTTCACAACCAGACTCAATCTGGGTCTCATGATCATTTTCTGCTTCTTGATAGTCGTCATCAGAACTCAAAGAAGTTTCCGCTTCATATAACTCTTTCCTTCTCTCTCTGGGTAAGTCGCGAGATGCGACGTCAGACATTGGGGTGTTAGACTGCGTTAATGAAGCTTCGATGGTTGAGCGTGAAGATGGAGATTCCGAGCCAACGCGGTGTGGTGACGTAAGCACTGGGCCCGGAGACGCGGCCGCCGGCGATGGAGAAGGTTGCACGTTCACGTTAGGTGACGTCACAGATTCCGATAATATCGAAGTGCTAGACACCGGACTCGGTGTACTACTAATGTCCACTCTGTGACTGGGGTCATTAGTAATGGAACCTTTATAAACCAATAACTGATTTATATGTCTTTTGTGGCATTCTAAATTTATTAAGTCTTTAACTAAATACACAACTTTACCTAAACATTTCACAATAATACCTTTAGCCCATGTAAATTTTTTTTTATTACAATATTTCTTATATAGCACTACATCATTAATATTATATTTATTTGTTATTACTTTACTGAGCTGCTCAGATTGTAAACACTGTTGATTTTTTACACGATTAGAAATGTGCGGTGACGAAGGTGTAGATGATTTTGGGTTCAACAAATCTAATCGCGATCTCAGTTTGTGACCGAAAACCATTGTAGCAGGAGAAACGCCCGTAGCAGTGTGAATTGAATTCCGGTAATCCATAAGATATTTATATAATTTTATCGTGACATCTTTTGATGTACGAGTTGACAAAAGACATGACTTTATTCCCTTTTTCACTACCTTTACGAAACTCTCTGCTTGACCGTTGCTGGGCGCGTGGTATACCGGAGATGTTAGATGAGATATACCATTAGAAATACAAAAATTATTAAATACTTTCGAACAAAAAGCTGTACCATTATCACTTACTATTGTATGAGGAACCCCAAATCTTGATATAAAATCACATAATTTAATTATCACCGCCGATGAAGTAGTACTTGACATATAATACGCCTCAACCCACTTAGTATGCGCGTCTACGATAATTAAGTAAACATTACCGTTAATTGGGCCCAGAAAGTCTATGTGTAACCTATAAAAAGGAAAGGGTGGAAATTCCCAACGTACGGGCGGATTCTGCGAAGGAGAGGGACGCAGCTGGATACAAATTTCGCAAGACCCTATCATTTTTTCTATAGCTTGATCTATTCCTGGGAACCAGAATCTTGACCGAGCTTCGGCTTTCGTCTTAACTATCCCTAAATGCGAAATATGCAATTCTTTTAAGATAATATCATGCAAATATTTAGGTAATACTACTTTGTGACCCCTCATGACACATCCATTTTCATATGACAACTGTAATTTACATAAATTATACGTTTTCAGTTCTACATCACTTAATTTTGGTGGCCAACCGTTTAAAATGTAATGTATAACTTTTGTGAGGACCTTATCACGTTTTGTTTCCTCACGTAGCGTATCTAAACTCACAGGCATACTGCCATCCGCTACGAAACAAACGTACGTAGCTCGGTCGCCCGACTGATATTCGCCACACTCCTCACTCGTAGGTGCTATAGGAAGGCTCGCTCGCGATAGATAGTCGGCGCAGTTATCAGTGCTACGAATGTATTCAATTGTATAATTATAATTACTAAGAAATAATGCGTACCGTTGTAAACGATTAGCCGACATCTCTGGCACTCCTTTATCCGGAGCGAAAATTGATAACAACGGTTTATGATCTGTTCTTAAAATAAATGGTTCAGACCTACCGTATAGGTACTGATGAAAACGACGAATTCCGTATATTATGGCGGTAGCCTCCTTCTGTATTTGAGCATATCGCTTTTCCGCGGAATTTAAAGTACGAGACGCAAACGAAATCGGTCTTTCCACGTTATCTGTACTTATTTGTGATAGTATGGCACCCAAGCCACTAGGAGAAGCGTCTACTGTCAAAACAAGTTTCGCATTAGAATCATAATGGGCTAAAACTTGGTCTGACGTCATTATTTTTTTTATAGTTTTAAACGCCTTATCGTGACTACTATTCCAGTTCCACGTAGAATCTTTTTTTAATAACGCGTATAATGGATTTAAGATAGACGATGCATTTGGTACAAAATTCCTATAATAGTTAATTAGGCCTAAAAATGACTGTAACTGACTAACATTAGTGGGAACCGGTACTTCTGCCATAGCCTTAATTTTTTCGGGTGCTTTTTTTAGACCGTCTTTTGTTATTATGAACCCCAAATAACTTACCTCATTTTTAAAAAAACTACACTTATCTTTTTGCAACGTTAAACCGGCGTCCTGTAACCTAGTCAGCACCGCGTATAATCTCTCGAGATGTTCAGCTTTGTCTTTACCCGTGATCAAAATATCATCTAGCAGGCAAAGTACGCCGTCCATACCTGATAGTACTCCCTCAATAGCTCGCTGGAAAATAGCGGGAGCGCTTGCCAGTCCAAATACTAGGCGCGTAAATCTAAACAACCCTCGACTTGTATTAATACAGGTTAAATTTTTTGATTCATCATCTAAAACTAGCTGGTTATAAGCCATAGATAAATCGAGCTTAGTAAATTGTTGACCGCCGTGTATTTTAGAAAACAACTCATTTATCGTGGGAAGTGGATATTGTTCGACAAGCAATTGTTTATTAATACTGACGGAATAATCAGCACACAACCTCACAGAACCATCTCGTTTAAGCACCGGAACGATAGGCGACGCATATTCTGAAAATTCAATAGGTTCAAGAATACCTAAATCGACTAACCTTTCGATTTCCTGTACAACTTTGTCGCGTAATGCAAATGCAACGGAACGCGCCTTATAAAAAACCGGTTTGGCATTATCTTTTAAAAACAATTTGATTTTGTATTTATTAAATGTTCCTAGCTTATCAGAAAAAAGTTTAGTAAATCTATTCTGTAACCTTTCTATACACGGTTCAAATATTAAATTATTGTAATTAACCGGAATTAATTGTAAATTAAATTTCGATATAAAATTCCTACCGAGCAGCGGGGGGCCGCCGTCTCGAACCACGTATACCGCAATGACATGCGTTTGTTGCGCGTAGCACACCGGCAAATGAATCACCCCTAAGCAGTCAATTTTTTCACCGTTATATGTTATTAAGTTTTTATGAGTAGCTGATAATGGCACATTTTTAAAATTTGTATAATAATAGACTTCCGATATGACAGTTACCGCGGAACCACTATCTATTTCAAATTTATATGGAATATTATAAATAACCACACTTTCTACCATGGGCTCTCCCCTAACTGAACGGATATAAAAAAACTGACCATCATCATCATCATCACCCTCACCTTTGTCACCGCCATCCACTTCCACAAAATTAACCTTATTACACACTTTGCGTAAGTGGCCTTTGACATGACACTTTTTACAAGTATAATTCGCGTACTTGCAATCGGCCGTTTTATGGTTATTGTAACCGCACACCCTACACGTCACTTTTCCGACGACTCGATTTTTCCCACTATTTGAAATTTTGTATATATTTGTGTCCATCACGGTGTCAATACTGCCAGCGCTGACCACTGCCGCGGCCCGTGCGCAGCTCAAATTCTCTGTTAATTCGATGGCTCTCGCAAGTGTCAGCTCGGCAAGGTCTAGCGCGTACAACTTCTCCTTCTCAAACCCTGGACGCATGCCCATTATAAATTTATCACGCAGAGTTTCTTCAACATTAAGAAACCCGCAGTGTGCCGTTAACCCGCGAAGTCTTGTCGCCCATTGCGCATGAGATTCGCCAGGTTGTTCGGTAGCCGCATAGAAAGTGTGCCTTTCTGCAAATCCGACCCGTTTGGGAGTGAAGTGATCATCCAGTAGCCGTAAAATCTCTTCCAGTGGTACATCCACAATATCTTTAGGCAACGCTAAGTCTGCTGCCAGCTTATATGTACCCTCTGCGAGTGCGCTGAGAAGGATCGCTTTCCTCTTCCTTCCTGTTGCATCCGTCTGCTCATTCAATTCGTTTGCAATAAAATATTGCGAAATTCGCCCCTTGTATGTTTTCCATGTATGTATATTATGGTCAAAGATATTTAAAATTCCAAATTGTACGGAAGACATCTTTTTTTCCAAAATATGTGGGTAATCCCTCGTCGCCACTGTTACGTATGCAATAAGAGGAGGACAAATGAAACGATAGCCGGTTGACAACGCACTGCTTTATTACCTCATGCTACTATCTTTTATAGTGCTGGACGCAGCCACGCACACATGCATATACATATATATAACACAATTCCATCATTATTAAACAATGACACATAGAGTAAAACCACATTAAGAGTTTTTAAGAGCGCTACATTGCTTAAGACCAAAATATAGAAAAGTTTTACTTGGCGCTTGTAATAAAGAAGAAATCGATTGTATTTGTGAGTGCATATACAATGTTTTGAAAGGGAAAATTCCGCTGCAAGACGAACACAAAAATAAATTAGATAAGTATAAGAATGTTTTAAGAAAGCTTGTTTCAAAGGCAAACAACAAAGCTAGAAAAAATATTATAATACAAAAAGGTGGAACTTTCTTACCAATTCACTTTTCAACAAAACTTCCAAAATCTATCAAACTAGAAGGAGAATGGTCGGTAGGAATTGTTGAATTTCAGTATCCATGTACTATGTTCACTGTTCAAAGTAAACAAAATATAATGTACATAAGTAAAAGAGAGCAGGTTCCCAATGAAGCTGAACCACAGATTGTTACTTATAAAAATCATATCCCAGCATCTAGTTATGAAAATATAGATGATGTTCTATCAGCACTGAATTCTAGAGAGTCATTTAAACTACGCTACGATAAAATTTCAAAATACATCACTTTAACCGGAAATATCGATGACCTCATTTCTCTTAAGTTTTCTTCAAAGTTAAGTCTTCAGCTTGGTTTTGATCCAAATACTGATGTAAGAACTAAAACTACAGGTAAATTTCCAGCTAACCTTTACTTAGGTTTACCATCACAACTATTAATTTACTGTGATATCGTAGAACCTCAAATAGTGGAAGACGTAATGTGTTCATTGTTACGGATTATTTCCTTGGATCCAGTTAAATATGCATATGGATCTAACAAAATGCACGTTTTTTCGCCACCGCACTATATTCCAGTAATGCGTAGAGAGTTTGATACAATTGAAATAGATATAAGGTCTAACACCGGAGAAAATATACCATTTGAATTCGGAACGAGCTGTGTTAAGTTACATTTCAAACGCAACTAATTTAAATAAAATTATGTACGAGAAACGTAGTGATAATATTTGTCCATATCAACAATATTACATTCATCAAGCTGGAACTGGAATTGGGGTTATCTATAAAGGTGCAACACATCAGCGTGGTCATGGTATTGGAAGTTTTTTGGGTGGATTGTTTAGATCAGTTCTACCTCTAGTGTCAAATGGAGCAAAAGTGGTTGGAAAAGAGGCATTGAATGCTGGTGTAGGACTTTTATCAGACATGGTAAAGGCAAAACCATTAAATGAATCAGTGCAAGAACGTTTTACGAAAGATACTTCAAATTTAAAAAGAAAAGCTGATGATAAAATTGATCGAGTGATGACAGGATCAGGTAACAAAAACAGTAGACATCGCCTACAAAGTCTCATTCAGTCGGAGAATCTAAAAGGAGGAACATTGAAAAGAGCTAAAAGAAATTTTAAATTAAATTACAACGATATATTTTCAACAAATAAAAAATAATGTCGTTTTTACATAATCATTCTTGTGAATGTGCCAAATCCGAACTGGACCTATTCGCTTTACCATCAACTCAAACAAGCATAGAAAATGGACAATGGATTCACTACAAACCAATTTCATCACTCAGCGACGATGGGCCATTAGAATTTCAAATTCCTGGATCTGGTGATGATTACATTGATTTGTCACATACATTAATTCATGTCAAAGCAAAAATAGTAAATCAAGATTTAACACCTCTTGGGGATACAACTGTTGTAGCTCCAGTCAATTATTGGCTTCACTCTCTTTTTAGTCAATTAGATGTCTATTTAAATCAAAAACTTATGTCTCCACCAAATAATACATATGGATATCGTGCTTACATAGAAACTCTATTAAATTATGCTCCACATGCGAAACAATCACATCTTACATGTGGATTGTGGTATGAAGACACTGCTGGGAAAATGAACAATACTGATGAAGCAAATAAAGGATTCACAGAAAGACAAAAATATGTAAAGGAAAGTAAAGAAGTGGAAATGATTGGGCATTTGGATGGAGATATTTTTTATCAAGAAAAGTTTTTGATAAACGGTGTTGAAATGTGCGTAAAACTAGTTAGATCAAGAGATTCTTTTAACCTCATGGCTTCAACAAATGATGTAAAAGTAAAAGTATCAATCACTGATGCTACTCTTATGATTCGTAAAGCTCGAATAAATCCGAGTGTACTGCTGGCTCATCAAAAAGTTTTAGCATCTACAACTGCAAAATATCCAATCACAAGAACTGAAGTAAAAGTCTTAACAATTCCATCTGGTGTTCAGGGTAAAACACTTGACAATGTTTTCCTTGGACAGATACCTAAACGGTGTATTATTGGATTTGTTAATAACACAGCTTTTAACGGTAGTTATACTAAAAACCCATACGATTTTGATAACTTTGGTATTAATACGTTTAGTTTATATATCGATGGTATGCAAATACCATCAAAAACTTTACAACCAGCGTTTAGTAATGGAGTTCATACTCTTATGTATCATACACTTTTTACGGGAACTGGTATTCACTTCTTGAATGAGGGTAATGGCATCAACAGAGATAGATATCCAAAAGGATATTGTCTGATGGCTTTTGATCTAACTCCTGATTTAGCTGCAAACACCTCTTCACATTGGAATTTAATCAAACATGGGAGTGTTAGGTTAGAAGTAAGGTTTGAAAATGCTCTCACTCAAACAATAAATTGCATTGTTTATGCTGAGTTTGATAATTTAATTGAAATAGACAAGAACAGAAACGTAAGTGTAGATTTTAGTAGTTAATAGATTGTAGGTTTTCTTAAAAAATAACATTCTCCATTTCATATGTTTTATATATTTGATAACTTTTGTGTGCTGTAGACGTAAATATCATGAATACTTTAGAGATAAGTAAATGTTTAAAAACAATACATCCCACCTTAACATCAAATGTTTTTGCTGCTAATCGATTGCCGGTTCATATCTCAACTCCTGTTTATTTGATCAGTAATTTAGATCCTGATACAAAACCAGGCTCACATTGGATAGCAATTTACATAGGTACAAATGGAATTGGAGAATATTTCGATACTTTTGGTCGAAAACCAAATAGTTATCATTTATCATTTTTAAAGCGAAATACAAGTAGATGGATATATAGCAATAAGATAATTCAAAATGTTTTTTCTTCTTTTTGTGGTGAATACTGTCTTGTATATATATATCTTAAGCGTAGAGGTATGTCTCTCACTAACTTTGTTGAAATGTTTAATCAAGACACAAATAATAATAATGATCTTCTGTTAAACGATATGTTTAAATCTTTTATAATATTTTAAGTAAGGATAGCATTATGTAAAAAAAAATGTATGAAACATTATTTATTATGTAATAAATGTTAATGTAAAAAAATATTATTTGGTTTTATTAAAATGCCTTTCAAATAAAAATAAAACAAAGTAAAATTTTAGTAAAATAATTTATTTAGTTTTTTTGTTTAAAGTGATATTTTTTTAGGTTTGGTGCACTAGAAATTTCTTTGGTGATACTATGTACCAACTTTCGTGTAATTTGATGGTGGCTATTTTTGTTATTTTTCTTGTTATAATATTTAACCCTCACATCTGCATGTTTCCAGTGCTCCTCCGGTGGTATATCAACCAGTTTTTTCAGTTCAAATATCTCAATTTTTATGAGATGTGTTGCATTGGATCCATCATCTTCGTTGGTAGTAATATATGAGGTACCATCGTTCGTCGCTCGCCCCACCGATGAAGAATGTAGTTTTGTCTTTTTTATCTTCGGAGGTTCTTGAAAGAACTCGTTTAGAGAGTCACTGCTTTTTGATCTCTCCCGTTTCTTGATAGGGTATGGCGAGATACGTTCATCGTCAGATGTTGAGAAGTAATACTGTTTATACGTGTTTTTTTATTCGTATTCTGCATTATTCCCACCCACGTAGCGCGTAAGCTACAACAATGAATACAAAGGAAAATGAGTATAAAAATAAAATAAATTTCTACGCTATCTAAAAAACGTTAGAGTGGTAAAAAACACACGTTGTAAAAAATCACAGTAAAATATAGAATAACATGAATAAAAAGGAATACTCACATCCATAATGGTATCCATGTGGTTAGCACTTACTAGACACTCGCACAACAGTTCTTAACAAGAAGACACTGAACAACTTAGTGATGAATTCAAAAAACACAGTCGTTTTATACTAACTAAGACAATGTAAATGAACAAACCTATTAAACTATCGCAAATGATAACGATAATATTTAAACTAATGCTTATGACTTATGAGTAATAAAGAAACAATGCCATTAGTAATAATGACAAATCCATTACAAGTTTGAGCAGGTTTAAAATTTCACAATAACAACTAAAAAATAAATAAAAAAAAATATATTAAATCGAGAACTATTTAATAAACAAAATATTGTTTCACCGGCGCGCCATTATTTCAAACATTGTATAATAAAAAATACAATAGAACTATTTAGATTTCATAAAAATATATATATATTTAATGGGAAGTTTTTAATAAACAAAATATTGTTTCACCGACGCGCCATTATTTCAAACATTGTATAATAAAAAATACAATCGAACTATTTAGATTTCATAAAAATATATATATTAAATGGGAAGTTTTAATAAACAAAATATTGTATCACATTAAAATCAGAGAAATTGCATTAAGTATTTATTATTTAACATAGCGACAAAGAGACAGGCACTGTGGCGTCGTGAGGTGATGAGTAATGCAAGAAAGAGACAGCAACACTGCACTGTGACGTAGGTTCGTGAGCGATAAGGCCGGACGGGAGCTTAATGAGGGTGACTGATAAGCGAATAGACTAGTGGGATGTAATTAATCGAAAAGCAATCGATTCAAATGGGGGGCTAAACCTTTAGTTCCGACGCATCGACGAGTCGACTCGCGGGGGTCTGGCGCACTGGTTCTGGCACACTTCGAAAGGAACGTATTCGTTGGTTCTGGCGCTTGCGCCATAACCAACGAACCAACGAATACATACTACTTTATAATGTATTTCAACGCGACATTGTTGGTTACATGTTTCGTTTAAGTATTTTTGGGTAAGAGAATAGTAAGTTCGTAAGTTCGTTTAAGTTTTCTGTTGTTTGTGTCATTTCTTTAAGTGGGTTTTTTTTAAATAATTTGAACATCCACAATAAGAAATGATAATAATACGAAAATGCGATTTGCATTAAGGTTTAAATAATGTTTATATTAGTAATCTTAAGTACTTTGCAAACATAGGAACATTATAATATAATTAATACAGTAATAAAAGCGAGCGAAGCTAAGAGCGGGCCGCTAGTAATAAATAATAACAATTGAGGCCAGTCGAGGGGCACGGGCACAAGCTGCGACTATAAAACGGCTGGTTGTGGGTTGAATGATCCACACTAGAGGAAATGAAAGATTTATTAACATTTATATTTTCATTTCTTTTCTCAGATATTAAGGCAAAACGCGGCGTTCAATTCCGCCACTCAACGCGCAATGCGACGGAATGCTTTGTTTAAATATAGTTAAATGTAATATTATAAACGCAATAAAGTAATATAAGTGGTAACGTCGACCGTCGTCATTGACCCCACGGACCAGAAGGTGAATCGTTATCTTTGTCTTGTCTCCATCATTGGTGGGCATGCAAAAGATATACGCTTAGTATTGTGAAATAACGGAAAACCCGATCACGAGATATTTATGATGGTAAAGCCGGTGCACATCTTTTAACCTTAGCTGATCACACCTATGTTGCGCCCCTTCTCTTTGTGGAGGCTCATCTAGTTGATGTAGAGTTACCGTGAGGTTTTAGTGGGTATTCGGACGGCCTACCATCTGCCAGTCCGCGAGCCCCACATAAATGGGCTGGTATCCGTAAAGGGATTTCCTCACGAAAAAAAAAAAAAAAAAAAAAAAAAGAGTCACCATCCGTCAATAGACGTCCGTTATTCCCATCCAGCCTAGGGCCCTATAAGTTGCAACTGTGTCCTTGAACATATGACCCCGAAATCTTTGAGGAAAGTGACAAATACAACTTTATATTATAAAATATTTTTTTTTTTTTTTTAAAGTTGATATAATAAGAAAGCAGAGCCATCTGTTATTAATCGATAACACTACTAAGAATAAATAAACGACAACTTTTCAGTTTCATTTAGTTTAAATGTTTTCATAATAGATGGCAAGACCTTTGAAAATACTTGTACAATAAATATACAGGTGTCATTACTATATATTAGAATAGAAAATCATCAATTTTATTTATTTCATCAATTTCATTCATTCATTCGTTAATACGTAGTTACTACCGATGTAGTTAAATATTATAAGAACATATTTTTTTAAAAGCTCATCGAGATTTTTTTTTACTTTTTTACTATGCTAACTCTGTATGGAGTTACTTCAGTTTTTTATTATTGTTTTACCTATAATATCAATAACTTCTAAATAAACAAAAAAAACTGAGGGTAATACTTAGTTTTAGCTTACCTCAAAAAGAAGGCCAGTCGTGTCTCAGGGGCACAAGTGTGTGATTGTAAACGCGACTGATTATGGGTTCGATTCCCACTCGAGCAAAGTAAATATTTAATGTTTTCATTTATTCGTTCTGGTACCGTAGCGAAGCGTGGCGTTGAGTTCTCACACTCAGCACTGGATTCCCTCTATCTACCCTGCTGAGTTCGGGATACAGCGTGAATCTGAAAATGAGAATAAAAAATAATACTTAGCATTCCATGAATTAAGCCTATTAAAATTCGTATTACCTAACGCACGCCCTCGCGCCTGCCTGCCTCTTTCTAACAAAAGTTGAAAAAGTATAAGAAATTCAGAAGTTGGAGATAAAAGGTTTTTTAAATCACCTGCAAATTAAAATAAATTCATATTCATATTATTATTACCATTTTCTAAGATATCTTCATATATTAAAAAATCATTTAGAATATTTGTATTAAAATCAATAACTTTAAATTATCTATAATATCTAATAAAAAAAAACAATTTTTAATAAAAAAAACTAACTTCCACCGGATCCGAACCTAACCAAACTCTCATCAAGCTTCCCTTGAAGTGTATCCGTTCTAATAAGAAAAGAATAATCGAAATCGTGAGTTATTTTTCATTTGTCGCGCACATACTTAATGCAAATTTAAGGCTTATGTGATTTTCTCATGGACAACAATGTCAGAAATTAACTAAATTAAAATGAGACTACACGGGATGCACTAGCTATTAAATTAAAAATGAATTATCAAAATCGTTTCACTCAGTCAAAAGTTATGAGGTAACAAATTTAAAAAAAAAATACAGTCGTATTGATAGCCTATACTAAAAAAGTAATAATTAGGTATGAACTACTTCTCTACACCAGAGCGAATAAATGGAAATATAAATTTAAGTAAATATTTCATCTCCTTGAATGGGGATCGAACCCACCACCAGTCAGTTTAACAGTCACACTTCGTGCCGCTGCACCACGACTGGCCTCGCCTAAATTTGAGAAAATCATTTTTTAGATTAAAGTTTGTTTTTTTTTGTATTCCGCAGAGCTGGAACCTAGTGTTAGGACACATAGTTGCCATTAAGACACTTTCGTTCCCCATTTTCCTTAAGGTATTGCGTATAGAGTGGTAGATCTTAACTCCGCTCTTTCGCTCGTTACCAGAGCGAAGAAATGAAAATATTAAACATTTTATTTCCCTGAGTGGGAATTGAACTGACTGCCGTCACGTTTACAGCCACATGCTTATGCCTGCGCAAACACGACGACGCGACCTCAGTATTTTTTTGATAAGTTTTTTTTCATAGAAACATAAAAATTGTTAAATTTAATAATATAAAAATAATTAAATGTACAGACATGTCTCCATTACAGTTTTCTTATATGCATAAACATAAATACTCGATTCATTAGTATGTACGTGTCAGTTTTTCACTTTATATGTATAGCCATAATTTTCATTTAATTAACATCATTTACCTTTTCACTGTTGCTATTTGAAATATATTGTTGGTGATGTGAAATATATATGTATATAATTATGTAGGGTGCCTATCTCCAGAACCAAGAATGTAGGGATTGTTTTACAGCAACGGGAGAGCGCCTACTGTAAGCGTGGCGGTTGTGAGTTCGATTCCCCTTTGAAAGAATAAATTATTTTTTAAAGCGGAGAACAGAATAACTTGATACTAGATTTCTCTTTGCTTACTCTAGTTATTTATATGTTGTTTAAAATGTTTTAAACCGATTTTACACATATATAGTTCAATATATGTGTAATGTATGTATCTTTCGTACATTTCAACTGGAACCAACTCTCTTTTCGAAATTAAATATTTCTATATATTCATTTCCTCCATCTGGTAACTAGGCAAAGCGTAGTATTGAGTATCTAATTGGTAACGGAGTGTCTGAACCCTAGGTTCCCAGGTCCCTCTGCCTACTTTGCTATACATGTTCGGTATACAACGTGAAGTCAAAAATAAACATACTACCAACTCACTCACTTACTCAGAAACGTCATAATTATCACATTAATTACATATTTTTAGAAAAAAACTAACGTTTTATTAGAAAATTGGTAATTTAAATAATCTGATTTCTAAGTGTAATACGTTACGTTTGTAATGAAATATGTGCGAATATTTATATTACCGTTAATTCATGCAAAATTAAAGTCGTTGATAGTATTCAAACATTATAATTATCAAATTGTTAATGGATTTTATGTTCATCTTATTTAGTATATGGAGAAAAATACATCTTTAATAGCTTATGATAAATCAATATACATATTTAATTAAGAATTTATATAATGAAAAAAGAGAAAGAAGAAATGGGGACTTCATGGCGCAGGGGCGTAAGCGTGCAACTGTAAACTCGACGGTTGTGGGTTCGATTTCCACTTGGAAGAAAGAAGTGTTTAAAAGTTTCATTTTCCCACTGTATGTAGTGTAACGAAGCAAAGCGCGACAATGAGTTCAATGAAAAAGTGAGTCACCGACTTGGGAACGGAATGGTTTAACACCATATTCTCAGGTTCCCACTATGTACCCTGTTGTTTATTATTTTCAAATATACATTCAGCTAAATAATGTACAGTTTTACAACTCAATACTTAATGCAATTTTTTTCAATTGATAAGCAAAAAAATGGAGTGTCTTGACACTAGGTATAAGCGGAATGAAGCATGAAACTGTAAAAAGAGAAAATGGCACATAAACAAACACCATAAGGATAAGTGATTCTTATATCACAGGTTATAACAATATAACGCTATTAATTCCAAGGTGAGGTGCTATCTGGACATCTAATTGATAACCCATTATTATTTATCGTGTTTACAATGCTTTTAAGGTTTTGTATTATAAATAATGTCGCGTGTGATTAGGAAGACATTGACTTTGACACCTTAGGCTGTGTGTTGAAACTTTTTAACGTAATTAAATGTTCTGAGAGGTCGCGAGGAGGTCAAGGCCTCCTGTAGTCAAGGAGGTATTCGAACTATTCTAGTTAATACCAACTTTAATGTTTACTCTTTAAAACAAATATACATAAAGTCACTACTGCTATTAAATGCCGGTGTGTGTGTGACGACCACGTTCTAAGAGTAGGTGTGCTGTATGTTTATTGCTATGTAAAGTTTCTTTAAATGATAAGCAAATGTCTATGCGAAAATAACGGCAGTTAATTGTTAGTTAAAATATTTGATTGTAATTAATTAATAGATTTGAATACATTGTTTAACGTTGTATCCCGCATATAGACGCATATAGCAAAAGAAAACGTAATTTGAAGACACTTGTAACTGACATCCCACCCTACACTCAATAAAATATTTAAATAAAATTATTTAAATAATTATTTTAATATGGCTCGTGATACGTCTAATATAGTTAGAACCCTTTTTCAGAGATTCAGAGGTAACAATATTTATATGAAATGTACCATAAATGTAATATAAGTACAAATAAAATATATTATGATAAATAAAATGTCTTAGTCTCTCCGTTTCAATCTCTCGTGATATTTCTTAAGAATATCGTAGACGTCCTATCCTCCTCTCTGTTATACCCAGTCATTACTGATAGTTATAACTAAGGGGGAATAGTGAGTGGTCCCGCACCCGCCACTTACCGTGGATTCCGGCCGTTCGGCTTTGAACCCTCCGAGACGAATCGGAATAGTTAATATTTGTGATTCTTATAATGCTTTTGCGGAAGATCAATTATAAAATAACTGATTCAAAGACCGAGGTCTAATATGATTATTTGCAATAGAGTTGAGATTATTATATGTAGGCCGTAGCCATAATTACATGATATATAACTCTCTGCTTCACATATCAGATCGAACTCCCTACCGCTAGGCGGCCGATTATGTGAATCCACTTCAGTTTGTTTCTTTAGAGGGCGTTATATTAATATACCCATTCAACCTTCGCGTGTCTTGCTTATAACTATATATTTATTAATTGTAGCTTAATAATATTAAATTCTGTATGTATAATGTGACGTAATCATTATTTCCGTATTAATTCGTTAATATAATATATTTCATATTATATTTATTACCTACGTGCTCTTATTATATGCCTTAGTTCTAATATTAATATAATTTATATTCATTGTTATTGTAACGCCTCTTTTAAACAGAACCGTTGCAGAATACCACGCACAGCACACACCCTGCAGCTGTTTGTCTGAACTGACACTAGACTCAGAGATGTGGGAATGTAATATAGAAATCATTAATTGAAAATACTCAGTTATCGCTAGAACAGCCAGCGACTCCAAGTAGGCGCGATTCTACTACCAGTTCAGTAAAGAACCTCAGTGCTGAGAAGAACTGGCGGAAGAAACTCAGCTGCAGAATCCAACTCCACTAAAGCATTTCGCTTATATCAAATATGTCAGCACCAGTGACGCCCGGCTATATATTATAAACATGTCTTCGACATCAGTCGATTGACGTATTATGTTTAGTACGATGAACTAAGCGTTAGACAAATAAGCGGACACTGCTATATACGTACACCAGAGCTAGGACATAAAATAGCACCACACACCCGTACGAGACGGGCGGACACTACTACATACACCAGTACCAGGACGTAAAGCAGCATCACACACCTATCCATCATACACTAAGTGTTATCGTTAACGCAAGGCACCGCGAAACTATCTAAATATAATATTAAATGCCATAGCAATTCACTTAGCCAAGCACATTAGTACCAGCGAAGCCAAGCATCAGTCGGTTGTGACTATATTGTTTAATAGTAAAACATAGGGTCAATGAACTCTAACAGTCGTATAAATCGTAAATATATATTTTGAAATAATAGTTTTATATCATATTATAAATGATACTATTATATTTATATTTCATTTTATAGTAACATGTTAAACATTTACTAATATATATAGAATTTTATAAGTTATTATAATTCACAAAACCTATTTAAATCCCATTTCACAATTCCCATACACGCATCTAACAAAGATGGCGGCAGGCATTCTGCGTACATTAATATAATTGTAATTTTACATACCTCACAAAACATCTTCATGTAATTATTTCCATTTACTAAATAAATAATATTTATCTCTGGATATTGACGGCATTATATGTATTAATATCATTCTTCTTTGTTTTAATAATAATCTATTAAAAACTTACCGACGAAGTATTTCAAAGCAACCAATTGTAAATAGCGAAAGCACTTATACTTATCTTAGCAACCTCAAATACTTATATCACAACTGCAGACATGATCTCACATGCTTTTATATATTAAATATAAGTAGATATATGTTACTTATAAATTAAAACATTTAAAACATCCATCTTTCCTCAGACGCGTCCCGCCATCCCCTTTTTGTTTCTTTTTCTAAATCCTCACTTTGACGTTAACAGTAACTTATTCAGCCAACATAATATTTTACAATAATTAAAATATTAATTATGTTATTATGTATTTTAAAAGATAATACATAACGTTTGAATATAATTATTAAATATATTTTTAATAAATATATTTTATATCTTCGATAAAACATTATCTACGGTATATTACGTCCCTTTAACATTACTTATAAATGGAACGCGTAATTAAAGAAGTGAACTAAATTTGAATTTGAATTAATTATATTATTTACCTACACATTTGAATTCTGGTATGGATCGTTACACACTCCATCTCTTTCTACTCAATTTTTTGAGACTTTACAACCCCATATATTGTCCTGTTACAAAAACGAAGAAATGAAAATAATTTATTCGCCAGTAGGCATCGAACTCACAATTGTCGCGCTTAGAGTCAGACATTGTGCCGTTGCACCACGATAGTATTTTTTATCCTTATATACTAATTACTTCAAAAGTTATTATGTTTCATTTTCTTGCTGTTTTTTTTTGCCGTGGAATACGATAAACGATGTGGAACTGGATTTTTTTTAAATAATAAAAAGGAATCTTTTATAGCTTAAAACATTTTTTAATGATGTTTACTAACCAGTAAATATACTTTTATACTTCCAAAAAAAAATCAGCTTCACGCTGTATCCCGCACACAGCAGGGTAGGCAGAGGGAACCTAGTGTTTTCGACACTCCGTTCCCCACTTTCTGCCGAATTCTGGAGGCATTGCGTGTTGAGTGGCAGAACTCAACGCTGCGCTTGGCCTCGGCACGAGAGCGAAGAAATGGAAATATAAATTTAAGTAAATATTTCATCTCTTCGAGTGGGGATCGAACCCACAACCAGTCGGTTTTGCAGTCACACTTCGTGCCGCTGCACTACGACTAGCCTCCATAATTACTACTTCCATAATCAATATAAATATTTCCATCAATTAACTACGAACACACATTGGCCGTGTTTAGTCAGAAACCTCTACAACGTTGGTCTCGTAAATAGTTTTCCTTACTTATATGAAAGTCATATAATAAAATATTATTAAGACGTTATTTTGTAAAGGTCATAAAACGCCTTAAAAAGCATTGTTCTGGATCTGGTACGAATTTACGATCAAAGAAAATAAAAAAAAAATAAAAAAATATTTTTCATTGTTTTACGTTACGTTACGTTTATTTTATTCACATTTGCCTACTTTAGGAAAATATCCAATCTACATAATTCAAACCGTCTTAAAACGAAGAAATCTTTGCAAAATATATACATAGGAACAATTGTTTTAAGCTTACAATATTCTGTAGTGCTTTCAATATTATGTAAATGTTCATATTATACGTATATGTGGGACCGCTGACGTCCATTTCAATACAATAGGTTGTATAAATTGACTTAAAACACCAACTCGTAACAACTTGTTTTTGTTTTCTCAGAAAATATATTATTTTTTATTTATTTATTATATATGTAAAGTGCATAGTGTCAAGTTGAATGTAAAAGTTCATATTTGTTTTTGTTCGTGTGTTTTAAATGAATATTTTTCTTAGTTTCATGTTGTATCCGGCATAGGGTAGGCAGAGGAAGCCTAGTGTTAGGGTACTCCGCTGTCGGCTTTCCGCCGAATTCTAGAGACACTACATAATGAGTGGGGACACATCGAAGCGCTTTGCCTCGACACCAGAGCGAATAAATGAAAATATTTAATATTTATTTTCTTCCAGTGGGAATCGAATTCAACCTGTCGCGTTTACAGTCGCTAGCTTGTGCCTCTGCGTCATATAACCTTAATTTATATTTTTGAATACCACAGCTTTTTAAAGTACAAGACATAATTATTTAGGAACTCAACACTTTACGTAGTATACTACGATATACTTCTGTATTTATTTATTCAAATTCACCAGTGGTAATTACATAAAATTTTACAATAATATATTTAATTCTTTCTTAACAATAAATGCGTTACCTTTTAAAGTGAACACCGCTTGCAACATTGGAGATTAGCACACAAAAGTTTTTATGTTAATTATTGGTAAAAGGACAAGTTATTATAAACCGTAGTATACTACGTAAAGTTGTAAGTATCTTTCTAGATATTTTTAAAGCTCCTGTAATTGGTAAAATTTTGTCCACAAAAATCGAACATATTGAATATAAATTTACTCGAAATATGAATCGAATCCGTAACAATCACATGATCACTCAGTCAGTTGTTCTCTATGACAAATAAAAAATTATAGTGATTAAAATTTAAGTATCTATCTATCTACATAGTAAAATTAATTTATGTTTCATATTTTTTTTATTATCATAAATCCATGAAAGTAACTTTATACGTGAAAATTTTATTGCGTATTTACCACTTGACGATTAGATTTTTTATGTTTATTAATTGACTCTAAAATATTACTACAATCATAAAAATAATTGCGAATGCAACTTTACAGTTATTTATTTTACATTTAAAAACCTAATAAATGAAAATAAATGCTATAGATTTTTAAATTTAGATAATTTTTTATTAAGTAGGTAACTTATACGTTCTAAGCTTATTGTATAATGATACTTTGAACTATTAAAATATAGATATTTATAAATCAATTATGAGGGCATCCTAAATAAAAACTAATTTTGAATACAAATTTTGTATTGGTTTTTAAAATTTTATGTGACAATTATAAGTAATAACAATGAATAAAAAATAAATTAATATGTAAATGTTTATTATTATAATATAAATTATCTAAATAACAACATACTTCACGCTAGGCTAATACTAGAAGGTCATTCACAAACAGCACATTGTTTTCATGGAAAAAACTATCAGACCTTCAATCGGTTTAAAGTTCATATACATACACAACTGGTTTAGTTCTAAAGCTCCTTGTAAAACCAAGGAATATTCTCTACAATGTTCCGAACCCATCAATCTGGCTCGAATAATTAATCAGTCAAGTCACTCTGTCAAAATAGTGATAAAATACTGTTATAAAATTTTATGCTATCGCAAATTGTCTAAACATAGACGGTTCCAATTCGGAAGCCCGAAGATTTTGGTTTTGCAAACAAATTTGAGGCAGTTTTGAATATGCTTATGAGTGGTCTGAAGGTCGACGTTTCCGCTTGGTAGAAGGTTTCAGGCTGTTGATACTGATATTGGTATTGATTGTCAAATTGTTTGTAGAATTGGAAATTGAAGCCAGGAGCCTCCACAGTGCTGTCAGGAATGACGTTCGAGATGTATCCGTTGTTATTGACGTTGTCCACCGTTTGGTAGCTCGATGTCGCGCTAAAACTGGCAGCTAAAGGAAAAAATATACATTTAAAATTGTGTAAAAAAATATATACATATATTTCATATTTTAACGCAAAACGAAGAATGATTTAAATGAAGAATAATGTAGTTTGTTTACAATAAAATTCAAAATGAACTACTTACAGCAAAGTCCAGAGTATTTTCTGGAGTCAGCCAGCCCATAGGCGCTGCAAGATGGACTTCCTTTCTCATATGGGTTTGACCCGATGACGTTTCCACCAGGGCCGTAATTGCAGACGTACAGTTTGGTGTATCCTCGGGTGTTATCATAGTAGAAAGTATATCCACAACCGACGTGTGAAGTTTCTCCCCATACCAGCTAAAATTATAAAAAATATTATTAGTTTATGAAAGTTTTACTAAATATAATAATATGACAAATGAAAAGTTAAATAATATACCTGTGAATAATGTCCTGTTCCGTGTCCACCGCTGATCGGCTTGAATCCGTAGATGCGGACCTCATCGAACCAAGCGTTAATTTGTTTCATGAAGTCAGGCTCGGAATCCGCTTGTTCAGATGGTGGGCGAGTGGTCCATGTGGCTGCAAGGTTTTGCCCTACAGGAAAGCGCCCTACGTCACGCTGGGCGGCGCGATCGTGGGCAGTGGTGCATTGGTCAGCCCAACGTTGAGCAGTTGCTGCTAACTCGTCATCCCACACCTGGAAAATAATTCATGAAATTAGTGCATGCAAAGTAAAAATGAAAGGTAAACATGAATCGTCATGCTTCAAGGACACTGAACCTTCGTGAGGTCAATGTCACTTATAATGATGGCTAGTTCTTCGTTTTTGATTTATTGACATTTCTCTTGTGTGGTATTCGGTTATATATTATGTTTTAAAAATATTTTTATGTTCTATGTATTTTTTTTAAATATTAACATAAATAGAAGCGTGCTTTATGGGCAATATAAAGATATATTTTTTTTATTTTTAAGATGTCCCGTTAAACCATAGAAATGCACTTGCACTTTCGAATATTTAATATCGTGTCGTGGACTCATTGACATACTTGGCGAACGGTGCACGTTGTGATATAAAAATTTAACTGTCAATATGCATATTTAATTCAGATCTAAATATCCAGCATCATGAGAAATGCTAATAAAAATAATCTTTTTTAAATGGACACGTGTATAAAATCCGAATTAAAGTTGTAGTCTACAAGCAGCATCAATTTACACATTTTCCAAATAATGTCACAAAATGTATTAAAAGATTTTGTGCCAAATTTGGTGGTCATTATATATTTTTAAATATTCCATTAATTATATATTCGAGGTAATAAAATACACTAAGTAGTTCTATGTTATTATAATCTACATACCATTTCCATCATATTAGCCGCTGGAGGTTGACTAGACACTTGTCCTAAAGCCACGGACTGCCGAAGACGATTGTGAGCATCAACTATAGTTTGCTTTTCATATGCTGTCAACCCTCCCGATCCTAAAACAAGAAATAAATAAAAACTTAAAAACCTGATCTATTCTATCTACATACTCTAGCTTCGTAAAATGTTATTTCTTTATAATACCTAACAAAATTATGATAAAAAATTCATAACATGCGAATAAATTTATATTTTAAGTATATCTACATCAAATAACGATGATAAAATCTAATAATTTCTCTAAATGATTATTATAATAGTCATCTTGATCTTGGACGTCTAAAATCAAGAGTCAAGGTAAAATATCAATTCTGTATATGATTTCATAATCCATAGAACCAATGTGATTTATAAAACCGGTGCGTGTTTCATAGGTGTCTTCGTCAATAAAATTTTACGATCTTGTTCGATACGTGTATGTAAAAGAGGCATCAACTCTGATAATATTTCGCGAGCGGAATCTAGACTGGGTGGCGTCGATATAATTTATAGCAGTTCTGACGAAATACTATATTTTCGATATAATAATTTCTGTTTTGTGACAGAGTTTTCTTTTTTAATATTTTTTTTATGTTATTTTAATTCCTCAGAAACTCAGTCAAGTCAAGTTAATAGTTTTATAAATATTTGTTTTCAAATTTTACTCTTAATTTAAATTAGAAAATTAAATGTCCTATTTGGAATTAAAAACTGAATCCAGATATTGTTATTAAAATTAAATAAATATTTGTACTTACTTAGCATCTGCTTGCCAACTCCGCAACCCTCTGTCGCTACGAGGAGACCTCCCAAAACAAACACTAGGGTAATCATTGTTAATAAATTGTTCACTACACTTTTTAACTGAAATTGAAAACACGTTTTATTTTTTGAGATTCGTAACAAAAGTTCCCACTTATATTTACGAAACGTCAAATATCAAATTCGCCGGTGGTCCGCTGCACTGCGTGCCGCGCGCTCTCCGGTCTATAGCAATCTGTGTGCCTTAATGGCCCGCACGCGCTTAAATACAGATCGTAGAGTTGCCATGGAGACGGTCCGACGCCACCGCCCGCCGCTTCAGATCGTCGCCACCGTTACACTGCGACGAACCCCTAACGAATTTGACTAACAAACATTATTTTAACCAGAAAACATTTTGGTTGTCAATATTTCAGACCTCAACAAAAATTCTGCTGAAGATCTTGCACGTACTATTCACAGGTCGTATAGTGATCTTCAGTTACAAAATAAATAAAGGTTAAATGGCCGTCGTCCAGTCACTTTTTATCTGCAGTAATAATTTAAAACTCATTATTCGGCAGCCGATGGTTGTCAATGAAATCGAGTTCTTGTGATACGTCCGAGCCAAAGGTGGAAATATGTTGACAGATATTGGTCGGAACGGAAGTGGTGTTTAAGTAAAATTATAGGCGGCTAAAAACAAGGAAAGAACAGTCGTTTATGACTCAAAGGCTACTTTATTTTATGGGTATGCAGTATAAGGGAAGATGGGTTCGTAGGTATGCGCGCTATTCGAAATATACATTCTGTCTTGGCACACTAAAAAAGATCTTTGTTAATAGATGCTAAATTAGGAATACGAGAAAAGAAACAAAATAATGAAGAATGAGATAGATACAATCCAGTTTCACAATTAAAATCTTAAAGCTGACTTTCAAAGGTAAAATGACTTGTATTGGGAGACATCTTGTCTGTTACCAACTGATCCGGTTTATCACCTGAGGTGGATTTTTGCTCGAAGTTTTATAATTTGCATATTAATATCTTTTATTTTATATCATAGGTAATGGATTAAATACAAAGTTTCATCAGTATTTTTTTTCAAATAAAACTCAAATGGAAAATTGTTATGGAGTTGAAACTAATGTAATTTATATAATTGAATCAACATGAATTTTGTTATTTTTGTATATAAAGTTGTATATTCCAGTTTTCTTCATATGTTTAGGGTGATTCATAAATGAGCTCATTTGTTTTATTATACACAATATAATAAAATAAAAAGAGTACTACACTATATAATAAATGTACAAATCAATTTTTAAATTACAGAAAATTTTAAAAATTCAACATATTGATTCTTTTGTTAATTTTGATAATTATATGAAGATATATATATATATATATATATATATATATATAAAAAAAATCAAATCAAATCAGCTTCACGCTGTATCCCGCATACTGCAGGGTAGGCAGAGGGAACGCAATGAAAGACACTCCGTTCCCCACTTTCTGCCAAATTCCGGAGGCATTGCGTGTTAAGTGGCAGAACTCAACGCCGCGCTTTGCCTCGACACCAGAGCGAAGAAATGGAAATATAAATTTAAGTAAATATTTCATCTCCTCGAGTGGGGATCGAACCCACAACCAGTCGGTTTACAGTCACACCTTGTGCCGCTGCGCCACGACCGGCCTCAAATATATATATATATATATATATATATATATATATATATATATATATATATATATATATATATATATATATATATATATATATATATATATATATATATAGATAGATATATATTATCATAAACTTATTCAACTCAATAGAAGCGTGCTTTATGGGCAATATAGACGTAGAACGAAATATATTAAAATTATGAAAATAAAAATTTCTCGAAGCTCAGAGCCAGTTTCGTGACCTTAAATAAATAGCTTAATTAAATTTACATACAATATAGGTATGTGAAAAAAATCATTTTTATATGTAAATGATTACTATGAATATTTGTAGAGATAAAACTGATAAGATTAGCGTTTTGTCAAGTATTTATCATCTATCTATTTCGTTAAGGCGATAAACAGTCTTTACAAAAGTATTCAAAAATATACATTTTTAGCTTACGTTACTGTTTGATCCATTTTTTTTATGCCTACATAGTAGATTCCTTAATTTACAAAGTTTCTTCCTTAATATGTTTCTATGTTTCATGATGATGACGTTTATTGATCTCAAGTTACTTTATTATTACTTATCTCTGCGATGAAATGCCGTTCTTTCTATCAGAAGTATTGCGTGTTGGAACCTAGCCGCATCATAAAGCATCATTAAGCCTTCACTAGAATATTATCGCTAATAGAATATGAACGTATAACTAAGAAATCGGTTAAGGTTCATCATATTTGAGCCCATAGATATACTCAAAATAAAGTCGTTATTGCTTCATTTAAGAAGATATACGACAAATATCTGTGGAACAAAGCGCACGTTCCATCGAAACCATCGGTTCTTTTGTATTCGAGAAGCGTAGTTAGTATTTTACGTTTACATATAAAATTCTCTC
The DNA here is from genome assembly GCA_917862395.2 of Heliconius sara. Taxonomy (NCBI): domain Eukaryota; kingdom Metazoa; phylum Arthropoda; class Insecta; order Lepidoptera; family Nymphalidae; genus Heliconius; species Heliconius sara. The sequence goes on along the minus strand of OU860785.2, from coordinate 3,729,393 downwards.
ATTGCCAATAATTTAAAATGTCAAAACAGGTGGTTTAAGTGCATGACTCGCATCAGGAAATGATCAATGAATCCGATTCAGCTTAATGTTACCTATAAATGAATATCAAGATATAACAATATGGTATGTGTGATATAAAGATATCAAGGGTTTATATCATTAAATTATATTGTTAATAGTACTAATGTTTTATTTTAGTTATAGATATAAATTTATGTGACTGTTTTGTTAACTCTACACTAAATTTTGTACTTAGCGGGGAAGGCAGAGGGAAACTGGGAACATTGTGTTAAAACAGTTCCGTTCAGAAATTCCAGAATAAGACAAAGCGTGGTGGTACTTTCTGGTATGTGTGTGTGTTTTTTTTTCTCACAGTAACTGATGGTTGTGCACTCTATTTTAGACTCGAATTTCTAAATGGTCAAAGAATAATGTTATTATTTGAGTTTCATGTATGTACCTATATAACAACTTACTACTACTACTGATATTGAGTATGTCTATATAAGTGGAAATTAAATATAAGTAAATAAAGTGCGATACAGTGTATCTTAACACTAGTTTCTCCTGTTATATAGAAAAAGAAGATAAAAAACTACCAATTTAAATTTTCAGCTTCACAATTATCTTTAGTTTATCTACTGTAATCCGCCTATAGTAAGGTAAGCAAAAAGTTAAATACTCTTGTTCGTTACTTTCTACGCACCACAAACACACACACACAACAACATTTTTTCTTATTAAAATTACCAGAATTAAAAATAAAATAAATTCATTCGTTTACAATCGAGCTCAGAATCATCAGAATCATCAATCATATCAGAAATATTATAACTAAATTTTCAAAACAAATCAATTCTAAAAGCCCACGATGTACCTACGTTGTGTTTGTAAGTTAAATAGATATCATGCATTCACGGTCAATACGCGCTAAAGTACTCAACTACCATGTATTTGAGTATATACTGTTTGCTCACGAACAAAACATAACATCCTGCTAAAATCGTTTTCAAATATTGTAAAAAAATCGATTAATATACGATGTATATATATTCGAAACATTATATTATTGTGCAGTTGTAAGCGCTTTGTGATGCTTATCAAAGTAATGCTAGTCTTTTTATGGTTTTTTTTTTGTTTTTATAAAAAAAGATATTTTTTTTAATTTCTTTTTTTAAATTTTTGGCTTCACGTGGTACCCCGCTATAGGCAGAGGGAACCTAGTGTTAAGACACACAATTTCCCACTTTACGAATATTATTGTGTGTAAAGCATCAAAGCCGGGCTTTGCAATGTTGCAAACCAGAGCGAAGAAATGGAAATATTAAATATTTTATTCCCTCGAATTGGAATCAAACCCACTACCGTTGCCTCTACAGTCACACGCTTCTGCCACTGCATCTAGATCGATCACGATAAATGTATAGTGAATAAATATTTTTCAAGACAATGTTTCATAAAACAATCAAACAGACATTTTAGATATAATCTCAACGTTTTCTATGAACTAGGGGAAAACTATGCAATTAGTAATAACTAATTCCATCCTCGCGTTTACATCTTCTACATATTATTAACATATAATAACTAAATGTTGTACTCCAACTTTAGACTAGCATTCTTTATAAATGTCAGATATACATGCCGACACTTAACAGTGTGTCAGATACGATCATTAGAACTTAGTGTCAAACAATATAATATTTCCTCAATTTAGAAATATTTATTATATATTATATGTTTAATGTGTTTAACTCTAACATAATGTAAAAACAAAATAATAATTTCATATGATTAATATCTGTTTTTATAGATTACGCTTTGTTCCTCAGAGCAGTGCAGAGCAGTGGGAAGCAGGCGGAAGCTAAAAACATAGTATTAAAATATTCCGTTTTTATTAAGACGCTTCCGTTCCCAACTTTCCGCCGAATGTGTTAAATGACGGAACCCTATACTGGGTAACCAGGTTCCCTCAAAATGAAAATAAAAAAATTATAATTTGACTATGTGCTAATAGCTTGTTTAACATGAAAAATACAATACCATCAAACTTACTCAATATACTAAAACATTTTTCTTATTAAATTACATGTGTTCTCAATTAGTTTTTGAGGAAATTGCCGAAGCGCTCAAAAAAAGAAGTTTAAAAAAATGATCACGAATCGTAAGTTTACCTGCTTGATATAACAAAATGGCACAAATGCCTACATATATCACTTATATATGTATTTATGTATGTGTATTCGTTTCGCAGAAATAAAAACTCGCTGCCGCCACTCCGTCTCAAGATCGAGGTTAATGAATATATTAATCATTTCTGTAGAAACTAACTCGAGATATATGATATTTCATTTAAATTCGCTCCTCTTAATTAAGTGTATTTAGAAAAGAGGCAGCTCGCTAGATTTTTATTTTGGAGACAAATTGGTATCTATTATAGACATCAAATTATTGATTTTTTTTATCAAATTTTCATTTGAAAATCTTATTCTATTATAACAAAATTTGTAAAAATCGCAGCGGATATATACGATGATATACCTATACTATAGAGGTCGTATAGTAATTTTTTCCATATTTTTAGTAGAAACATTAATGAATGAATAGTCAAAACATAAAACCTGTTGTTAAAGATCATTATTTCCATTTATGTACAGCATAAAATGAACCTAGAAATAACCCACAAATATTGTTTTTAAAGACAGACTCTGTCCACAACAAAACAATGGCCTAACTCTGCCTTTATTTAAGTTAAGATATTTAATAAAAAATACCATTATTATTATGAATATATCGGTGACGCTAGTCGTGGCACAGTGATACAAGCACGTGACTGTAAAAACGACAAGTGATGGGTTCGATTCCCACATAAGGTATTTAAACATTTAATATTTTTATCCCTTCGCACCGGTGTTCCTCCACACATAATGCCTCCAGAATTTGCCGGAAAGTGGGTAACGGAGTGTCTTAACACTAGATTTACTACTGTCTATCCTGCTATCGCATGTATGCATGATACAGTGTAAAGCTGAAAAAATGTTACTATAATATATACAACTCAGGTGAGCTTATTTTACCCTATCAATTCTCTTCCACCAAAAGAAAGATTTATACAAACGCTTTTTGAAAGCTTTAAGTTACATTTCGAGGAACCAACATGTTATATGTAAACGATACGTGCCCCAATAAAATAATATTGTGGTTTTGTAACTTGATATTAAATAATATTTATTATCTCATTATAAAAATGCAGATTAATTTCTGTGTATTTTCATTCGTTTCGTGCTCATCTTTTTCTATTTATTGAGGCCAGTCGTGGCGCTGTGGCACAAGTGTGTACTGTAAATGTTACGGTTTGTGGGTTCGATTCCTAATTGAGGAAATTAAATACTTAATGTTTTTATTTCCTCGAACTGGAAAACGCGACGTTGAGTTCCGCCACTCAACATATTATACTTTCGGCGACGGATTTCGGCGGAAAGTTAGGTACGGAAGTGTCTAAATGGAAAAGTCTCTTAAAACTAGGTTCCCAGGTTCCCTATGCTCACGTTGCCAGCGTTATTTATATTAATATGTTATGTATATATTTTATTTATACAAATCTGTTAAATACAGGACACTTATATTTTTTATCGACGTTGACAAAAAAATATCAAATATATCACGTGCATATTGATGTTACACTTTGAACTGGATAATATTTTAGTGTGATGATATACTTGAGGCCATCGTGGCGCAACGACACATTATCGAAACGGTTGTGAGTTAGATCCCCATTAGTTGAAACAAATTAATTTACCTCGTTCTGGTGACAAGACAAAGCTTGGCGTTCAGTTCCGCCACTCAGCACGCAAAATATATATTTATATTTTAATTTATGGGAGTGAGTGATGGGCTGATACACCGACAGTTTAGTAATAGGGTCCAGTTCTACCCCTTGGGTAGAGAAACGGACAGTTCTTTTGTTTTGTTGCAAAATTCCCAAAAGGCTTGAACTTTGTAAACTTCCAGTTAAATAGCACCACTTAATTATACATTTTTAGTAACAGATAGAATGTGAAATAGAATATGCAAATCATTCGAACACTTTCATATAGATATAGATGCCATTTGAAAGCGAAGCTAAAGTTACCAAATAATAATATACTCATTATTTCTTAGAACTGCTTTCGTTTTGACTGTCGATAAGAATCTGTTGATCAAATCAATCTGTACAAGAAATATTGGAAGGTTCTTTTGTTCGTGAGTAATGCAGGATGATTTCGCCACTTTACCTATAAATTGATATGTTCTACTTTCAAAATCTGTTAAATATGTATCTATAAACTGTTTTAACTTTTAACAAAAAATATAATTAGACCACTCTACTTTACGTCACAATCCACTAACAGGCTCGAGGATTTAGGTTTAAGACGAAAGTAATAAAGTAATAGGCCTGTCGTGGCACAGGGGTACCAGTGTGCGACTATTAATGACAGGTTCAATTCCCGCTCGTGTGAATGAATTATTATATAATATTAAAAATTTTCGATACTGATACCAATTAACAACGCAGCGTTGAGTTCCAACATTCAAAATGTAATGCCTCAAAAATTCAGCGGAAAGTGGGGAACAGTGACTGTACACTATATTCTATTTGCGTATCCTGCAATATGCGAGATACGTTATTTATACTTTCAACAGCGTGAAATAAACTTAATATGTATAATTATTTTTTGTAAAGCTTAAGTATCCGTAAACACTTTAACATTATAGCCTACATTCCCTAGAAGTTCTTCATCTGATAGCTCTTTATAATATTCCAATCTGTACTTTCTATTATAATATCAATAAAGTATAATAGTTTGTATGTATGAGTATGTAAAAGTTAATTTCTATGTATGAAGCTTTCACTGAGTGACAGGGCTTTCTTAATATGAATACCACTTACCAATGACCTACTTGTGAAGTGCATTTCTCATATATATATATATATATATATATATATATATATATATATATATATATATAAGAAATTAGCAATATGAGTCTCGTGATGGCTAAGTATCAGTTTTTAATTTTTGATTTTAATATAGTGTTCATAGTCACAAGAAATTACGTTCTCTTGTGTTAGCTAATCCAATAGTTCACTTTTAATGTTGGTTTATTTTTATCGTCTTCACGCTGTTTCCGCATATAGGGGGTTGTATCCCGCTGTATCCCGAATTTTTCGAGGCATTGCGTGTCCAATGTCGGACCTCAATACCGGGATTTGCCTTGGCCAGAGCGCAGAAATAACGATAACTTAGCCATAGTTTAGCTTAGTTAAATAAAAATATGAAAGGATACCAGAGATAAATACACTAGTCCCTAAGAACTTTCGATTCTCTCTACTCTTCACTACTCTTCATCGCTAAGAAAAGCAAAATCTTGCTAAATTAATGTCAAAATGAACAAAATATCTCTGTTTCTAAGTAAGTAGAGTAAATATTTAGCAAAAGACGCTGTTATGATCAATTATTTTATGCTATATTGTTCTAAATGATTCATAAACCAACAAATTAAATCGGTAGTAGTACGTTACTATATTACTAATACTGATTACGAGGACAAAATATACAAGTATACATTTTGACGTCAAACTATTGAGGAATAACATTGGGATTGTGGTTTCATATCCCAGTCGCGGGAAATTATATATTGAAAACCCAATAGATTCCTCGATCTGGTTCTGTTACCAGATCGAGGAAAGTGACATTAAATTTATATCTGTTATAAGACCAGTCGTGGCGCAGGGGCACAAGGGTGTGTTGGTTGTAGATTTGATCCCCACTCGAGATCATAAAATACCATATAATATACCCCATATTATTAGAGCGGGGTAATCAAAAATAATTTTCTTTTTCGAATAAGGATCAAAGCGACAACTATGAAGTTTGCTGTCAGACCTAACCTCACCGATGCTTTCATTGCTTTCTTTCAAATGAAAATAAAATCCATAAAAACAAAGCCGTTGTCCTTATTCAGAAAACAAAAGAAAATGCAAAAAAAAACAAAAAAAATCATTAACTTAAAGATTGAATTAATTATCGTATACAATATTACTTCCAAATTCATAAAAACGACCATTTTACTTTTACATTGTAGTGTATTTCTTTCAATATTAAAGTTTAAATTATATATAAACGTGCAATCACAGTCAGTTCGAATAAACGTAATGTAGTGTAGTCATCTTGTTAATTAGGACTTAATTAAAAATTCCTGTAAGCATTTCGCGTAATCGATGTCTTGTACGTAAAGTTTTAAATGTCCGAATAATCGGATTCAGTATCGAATTAATTAATATTTTTAAATAACGGTCGATAACGGTTGTTTCATTTTGTTTTTTTTTTGTACCATTGTCCATATATTATACTGTTATGTATACAATTAATATAAGATACTTTGTTCAATGTGAGGCCACCGTGGCACGGTTGCAAGTTTGATTCTAATTCGAGTAAAATTATTTAAAATATTATATATTTCTGTAGCCAAAAGAGAAAGAAAGATAAACATAAGCATTTTTCATATGTAATTTGTTAGAATGTAAAGCAGAAAATACTAACATTTATTAAAATTTTATGCCACCGTAGCTCAGTGCTTATTGGATTCTAACTCTGGGGAACTATCTAAATTATATCTATTTCCAAATAACAAATAAATAAGTTAACACCATTTTATTGATATCCGCTGCTTATTACGCCTTATTATAAGGTATATTCATTATTAGTAGAAAAAACCACGAAAAGATATAATAAATTACTTTCAAAGTAAAACTATAATATATGCTATTATCTTAAGCCAAAATGTAGGTCAAATGAACCACGCGTTCAAAATTGATAGTAAATAAGTATTCGAAAGCTCATGTACGTTCAACCGTATTAAGACTGACTCATTAAAATAAACCAATAAATCAGCTTCACGCTGCATCCCGCACACAGCAGGGTAGGCAGAGGGAACGTAGTGTTAAGATAGTCCGTGCCCCACTTTCTGCCGAATTCTGGAGTTATTGCGAGAGTGGCTCAACTCAACGCTGCGCTTAGCCTCGACACCAGAGCAAAGAAATGGAAATATAAATTTAAGTAAATATTTCATTTCATCGAATGGGGATCGAACTCACAACCAGTCCGTTTTACAGTCACACTTCGTACCGGTGCGCCACGACTGGCCTCATTATTTATCAAATTATTCAATTTAGAGCATGTCCGAGTTCCTAACATTAACGTTATGTGGAAGAGCTATCAAAGTGACCCACAGAATTGTTTCCTTGAACCAAAAAATGACACACCGAAAAGTACTTTCCTTATATCATACCACAATTTCGGTCAAAATAATAAGTACGTACGGTGACTAATAAGAAGGGCTCGTTTTTACTTTTATTTGAACTTGTGTGTGATACTTTGAACGTGTTTGTATACGAAAGTGTAGTATATATTTTATTATTTTCCCGCATATAGCAGAGTAGGCAGAGGAAACCTGGAAACCTAAATTAAGACACACCGTTCCTCATTAAGACATTTCGGGTGTACCTTTTTTAAGCGGAACTCAGTGCACCAATTTGTTAAAAAGTTAATATAAAATATGTTATTCCCCGAGTGGGAATCAAACTCACAACCACCGCCTTTGCAGTAACACACTGGTATCCTTATGCCCTCACGCCTCGTGTAGAGTATATTAATGTATTGCCATCATCGTACATCCGAATGGCGCAGTGGTACATTGTCTAATTGTAAACATGATAGTTGTGGGTGCAACTCCACTCAGAGTTTTTAAATTACTTTTAGTTCCAGTAATCAACACGCAATGTCACGATCGGTGCAAAATAGGAAACGGAGAGTCTTAGCTCTAATTTCTCTCTGCCTACTGTGCTATGCGGGGTGGTATGCTAAACATTGAAGCTTCATGTATCTGTATAATACATATTTTTAGATATTAAAAATTGTGACAAATAATAATTCCTCTACTATTTTGATAATTTTTATATATATATATATATATTACGTTTACGGGAATAATCTTCAAATCCAACTTTGTTATTTTTTTATATGATACCGAATACCAAGATAATATCTTCAATGAAATAGACAATTAATATAGAATTGAATAGAATATTATTTTATTGTTTCTAGAGTATTTAAAATATAAACAACGCCTTCCGTAGTTACGAATAAGTTAAGATATGTTCTTACCTTATTTGTGTGTTACTGAAAGCTTTCAGTAAAATTTTAACAGTTACTGATATTATATCCGTTATAAAACAAGTTAAAAAGTTCCAATTAAATGCAATAAAATAGTATTAACGTAATTTTACGAATGGCATATATACAGTTTTTTTTAATATTTCAGTATCAATTATAAAATCGGAATAATTTTTTACACGTAAATGTCAATTTTAATTGGAGGTAATTTTAGAAATATTAATATATTAATATAATTAACTTAGAAATATTAATATAATTAACTTAAGAAATATTAATTAAATTCATCTTTTATTCATATTATTTGCTTAACTTTTTTTTTATTTATTCCGAGAGATATCCGAGATATCCATAGAGGGTGGAGTGTAGTTCGGCTAGAATACGTGGGAGCTTTTGATCTTATAACAATGATCTTCAGAGTAGGTTTTGTCTGCCTTTTATGTGACGTATGGTCCCCGACTGGAAATTGAACCAAAAACCGTCACACCCTTGCGCCCCTGCGTCACGACCGCCTACATTTACAGGTCAATATGATTAAAAATCAATAAGCGTAAGAGTTTGTAGGTAACCGTATTGTGGTATTCTTCTTCGTAATATTAAGTGACTAACACTGTACATACAACACTTGTTCGAGACTGTGAGTCGTTCCGTGTCATAGGTCGATATAACGGCAAATATCTGACGGCCAAAACATATGAGTAAGGTCTATGTGCAAGTGTTTTTGTTTATTTTATTAGTTTTTTTATGTTTTAGGTCTGAAGATGAAAAATCAGAGAAAATTTAACGTTACCCATTTCTTTTTGAGACAACTATAGTACTACATTATTTTAGCGACAGAGTATGTTGAGTTTTGCTGTGATAATTTTTAACTTTTTGTCTATACAATTAATAAAAACGTAACTGATCGTTGCCTGTACGTGGAAGAGAATATGGTTTTTAAATAAGAAATCAGTCAATTCAAATTAGTACATAAGTGGTAGTTGAAGCGGGCGAAGCCGACAGTCATAAATAATAGGATTGAATATCAATACTTATTTATTTATTTTTGAAAAAATATTAAAAACGATTAAACGTTTACAATGGCATTGATAATGTAAAGGGAAATTTGTTGTCGATTTTGATTCACGATACTGTTTTTTTTAACCTTTTTTTGTATTTTTCAATTCTTGAGTCTAATATGATTTTTATATGATACATATTATTTATATCAAATTATCATAAAAAACCCAAAATTATAAATATAAAGTAAAATAATAATATAATAATTATAAGCCAAATGTAAATATTCGTTAACGATGAGCAGAGCTAGAGCGTGTGTGACCTTTGTGTTTTTTTTTTCAGTTTATTTTGAAAAAAAAAAATGCTCACGAACTTTAAAATAAAACCGTAAATGATTTATGTATTTAGTTATAATAGCTGCTATAATTTTTTTAGCCTAAAAATTTAAATGTATTAATATTATGAAGCTACCCAATTGATAAATTAATTTTGTTTTGCACAGTCCATTCATCGAGGAAGGCTATAAGCCACATCCTTGCACCTTTTTTCGACTCTGTAGTATGCTGTTAGCCCCGATGGCTTCTACCAACGTCACGAGATTATGTAGGAGGCAGAGCTAGAAGAGGTCTGACCTGGACTTTATAATGTAAGAAAACAGTAAAATAATGCAACAAGGGTTGTACGTTAAATATTTGTACAATATTGTAATATAATTTAGCAGGACTGAAGAACCTGGAAGAAGAAAATGGTTCTTCATCAGATGCTTTAGATTTTTAATTAATTATTTTTTTATAAGAAATTGTTCATAACTTCCAAGAACTAAAAAGTAAAGGCATTTTATAGGAGTAATATTTTTAGAAAAATATTTGATGATGTATAAAAAATTGAACATAGCGTGACTCGAACTTGCGCCTCCTGGAAACCGACCAGGTCCTGATCGGTTTCCAGGAGGCGCGGGTTCGAGTCACGCTACGTTAAAAATTTTATACGTTTTCTAAATAAGTATTTTTCTTTCCTAAGTGTGTAACTTCCCTAAAAAATGTTTAAAAATATAAATTATGTATATTGGATATTTTTAAGACTTCGTTTAAAAAAAAACCTAACATGAGGCCGTCATGGTGCAAGAACACAATGGTGTGTCTGTAATGTGACGTTTGTGGGTTCGACCCCCACTCGGGGAAATGAATTAATATTTATTAATATTTTCATTTCTTAGCTCTAACACGGAGGCAAAAAGTTGAGTTCTGCCACTCATCACGCAATGCCTTTAAAAATTCAGCGGAAGGTGTGGAACGGAGTGTCTTAACACTAGGTTCTTTCTGGCTACCCTGCTATATGCGAAATATAACAGGGTAGCCAGAGGCCTGAAGCTCATTTGAATTATACACAATAATAAAATATGATAAAATCATGCATTAGTTTTTATTTTGCATATATTTAAAATAAAAACCTTAATTAATATTTATTATAATTAAAAAATCTAAGAAAACGTTCAATAAATTTTATAAGTTTCTTATAATCCCGACCTCCATTAAGTAAAAATATTATGACTTTAATAGTCCGTAGAAAATAATAATATAATTGTTTGCTTTTAGCGTTCGTTTTGTGTATTAATTCGTTTGGTAGGTAATATTTTTCTCAAATTTATCGCTTTTAATAATAGTTTTTTTTGTATTATCTGATTTTATAATTGTTTTAATTATATTATATGCATAGTATACAAATATGTAAAAAAAATTTTTTTGAGCTAAATCCAATTGAAAAAAAAATATGCATTTTCTGGACTATGTTTTTATTTATTAAAAACAAGAAAAATAACATCCATAATGAAGTCAATTTTCATTTCAAGCAGGATATGAAAAACAAGTTTCAATTCGCTTCGATACACATTTGATATTATTAATAATCGTTACTATTTATATATGAATTTCCCTGCATTTCATTTATTATAAAACAAACTCCACCTACCTGCTATAATTACATATACTTTAACCAAACTAAAACAATCTAAAATCTATTTTAATAGAAATATATAAAAAAATCTATATATTCATTGATTTAATTAAAGGGCACATTTGAACACTATATGAAGATAACACATTTTTCCCTATAGGCCTCCACGCACCTCTGTATATAAGCCCGATGTGACTGTAATGTCGGTCAATAAAAATGGTAATGTGTGATGCAATCAGGACCGATATTAAGGTTTACAGTGGCATTTTTATAATATGATGTGTGTATGTCTGTCCCAGTACCAAACAATTATAGCTACGGAACGCCCTTTTTATTCTATATTTGGGAAACGAATAAATCTTGATATCAGATTTCATTTTTACACTTTTGTATAAATGAACGTTAATTATTACTTTATTAGCCTTTATTTCGAATTATGTTTATTAATATATATTTATTATACATAATAATAAATATTGCATTGCGTGTCGGCATATAAAAATAATAAACATAATTGAGGACAATTTGTGATAGTAAAGGACATGTAGCGATAAGTGATCCTGGGTTGTCCTTTTTTTAAAAACATTGACTGTTTAGATTTTAATCCCGCGCTTCTAATCGAACGTATTATAAAATAGTTCTCCTTTATCATACTCTAGACATCATTAATTTTGATCTATATCGGTACAAGTCTTAAATTTATTAAGTCATTTTTTTCTCCTCAACTTCAGGTATTTAGTAAAATATACAGAGTGCAGTGCTGCAAAGAGTATAAGACAATATATATGCTCGTTATATATCTTTTCGTTCTTTCGTCTTCTTTTACTATTCAATCGCTCTAAAATATGACATGATTTGCTCTGATCTAAAAAACGCTTATAGCATGTATTAGAACCGATTTAATTTCATAGTATAGTTACCATAATAAAGTCATCCACGAGCCATATTTAAAGGTCAGATTGAACTATGCAATTCAATCCGACCTTTAAATATGGCTTGTGTGGAATTTGAAAATCATATCAGTTTTTGTCGGATCTCTGTACTGAAATCCAATTTCAGTTACTCATTTATAGCTTCATATGTTGTAGTTGATGTTACTATTTATTGGGTGATATTTAATTGAATTTTTGTTTATAAAGTCATAAGGAACCTAGTATTGAGAAACTCCGTACTCAAATTGTCGAGAAATTGAGTTTTAATTGATGGAATTTAAAGCCGTACTTCTTAGAGTAGATAACAGCTTAGTAATACTTATGTAATCTAGATGAACTATTATAATAGTAAACCTATTGATAATACCTAACAATTTACTTCCATAGCTACAAAAAAATATATATTTTACACATTTTTATATGTTTCTTTCCTATAATTATATAAAAAAAAAAAAGTTTTTCAAAGGATAAATTCTTTTTTAAGAGTCTGTACCCTTAAAGGAAAAAAACCCTTATAAGATGTCTTTGTTGTCCGTCTTTCTGTTTGTCAAGAGCCTTTATCTCAGAAACTCTTGGATTCAGATCTATGGTCTCTTGATTTTTTGAAAAAAAAAAACCTTATTTCTACATTTACTTAAAGAAAAGATATTAACGTCAAAAATCATCAATCAAAAATCAAAATTCATAAGGTACTTCCGGTTGACCTCGAATTTTGAAACCTATTAGCCAGCATCTACAGGTTGAGAAAAAAAATCTGAAAACTATATATTTGACGTGACATCCTAAAAAACAATAGCTTGAAAAGGGGGGGCAAGGTATTAAAGCAGCTAGTTCAAGTGAAATATTAGATGAAAGGGCTCTGGATAAAATAAGATTGAATTTCGATAAGAGCTCGAGACCTTCAATTTTAATACGGAACCCTCGGTGGGCGAGACCGACTTGCGCTTAATAATAAAATAAAATATATAAAACTATATTTTTTATTTTAAATTTCTTTGTGTATAAGTAATAAAAATCGATTCTTGTGTCCAATACAATTTATATTTTAAAGACAATTTGATATATGTATGAACGTTGCAACATAAATTCTAACGGTAAGATTATGAATTAGCCTTATCATTATATTAATTATAAGCAATTCGAAATAATTAATGTCTTCATATATTATTTACATATATCGGGTATCATTTTACATGTATTACGTTATTTGTGAATATTTTATATGTTATGCTACTTTATTTTATATTTTACTGACTTCAGAAAAGGAGATTATCATTTTGACATAGATTTCGTTAGATAATGGAGGTCAAATGTTGCAAATGAAATATCACTTCCATTTTGTAAATTGTCATCAACCTCTACTGAAATTTCTACTGAATATAATTAATATATTTGAACATGACACTTCTGTATAGTATTATACAGGCACTGTATTTTTTTGAGGAGTACATGACGTAACTAATTTTCACTAATAAGACTATGGCTATTATCTTTTCGTTAAAATTTTCTCTTCTCATTAAGAAATAATACATATAGAATATGATGTAATACGTAAATGCAAATAGTATCAATGCCAAGCGTGGCGTTAAGTTCCGCTACTCACAGGTTTCTAAAAATTGGGCGAAAAGTGGGGAACAAAGTGTCTTAACACTAGCTTCCCTCCGCGCTTACCCTGCAGCCGGAATACAGCGTAAAACTGAAAAAAATATAAAATTAATTTGACAATCAACAATCAGAGCTACTAGGACTTATAATAAATTAGATGAATATTTATATATCATTACATAAAAGGATACAAGGCACTTTGACATCATCCAATCATTCCTTGTAATCCTTTTACCTTCTCTAAATTACCTAGTGAATTCATTTTTAAACAATATGGAATTTAAAAAAAAAAATATTAAAACAAAACAAATAGTAAAATACAATATATTATCGCGAGTCTAATCTGGGCAAAACAAGTTCAGGGGCGCCTGTAACAACCTTAGAGTAATAAAATTTCATACTATGTGGGCAGACCGTGACACGTCTTAGGGATTGATTTTCCTTATATATTGTTAATAACCTTCGGATATCACCTAAGTTATTGTCTATTTCCGGATGGAGTTAAGTTTACAATAGAATCTTAGATAAACGTAGTAATTAGATAAGCTTTATTATGTTTATTTGTAATTGTATTATATTATTATATTAAAGTTTGATGGCCATCTTGTGGTGAATCGAACAATGTCTGATTATGAAGGCGATGATTTTGGGTTCGACCTGCTTTTGGACACTGACATTTTTCTCGTTCTGATTTGAAGATAAAACGCAACGATGAATTTCGCTATTTAGTACTAAGTTTTCTTTGCCTATTGTGGTAAAGGTATGTAAGATACAGCGTGAAATTAAATAAAATATTAATAATATATAGTTGTTTATTTAAATTTAAGCCACAATAATTTGTTATCATATCTGCAATATAATTACTTATTTTAAAGTACTTTAGAGACTCTTTCGACGTCTTATTACTCACAAGCTTTTGTCCAATATAAGTAATCAAATATTAAAGTAAGCTGTCCTAATTTTGTATTAAATTTAAAGAAAGTTTTAACCTATCAGGAACTTGAGCTCGTATATAAATTGAATATGTTTTCTTGAAATACCCACGAGTCTTCATAAATTTAGTTTTTTTTCTGCACCTAGTCAAGACACTACACTACGCTTTCTGTTTAAATTTGAGACATGACATGAAATATTGATTATTTTTATTTCTACGCTCTGTTGTCGAGGCCAAGCGCGGCGTTGAGTTTCGCTACTCAACACACACACAATGCCTCCAGAACTCAGCGGAAAATAGTAAACGTAGAGTCTTAATATTAAGTTCCCTCTGCCTACTCTGCTGTGCGCGATATACAGCGTGACGCCAACAAAATTATTTCTAATATTATTCTGTCAGTCGTATAAGAAAAATAGTGTATTTATTACATAATTTTTATCACTAATTAAACTTGTAAGAGATTAAACTTATTGTACGTGCAAGGCATTGAAAAAAATTGGCACTGTTGGAAGCCATCTTATATGTTTTACAAATACGCTGTAATGAAGTTACAAATTCCAAAAAAATGTCGTTATATACCCTCATTTGATATTTTGATGCAAAGATAACGGGTTTGTGTAGAAATTGATCGTAAAACAATTTCATACTTCCGCAGAAAGAAGGTCAAAGTACTGGAGTCGTGCCTCTTTTATAATACGCTCGTATATTTCACGCATATGACCTGAATTTGTATTACAAACTTAAACACTGTATATATTCCTTTTTCTAAAGTAAAAAAAAATACATTTTCATTTAATATTTGTGATTTGTAATAAATACCTACTATGTATTTAAAAATTTATTTTGGTTTGGATTGGTTGTTCTTTTCTTAAATATAACATTGAAAAAACTTTTTATTCAGCTTTATATTTTAGCAATAGAACAGTAGGCTGAATAGACTTGTAGGGTCAATTCACTCCAATCTCTACTTTCAACCTGAATAAAAGACATTACGTGTTGGAATTTGGAACTCTACTCATCAATTTGTGATTGAAACTAATTGAAATATGAACATAAAAATATGAAAATTCCATTTTATTATTATTTTTGTGTTATTGACACTTTAAAAAAAACCCCATACCCCATATTTTTGGCCCCTCATTTCTACTTCCAGATATGGAACCACGTGCATCTATACATCTACAATTATGCCGTAATGTATTTTAATAATAATAAAACAAGCCTAATTTATTATTAATTTATTAGCAAATAGCACTTTGTGTCTACAAATATTTGACTTGACGAGACGAAACGATCTTATTACTATTTGGAATATACCATAATTAAATATGAAAATCATATTTCTTTTGTTTGAAATTTTAATGTACATATACGAGTTACCTTAGCTGTTATCTGGTTTTTAAAGTATGTCTCGATAATAATTATGATGAGTATTCAATAAAATTCTATTTCCTAAAGATATATTTTTATGCTATATGTTTTTGAAAATAGGGACAATCAATTATCCTTATTTTTAATATAATATCTTTATATTACAGAAAGAGTGGTAAGAGAGGTAGAGGGAGATCTCGGTTGACCTACCACAACACAGTATCAAAATTACTGAAGGATGGTCAGGTAAAAAGTATGAGTACCCCCCGGAGCGCACGTATGAAGAGGTTGATGACAGTGGACGAGGCGAAAGAGGAATGCAGAGACTCTATATGTAGAGACCGTAGCGTTTGGCGCTCCGTTCTCTTAACCTACCCCGCTAGGGATAAAACTATGTATGTATGTATCTTTTCGGTTACAAAATATGCACCTATATATAATATATAGATGCATATTTTGTAACTTAAGACAAGAGGCTGTCGTGACATAGAACCAAAAGCGTCCGACTGTAAACGCGACGATTGTGGGTTCGATTCCCACTCGACAAAAAGAAAAATTTAATATTTTCATTTTCTCGCTCTAGTAACAAGGCAAAGCCCGGCGTTTAGCTGAAAAGATTAAAAAAGCTCAGGTTGTCAAAGTCAACTTGAATTGAAAAAGTAAATATTATTCAAGTTCAATTATTTAAAAGACGTCAACGGCGTCTTATTTCTAACTACTTGTTTATAAATACAATACAATACAGAAAAAAATATGTTAATTTTTCTGTGTCTTGACGCAAAAGCTGTCCCATATTTTGTTATAGCAAACAGTAACTCTTACTTTGAAGCTAAACAAATAATATTTGAGTACACAAACGCAGATTGTTTAACTTCACATCAGAGTGCTATGTAATAAAAAGCAAATACTACGTAAAATAATGTAAAAGCCTCTATGTGAGTAGGTGGGGTTGTTATTGTTTTGTTTTTTTTTTCTATTTTTCTCATTCAACTCTACTTTGTTGAAAAGGAAATGCGCGCTGTTAAATTCCGCCACTTAACACATAATGTCTTCAAAAATCAGCGGAAATAGGGGAGTTGAGTGTCTTAACACTAGCCTCCCTTTCCGTACCATGCTATATGTGGGATACAGCGTGATGCTGAAAACAAATAAATAATATGAGGCCGTCGTGTGGTTTGAGTTCTGCCACTCAACACTCCGTACTGTTTGCCTCTCCTGCTACTTTTTGCTTAAACTGAAAGCTAGAAGTCAGGTCAATTAAATATTTACATTTTCAAGTAGGTACTCTCTTAAAAAGGAATTAAAATAAAAATTAAATCTAATCTATATTAAATGAAACTAATTTAACCGGATTAATCGCGTATATTTAAGGTTTTTACATTTTGGAAACCCGACGTTTCGAACACTTTACAGTAGTCCGTGGTCACGGGTAGACTCTACCCGTGACCACGTGAAATATACGCGATTAATCCGGTTAAATTAGTTTCATTTAATATGTGTAATAATCGTGAAAATCAAAGAACTTATTAAATCTAATCTATATTGTAGTTCTAGTCTTAATAGGCTAATTAAAAACGATGTGCGTTTAATCCCTCGGAGAAGTAAACTATTTTCAATTCCTCACTCTGATAAATCAATCAACAGAAGATATCTATAATTTGGACGGAAAGCGGAGAGCTTATATGTAGCTTATGACACTAAAATAATAAAATATGCGTATATCTAATTACGTGTATTTATAGAAAAGCATAGGGTAGATAGAGGGAACCTGGGAACCTAGTATTTTGACAAAACAGTTTGTTAATTAAAAAATAATTCCTAAAAGGCAGCAAAAGTGCCAAATTGGAAAATATACACACATAAAAACCACCAAACCATCATTAAAAACGACAATTTGATAAAACGTAATGAATTCTACATTATATTACAGTATGAATATAAACAATACGTTACATTGCTTATTTTTACACCTTTATCCTTAAAGCACGCCATTAATTATACAATTTTAAATTTATTTAGACAATCCAATCATATTTACTTTCCGGTTAATATCCATATAATCAGTTCTGGTTGATTATTTCTCAATTTAATGTGATTCGTGTATACTGTAACTTTAATGAAAATTGCTGTTAAAATATGTTTATAATATGTGCTTCGATTTTAAAGTAGATTATAATAATGAATGAGGCGATCGTGGCGCAGTGGGATCTGTTGGACTGTAAATATGGACTTAAATTATGTTTGTTTACCTACTTCGGTAAAGAAGGGCCGGCGTTAAGTGTCATCAATATGCAATGTCTCTATGTGTGGGTGTTATAGACAGTAAGGTCCCTCTTTTATTCTGATATTGTTGGAAAACGTGAGTGAGCTTTTTTTAAGATAGTGAAAGTTAATTTTGTAATATTCATAAAATATGTCATATAAGCCGTTTTGGCGCAGGGGCACTTGCACGACGGTTGTGGGTTCGATTCTTTCTCGAAATAATCAAATATGAAATATTTTAATTTCCTGGCGCTGATAACAAGACAAAGTATAATATTGAGTTTCGCCACTCAACACGCAATGTTTCAAGAATTCACCAAAAAGTGGGAACGCAAAGCCAAAGTGTGTAGATTCCCAGGTTCCAAGTTCTCCTCTGCCTACCTTACTATGTGCGGGATACAGCGTAAAACTAAAAAAATCATATGAATATATTTGATACCTACGCTTTTAAGCAAAAAGTCAACGTTGTGATAGTGATAATGTCTTGGCAAATATATGTAATAGATCTATTATAAGTTTAAGTAATTTGGAAGTGGCGTGATCCTCTGTATGTATTATCTGCATTTTTTTATTTAAAAATATTTTAATTAGATAATTGACTAGTTCTGGTCTTCTCCTGGCTACACTCGATTGAAATATACGATGGTTTAATTTTACGTGTATTTAAAAAGTTTTGATGATACGGGGAATATAGTTAATTAACTGAAGTTTGCATAACAAACTTGCCGTGCCGTTTGCCGTGTGATCCCGGCCTAGAATAGGATCATCCTGGTATTGATGGTGTCGTAAGAGGCGACTTAAGTACGTGTGGTAGAGTCACGTCGCCAGCAATGGCAACACGCATGGGCAGACTCAACCGGATCATTAACACCCCTGGCATTTAAAACCGGCGTGAAGTAGTGGCTTTATGCCACTGCGTTTCGCATCAGGTAATGCCGGGCCCCGGCGCCCAACCCACCTTAAAGGCCGGCAACGCACCTGTAAGTCCTCTGGTGTTGCACGGGGCCGTGGCCGGCGGTAGTCACTTACCATCAGATGACCCGAACGCTCGTTTGCCGTGTCTTTTCCATAAAAAAAAGAGAAAAAAAAAAGAAGAAAAAAAAGTATAATTTTGCTTGAAATGAACTACAAATATATGTTTATTATGATTTGACTGATGATTGCTTAATTTTTGTGCTCCAAGGAACCGTAAATCTGTATATCTGATATTAATTTCAGCTTGATAGCTCACCGTGATCTCAAGTAAAATGGTCTGTAAGGGTTCCGTAATTTTTTTCTTTTGAGGTACAAAATCATAAAAATAGAATAATAATTTTTGTTTGGTTATCTATACTGCTATGCATTAATTATTATAAATATTATAAGTATTTATTATATAAAATAAATAAATCAGCTTCACTCTTGATGATGTGTGCGGGCACACAAGAGGGGAAGCAGAGGGGTCCTAGTGTGAAGACACTTCGTTTCCCACTTTCCGCCAAAATCTGGAGGCATTGCGTGTTGTGGTGGAATCAAACGCCGCGCTTTGCCTCGGCACCAAAGCGATCAAATGGAAATATAAGTTTAAGTTAAAAAATTATTTTATCGAGTGGGGATCGAACCCACAACCAGTCGCTTTCACAGTCCCATTTTGTGCCCTTCCGCCACGACTGTCCTCATAGATTTATATCATTTGTAATATTTTTTACTCTAAGTACAATATATAAACAAAATAAAGCAGAAGTTTGATGAAAGCATATTGACACAGTATTATGAAATATTACATAATTTTTAAGTTAAATCACTTTTTGAATTTTATTGTATATGTTATTTTCTTATTGATTTGTATGTATACATCAATCAGTAATAACATTTTTACTGATAACACAATACGAATAAAAACCTTAGCGTAAATTTCTTTTTTAAGTATTAAGCATGTAGCATGGTAAGCAGAGGGAGCCTAGTGTTAAGACACTCCGCTCCGCCCACATATAATAATATTCATGGTAATACAAATAAATACTAATGGAAAATAGATACCTTAATTATGCATATATTTTTAATATTAGATTGATTAATAGTGGTTTATATTTGGACGTCCTGAGTGTCGCAACCGTCACTTTATATATATGGAGGGTAGCTATCAGATGGCAGCGGTCGAGTCAAACTTTTAAGTACTAAATTAATAATAAACATGATACACTGAAAGATTCGTACTAAATATATAAGAAATATAATATATTGGCCCGATCTTTTAGGTTAGAATTTCTTATAAAAGCAATATATGCTACTACGCTAGACACGTCATGAGTCCAACCGTAATAATAAATAATATTTTTAAAGGTGTTTGAAAAACCAGAGCCCAGAAATGAAAACATTAAATATTTCATTTCCTCGAGTGAGAATCAAATTCACAACCGGTTGTGTTTACAGTCACACGCTTATGCCTCTGTACAACGACTGGCGTAATTTTCAATACTGTATTTTAAATGACCCAAAATTAAAAAATAAACTATTGATATACCATATTGTGAACACAATTACTAAATATTAAATTTGAACCCGTTACCTTTCATTATTAAAGCCATTCTAATCGATAGCGCGAAAAAAATAATTATTAGTTTTAAATTACTAGTAAAGACGAAGTATTTAAGTAGTTTTACAACGAGTTCAAATTTTCTTTTTGTCGAAGAACGAAATCAATTAGATATCACATACTATTTACTTAAGTAATATAAATAATTTCACGTGTTCTGTCACGTTTTGTTACACTCGTGTAAAGTTTATAAAGGTACATACGTACATTTGGAACTCAATAGGATATGCATAGAGAACCTAGCGTTAAGATATTTCATGTTAAATATTTCATTTCCTCTAATCGAAACCACAACCTTTCGAGTTTACAGTCATTTTTTGCCTCTGTCATTTAACATATTCTTGTAAAATTATTTTGTTTTTAAACTTCATAATTTACCTAGCATATATACGAGCACACAGACGAAACCTAGTGTTCAGATTCTCCATTCTTCTCCTTCTGCTTTAAATTACTCAATATTGCGCGTTGAGTATTGAATGCCGCCGTTTTTTCTTCCATGACAAACGATGAAAACATCATTCTCCAGCGGGATCCGAACTTACAACCATCTTATCTACAGTCAGATGAAATCCTACTGCACCATAATGGGCTAATTTACAGTCCTTGAAATAATGTAAGACTTATATATTTGATTGACTCAGCGTGAAGGTAATTTCATAATATTTTTTTTCCCATTCTAGTAAAAAGACAAATTGCGGTGTTGAGTTCCGTCACTCAGCAGGTAATGTACTGAAAATTAGGCAGTACGTGGAGAACGGAGTACTTAACATTAGATTCCATCAAATTGTCCTCAAAAATAAAATAATCTAAATGTTCGTAAAAATTAAGTGTTACTTAATAATTACCAAAAGCTTTACGACGCAACTAATATTTAAGAAAGAAAATATTTTGTACAGATATTTTGCGTCAATCAAAAGCATTGTATTATGATTTTAGTCTAGAACGCCATTATCTTTAATTTAATTATTATAAATCCTTTCTGACGCATAGAGGTGCCATTGTCGTAAATCAAAACGTTTGTCGTCATTGGCGCCTCAACTTAGTTGGTATTAAAAAATCTAAAATAAAAAATCTGGTTCTAATACAAATTACACTATTATCGGGATTTGAATAATATCTAGTATTATAATAAAATTTTAATTATTTTTTTGTAGAATAAAGTCAATGTTTATATATGAGCTTTTATATTTTTATGTCTTAGTTAGTATGTCTTCTCACATTTCTCGATTTTCTTATAAATTTGAAAAGCTAAAGAAGATATAACGATAATTACTATAGGTCAGGTTAGGAGAGGCCAATCGTGGCGACAGATGTGAGTTCGATTCCTACTCGGGAAAATGGTATATTTAATATTTTCGTTTTCTCGATATGGTAACGAGGCAAAGTGCAGCATTGATTTCCAACACTTAACGCACAATGCCTCCAGATACTAGCGGAAAATGGTAAACGGAAGTGTCTTAATGTGAACAGAGTGTCATAAATTAAATAATGGGAAGACAAACAGTCTCACTATTGAAATAATTAGTAATTTCACGACCATCCCACTTTGTGTTTTTGTAAATTGCCGCACTTTGCCTTGATACCAGAGTGAAGAAATGAAAATATTAATTCAAATTAAAATAAATATTTCATTTTCTCGAGTGGGGATCCAATCCACAACCAGTCGCTAGTCGAAAATTTTCGTTAAAGTCCGAGTGTATAACTCCGAAATATCTCTATAAACTATGTATTAAAAGATTTCAACCTGTTTATAACTATTATCAGTTCATTTCCAGAAAATACTCCACAGGTGGTATTAACAACAAAACCTCGAACAGTGGAAGCGTTGATTGTGCCTCACAAATTATAAACTTGGTTCCCAAGTCTCATGCAATGCTTTATTTAACCTGTTCGTTTTAAAACGCTATAAAGTTCATGAAATGTTAGGTCCCTCTTACCTTTTTATGTCTAGCCATATATATTCTTTAAATAAACGTATATCGTATATATTCATTTTTATTATAAAGTAATATATGTGTGTTGGGCATTGGTATTTTTTTTATAAATCTAACAATTAAAATTGAACAAATTTTCTTGAATTCATATTTCAATAATTCGAGTTACGAGAAAAAAATCGAAATATAATTAACATAAATTTCAAATATCTAAGCAAGAACTGTCTATTTCAAATAAGCCTAAAGTTCAATCATATACCTATCTCAATCTTAATGCGATAAACAATACTTCCACAACAATATATTCAAATAAAAAAATATATATAAAAAGAAAGAAAAAAAATGTCAAAGATTAACAGAATTTTTCCTCTTCATCTAAAATTGTATGACAACGTGACGCTAAAAGCCTCTCTCTCTATCTCTCTATCTCTCTCCCTCAACAAGGCTAAATTAAGCTACATGCACATCTATACATGTGGATCCTATGCATCATCATCATCAGAATGGATAACCGGCATACTGAACTTTTGACCGGTGACCTTAGCATTTCGGTCCACTGTCACCGTTACCACTGGCATTCATAATTTACTAACTAATAATTGCGTCCATAACTTGTTTTAACAGTTATTAATTTTATTTTTGTTGACATATATACTGAACCTGTATGTGTTGCTTCTTTGTTGTGTTTTATTTGTTGTTATTAATTTAATAATTAAATTATTTTTTTTTTGATTATAAATAATAAAGAGATATTAAAATTGTATTGGTGTTTTAAGTGCTAAAATGGCGATTTTATAGCGAAAAGCTATTTATTTGCAGACTTCCTACGAATTTAGTCAACTTGATTACATTAGTATTTGTTGCGTTTGGCGCAACCTGCATTGTGAAATTACTTAAGATAGAGTATTGAAAAAAATTAAATCAGCTTCACACTGTATTCCGCACACAGCAGACACTCCGACACTCCGTTCTCCACTTTCCGCCTGGTTCTGGAGGCACTGCGCGGAGGTACTGTGTTATTGGAGAAATGATGGAGATAGAGATATATTGGTAAAATTTCCCAGGTTCGCAATAAATGGACCGCGAAATTGTACTTATCGATTTTATTTTAAGTTATATCTTAGTAACTTTTTAAAGGACATTTCACATTATATAAAGGTTTATTGTGCGACAATTGTACAAACAAAATAATCATACTATAAAATGGATTGAGTGGCGGAACTCAACGCTGCGCTTTGACTCTTTACCAAAGCGAGAACATGTAAATATTAATACATTTCTCCGAGTAAGAATCGAACCCAAAACCTGTCGCGCTTATACTCGCTCGCTTCTGGCCCTACGTCATGACTGTTCTCACTAAATATTTTTTTATAAAACCTCGTGTAACCCCGAGTAACGCATCTTAACTCTGTAACGTTAATGTCACCTCACACTAAATGTCTAGGATAAAAAACGGCAATGTGTAAATAATTAAATCATAGAATATAAATTCTAGACTAATATAATAATAGCCTAAAGGCAATTCCCAAGGTATCATATAAATACTAAATAATTCTTTATATAACCTTTAAATATTTTAGATGACACAACCATTTGTTTATACTCGTATATTTCGTAACCTTAATTAGCACTTAGATAAAAATTAATGCAGTATCAATGATATTAGTATGAGTATTTTTTTTATCATAAATATTTAAAAATTAATGTCATAATGTTAAAAATTGTTGTGACTGTAAATTTGGTTCAATTTCGACTCGGAGGAATGAATTGTTATTTACTAAAATTTTAATTTCTACGCTCTTGTAACAAGGCAATAGTGCAGCGTCACTCGGCGTGCTTAATAATAATAATAATAATCATAATTGTTCGTAGGATTTTGTTGAATTCGTCTACTACTGAATTTTATTAATTTGCTCATCTCTAGCATTTGTTGAGCACTTGCCGCCTAATTTTGGAGGCAATAGACGTTGAGTGGCGGAACTAAACGTCGCATATTGCTCCGTTACCTGAACAAGGAAATGAAATGATGAATATTCTATTTCCTCAAAGGAGAATCGAACCCGAATCAGACAAGTTCGATACTTGTGGCGTTGACAACCTCGCGCTTCTACCACTGCGCTATGAATGGCCTTAAAGTTACTTTCTTTATTTAAACTGTGGAATTATCTTCCTCTGAGGTGTTTCCAATATGGGGTTATCAAGCGTCGGGAGACCCTGGGGAGAAAGGAGGAGAAAGCCGGCCTCGCATTTGAGTTTGTAAATGTCTTATTATAAGGCGGTCTTATAAGAAGGAGAAACCCGAAGAAAAAATTCTAAAAAAAATATTAAACAAAATATAATTACCCACTACACAGATAAGTATGATAAGACTTGTATGACCTATGTATATACATAAACATACAACAATTATACATAAACAATATTTTGATTGTAAAAACACTAGTAGTTACAAAAACGACCGCTGCAACATAAAAAATAAATTATATTAATTTATATAAATGACAGAAATTAATTTTCGTCTCGTTATCATTTCGTTTCGGCCTCTGTATGATGTTTGTTTATTGCGCACAATATCTAATTAGTAAATGAAATATTATGTGAACTTTTCAATCATGGCCGTCATGTCAAGGTGTTGCAGTGGTTGGATTTTTTATTAAATTTTATCAAAATAAATATATTCGATTAACTAGTGATTGGATCGTACTTTTCTTGAAAAAAAAATATACTTAATAATATGTTAGGGCTAAGAAGTTAATTTGGTTAAATACACTAATCTCAGGAACTATTGATTGTAATGAAAAATTGTTTGAATTTTGAAATTGGAATTTTGTATTAGGTGGTAGGTATTTTTACTGAGTAAACCTAAGTGCTATATTTCATAACGTTTTTCGTTTTGACATAACCTAGCTGTACCTGAGGTTAGAGGTAACTCTAGGTAGGTAGGTAGGTAGGTAGGTAGGTAGGTAGGTAACTACCGCTCTTAGAATGTGTCATACACAGTTGCAGGCAAATACTAGTTTTTTTAGTTACATACATAAGAACTACTACATAAGAATAACATAGATTTCCACACACAATAACTAAATGTTAAGACACTGCCGTTCTCCATATTTCGACTAATTCTGAAGGGATCGCGTATCGAGTGTCGGAACTCAACATCTCCCTTTGCCTTCTTACCAGAGCAAGGAAAATGTCCCCGGATAGGAATCGAGCCGCCGTGTGATTCCGGCCTAGAATAGGATCATCCTGGTACTGGTGGTGTCGTAAGAGGCGACTAAAGTACGTGTGGTAGAGTCACGTCGCCAGAAATGGCAACACGCATGGGCAGACTCGACCGGATTATTACCACCCCCGGCATTTAAAACCGGCGTGAAGTAGTGGCTTTATGCCACTGCGTTTCGTATCAGGTAATGCCGGGCCCCGGCGCCCAACCCGTCTTAAAGGCCGGCAACGCACCTGTAACTCCTCTGGGGTTGCACGGGGTCGTGGGCGGCGGTAGTCACTTACCATCAGGTGACCCGCACGCTCGTTTGCCGTGTCATTTCCATAAAAAAAAAAAAAAAGAGCCACCGCGTCGTTATATTCACGCTTGTACCACTGCGCCACGACGGCCTCTTTATTCATATTTTAATATAAGACTACAACCTAAGTCCTCTGTGCTTTCGATTACATATTGCATCTGAAAATATTTTTCATAAATATACTTGCCTTATTTAAAGCGATACAGCCATCCTTATAAATTAAAGGATAACCGATATACAGACTATACAAAATAGACTATAAATATAAAACTATGATATACTCTCTCCAATATTACGTATCCAATGGAACACCTTCCTTATTCTAATCAGCGTGACAAGTGGTCGACCGTTATTAGTTATGGTTTTTAAATTAATTGAAAAGACATTCGACAGAAAATCGGTCATCTCAAAGATACAAAAGATATAAATTATGATTGAATATTAAAAATGATATTGTGACAGTACAGGTGTTCGTTGATATTTGAATGAAATAGCTGACTGTAAACACGATGGTTATAGGTTCGTTTCGTACTTGGGAAATGATTTGTTTTTGCCCTGCAAACCCGACAGAGCACGGTGTTAAATTCCACATCCATCTCAAAATTTCGGGGGAAAACGGGTGATTTGTGTAGGTTCTTTTTTCCTACTAAATTAAATAAAACATACATACTTAATAATATAATTAAATATATTTATCTCTTTGGTTGTGGTCACTTTAAATTATAGAGTCACAGTCGTAATGAAAGAAAAAATAATTTGTTAACCTTAACCTTCTCTTAGGTATCAATAGTACGAACGGAAGGTTTCAACCGGATATCGTTTAAAATTCCTTACATTATTGAGTAATCGTAAGTTGTATTTTTTACAAAATATACCAATTATTTAAGGAAAACTTCCTTTTTTGAAAAAGGAAGTTTTATGAGTAAAAATATGAAATGCTCACAAGAACCACCTTTTAAACGGCATCTGAATTATATATCATTTTAAATATAATTCTATTATACATTATATAAAATTCAGATGCCGTTATACCATTTATACTACAGGAGGCCGGTCGTGGCGCAGGGGCACAAAGTGTCTGTAAAATCGACTACTTCTACTACTGCGCTACGATGGATCTCACTACAGACCTCGTGGCAGGAGTTTTAATATATTCTTTAATATAAGCTTAATATCATGAAATATCTTCAAAATATGTAAAATTTAATTGTACTTCAGAAAATCTTGTATCATAGTAATAAACTAGATGAATGGGGTAATCATTATTTATATACCTTATTAGACTTACAGTGACCATATTTTATACTTTACGCGCAAAACTAATTTAAATATATATTAATTAAATATTTTTTTATTGCAAAAAGCTTATGGTGACGTCAATTTATCTTTCTTTTTGATTCTAAAGTATTGAATCGATATATTGACGATGTTCTGTTGTTTTTCTTATGTTGTTACTAACTTTTTTTATGGCGTGCATGTTTTTTTGTTCTCTAATTACGTTCATATCGATAAACTTTAAGTATTTTTCCTTATCGTTTTTTATATATTGAAGACTTTAATCTCTATATATAATAAGACGGTAAAAATAATATGTCTGTACATTAAGTAATTTTGACTGAAATGGATAGAGGGACACTTAAAAAGAATAATAGAAAGCAAATAGATTTTTTTTTAATTTCTTGTCTGTCTGTCTGTCGATTTGTATGCTCATTTTTCTCTGAAAGTACTGAACCGATTTACTTGATAATTTCACAAATTGCTTTGTTTTAACTCATCTTAACTGCTAAAGTTTTATTCATCAAAATCGGTTCATTCCATTAGTTTTCCTGCGAATGTTATATAGCAATCGCGCTGGTAAGATTCTTGGCTAAATAATGACATTCGAAACGTCTTGGTTATATGACTATTGATAAAAATATATATTTTTGTAGCACTATTGCACAATATTAATATATATGTTATAAATATATTATAAAATAATAAAGTAAACAAAATTGAATTGTTAATGGAGATTACCTTCATAAATCATAACAGTTAAGTTTAAGTCGTAATTAATTCAACACAGAGATAAAGAACGATTTGATCTTCAAAGAAATATCAAGAAAATACATAGATTGTTTGGTTAGTTCGTTCGTTTGAAATAAATCTATATAAAAATGCCTAAAAACATTCTATTCACGAGTACACAGTAATAACTACATATTTACCATTTGTACATTTAACTAATTATAAATGTAACTAACTTAAAAACTGTACAGGAGTTAATATGCAATAATTACGTAGGGAACGGAGTGTCTTAACACTAGGTACCCTCTGCCTACCCTACTGTGTGCGGGATACTGCGTGAAGCTGATTTATATTTTATTTATTATAATTATGATAATGTCGTAAAAAAATCATATTAGAATATTACAGATTAAAGTAATAAAATAATCATATTAGAAGTCATTATAATTGTCAATCAATTCTGCTTATTAAATCAATAATCATGTATTTTAGGCGGGCGAAGCCGTGGACGGTCCGCTAGTTATACGATAAAATAGATACTAACTATAACATTTTACAAATTGATACTTAATCTAATAAGAAGATATTTTCCTTTAGGTGTCTGGCATGTACTAAATAGGTAAAAAAATAAAACCTTCTTTCCTTTTTGAAATTTTGCACTCATTTAGGAAAATTAAACAATATAAACGTCACTTTTTGTAAATTATTATTTTTTTTGTACTTATTTTAGTTACTTTGAAAATGTAAGTCGGTACCTAAAATCCTAAATCTGTTTTTGTTGCATTCAATGTCGTCACTTTACTAAGGTCAAACAAGATATATTAAAGGTACTGAAGACATAAAAAAGCACAATAAAATAAAAAAAAGATCTCAAGTTTATATAACATTTCAATTATATATATAAATTTCTTATCAAATCTTGTATATAGATAATATTACTCAAAATTAAAGTTATCAACGACAAAAAGTAAATCTTTTGTATCGAAAAGGTCATCCCCCATTACACTACATCATTAATATTGTAGTGTTATAGTAATTAAGTAAAAAATAAATATATATAGAGATTTCAAGGTTAAATCATCATCATTTACACTCTAATCAAATATGTAAATTTATAAGTACATAAATTTTGTGTCATTAATTTCTGACGAATCCAATACTCTAATTAGTGAACTGAAACATCATAAATTGATGCATCGATTCTTAAAAAGATCAAGTTTTTGTACTGTTATCAAAAAGAACCTGATTTTTAATCTTTCATTTACTCGATATAAATTTATAATGTTACTAAGAGGATTATATTTATGTTGTCGTGGTTGTATATTTTTAGTATTGGACATATGTAGAGGTATAATATTATATGTACGTATATTGATTATTAAAATATTGTAAGTACAACAGAAAGTTGAAGAAAATATATTTATATTAGTTTCTAAATAAGCTGTTGTTTCTATTATCCAAAAAGATTATTTATTCCATCAATCTTAATTATAATATATTTTAAAGCATGTTTTTAGTATTATATAAAAAACAATTGAGTTAATATTCGATTAAAAGCTTTCGTTTATTTTAACTACTATCTATTAAAACAAATTAACATTCAGTTAATTACGGAGTATGTCACCTATTCCAGAGAACTTGAGAACCTAATGAGAAGTCACTCCGTTCCCATTAAGACATTTCCGTCCCTACTATCCCCAAAATGGCAATGCCCCCAGCATTGCCAGTGTGAGTTGCGGAACTCACTCATATAAATTATAAACATAAAATGATGAAGTGAAGTACATATTCATTGAATATCTTAGTCAAAGTTACATAAAAGGCTTGTAAATATATTCTGAAAGAGGAAAGTTTGAGGAAGTATCCTGTAAATTCTAATTATTTTGTTAATATAATTATTCTTATACGTATAGAAAATTCATGAAACATATGGGTCTGTTACCCACGTGATAATATGTTGGATTTACCAACATTAAGCAGTGTTTCAATATAATAAATAAAATTAAGTAAATAGTAATAATAATGAAATGATTCATTTTTCTTCTTCTTCCACAATTCTCGAGGCATTGCATGTTGAGTGGCGGAACTCAACGCCGCGCTTTGTCTAGTCGCTCGAGCGAGTAAATCAAAATATGAAATATTTCATTCTTCAAATGAAAATTGAACTAACCACCGCTGTCACATGCTTACGCCCCTGCATCTTGACCGCGTCAATAAATTGTGCCGATAGTACCCACCAATATTCCTGTATGTACCATACAGTAAACATACACTATACAGTGCCGTGACCCATACAAAACTCTCATTTATTCCAACATGACCACGCCGGCGAAGCCGCAGATAGCAGCTGGTATTACATAAAGCATTAAATCTTATAAGTCAAGGTTTAATTTTATGCGATACATTCACGCACCGGAAATCATAAAATATTTATGCGAAAAATGATCTTTTAGCTTTGCAAAATATTATTATTAGTTTACTATTTACTTTAGATGATTTAATTATTTTTTTGCGTTCGATGCCGAAATTGAAATAGTAAAATTTATGTATAATTTAGAGATCACGTTTCATAATGAGGCCATCGTGGCATAGTGGCACGGCGTTTGAATATATACGTCATTTCGTTTCCCTGCTATAGTAAGGCAAAACGCAGCGTTGAGTTCCGTCACTCTTCGCTCAACCCAGCAATGTGTCTAATTCGAGATACAGTGACAGGAGTGAACAATTATATTGACACTAGTTTTTTTTACTATTCTGGTTCGCGAGATAAAATGAGGATGTAAAAAGTTTTAGCTAAACTAAAAGAAAACGTGATGAGTATTTTCCATTGACGTATAAAAATTGTAGATCTGGAACATCTAATATACAATGATAAAAGTCCATCTAAATTATAAGAAAAAAAAAATAAACGCTGCTTCAATGGAACGTGTCTGGAATATGCGATGAGGAAAAGTACACGAACTCAACTTGATTAATTACGAAAGACTTTCGTTTTTCTTACTCAATATCTTTCTGTTTTTTCAAAGGAGCAGCACTTACTCATACTGTTAAATAATAAGAGTAAATAAAATGTCGCGTTATTAAAAGTTCCTCAGAATAATGTGTAATATAATAGAGACATTACTAAATTTCCTTTACCTACAACGTGATTGTTTTTAAATTTTAAGACTTTCTCTAAATCGATCGATTGATTTTGTCGATCTTTTTGATGGTTTTTTCATTATTTTTACTTTCTGTAAATTATTCTTGAGACCAGTGAATAGTGGGAGTGCAGTGTTAGATTGAAAACTCGATAATAACTTTTTAAAATTGCGGCATTGTGTTCCGCCCCTACGAAATGTATACAATGCACGCAGTATCTTTTTGCATACCCATCTGGAAGGAAAAGGATGTGAAGCTGCTTATTTACCCAAAATTTTACGCAACACAATATCTGAACATGTTAAAATAAACAACAATTAAAAAAATATTTAACGTTCTACGAAACTATTGAGTAATCTATACTTATAATAAATCTGTAGAAAAGTCGTTTCTGTACATTGAAAATATTTAAAAAAAAATTAGCTAGGGTGTTAAAGGATAACTAACAGAATCCATTTCCAACATTTTTGGAATTTTTGTCTGTTTGTCTGTTTGTCTGCTTTCCTGTTTATGTGAACACGCATCACGTCAAAAGTACACAATATATTTAAGCAAATTTTATACGTAAAAATTACCAGTAAATCAAAGTAACATTTAGTGTTTATTTCATTGTAATAGCTGCACTCTATCAAAAGATATAAGTATTTAAGTTTCCAAGAAGCTTATATTTGAGATAGTAGAACTCGATACTAGAAACTATCTCTCGATACTAGGTTTTAGGTGGGTAGGTGGGTAGGTAGGTAGGTAGGTGGGTAGGTAGGTAGGTAGGTAGGTAGGTAGGTAGGTAGGTGGGTAGGTAGGTAGGTAGGTGGGTAGGTAGGTAGGTGGGTAGGTAGGTGGGTAGGTAGGTGGGTAGGTGGGTAGGTGGGTAGATAGGTAGGTAGACAGGTAGGTAGGTAAGTAGGTAGGTAGGAAGGTAGGTAGGTGGGTAGGTGCGTAGGTGGATAGGTAGGTATGTAGGTAGGTGGGTAGGTGGGTAGGTGGGTAGGTAGGTAGGTGGGTAGGTGGGTAGGTAGGTAGATAGGTAGGTAGGTAGGTGGGTAGGTAGGTAGGT
Source organism: Heliconius sara (assembly GCA_917862395.2). Taxonomy (NCBI): domain Eukaryota; kingdom Metazoa; phylum Arthropoda; class Insecta; order Lepidoptera; family Nymphalidae; genus Heliconius; species Heliconius sara. The sequence continues at coordinate 3,696,889 of OU860785.2, read as the reverse complement.
AGGTAGGTAGGTAGGTAGGTAGGTAGGTAGGTAGGTAGGTATGGATGTATGGATGTATGGATGTATGGATATATGGATGTATGGTTGTATGGATGTATGGATGTATGGATGTATGGATGTATGGATGTATGGATGTATGGATGTATGGATGTATGGATGTGTGGATGTATGGATGTAGTGTATATTTTTTTCAATTATTATTACCAGTAAAGTATCGATACTAATGTGATATCTATATATTTAATATTTTTTAGTAAGTTTTATAATTCTAATAGAATTAAACAACTTTCTAAAATGATTTTTCCTTGCATGCGTTGTAATAATTACAACATAATATATAAGATTTTATATGTTATTTTAATTATTATCTTAAAATAAATAACTGTATTTTAACAAATTTATTTTCTTAAAAATTAGGAGTGCCCAACAAAGCTATCATTTCTCTATGAAGATATAAATAAATAGTTATAAAGGTCAGTTATTTAATAATTACACCATTCATACATGACGAATATTACAATAAAAACAATTAAGCCGATTGTACCGCTCCCGCACCGCGCTTACGTCTTAGCTCTTTAAATCGCTTAAGTCGTTTCTGAGATAAGCGTCGACTAACAGAAAAACTAAGAAACCGACAAAATTTATAAATATTATTGTTGCTGATTCTATTACTTTGTTAATTGCTCCAATAATAATTTGTTTAATGAAAATCGAAAATGTCATGGTTTTAATAATTTTCACATTAGAAATCATAAGTGCACTGCAAGCATACATTATTTATTACAACAGGAACGTAATTCCCTGTACCGAAACAAACAAATAATTCACAAATTTAAGCGGGTGAAGCCGCGAGCTGGTTCCTGTATTTTATAAAATTTTATGTTGTGATTATAATAGATGGATCACGTGGTGATGTCAATACGTTTTAATCATTGGCATGTAGGTACGTTATATTAATTTAAATATAAATTTCTCAAGAGAACTTAATCAAAACTTTGTATGTAAAAAAATATATGAAATAATCATGTTAGGGAAATATCAAATTTATTTTATGAATCAATCTTTATGTTATATTCGAAATAAATGAATTGTATGTAAATTTATTAATACGTTTCAAGTATGAAAAAAAGAAAAAATGCAATAAAATTGCGTTTCTGCTTTTCTTTCCAATGATTTATATTTCTATATATGTGGGACGTAAATGCGGGAACAGAGCTGCCATCTTAGTACAGAGTAACCTTTAAAATATATATTTACGTATAGTTAAAGAATAAAAAATGTGAAGAGGAATGTGTGATTTCTCTATAGAATATATTATTCTACATTATATCATAAAAAAACAGTACCTCCTCCTCCTCAGTAGTATCCTCCTGCAGTATAATTATGTTTAATCAACATTTTTGAACTTTTAATTTTGAACATTTTAAATATTTTCGTGCCACTATGATGAAAAACTTAGACAATTTTTTAATTTGAAAAAAATAATTTATTAACGATAAGAATGTTGGTAGTTTTTCAAAAGATATAAGAATTTAAAAAATACCTAAAATATGCTTTCTTCGCAAGTATTGTAATAACTATTAGTTCTATTCACTAAAAAATCAATATAAATATTAAATATGCTCAATTTGTGTTTTTGTCAGCACCACTTTAAATGAAACCATAGTTAATTACTCTATAAAAGCCTAATACAATAAAAAAAATCCTAAAAGAGAAAAAGTTATTTTTCATACAAAATAAATTATATATTATCATTGATATTAAAATAAAACGCTATTTGTCATTAGACACGCAAACAGGTATAAGCCTATCAAAAGGAAACCGCCGCATACGCCTCATTTCTAAATCGAGTCGTAGGTATTGGCGACAAAGTTCAAAGTTGCTTAACGTTTAGTAATACTTTTGTAGTAGTATGTGTTAACGTTATTGGTATCTATGCGTAACTGCGTCACACGAAATACAGGTATGGATAAACATCGATCGTGAAATGAAAAAAAAAGTCTACGTCTAAACTGTTGAGGTATCTTGATTAATTTCTTTAGGTATGGGCTTAAAATATTTTATCCTATATATTGCCCCCGTAAAAGGAGCGCTGACGCTTCCATTCTGTATTAATATTAAAGGCCATCGCGGCGCAGGGGCACAAAGTTAGGTTAAGTTACTTAAATCGGTTAAGCCCTTTCTGAGATTATCCTGAACGCACAGATAAACAGACAAATTGACCAAGTTCTATTACATTGTTAAATGTCCGTAATAATAATATTTCTAATATATCTTCCACGTACAGACACCGATGAGTTAGGATTTTATTGTAAGTAGCGATATTACTATAACTATATATCTATAACTATAACTTAGGTCCTAAAGCCTCCTTAAGGCAAAAGTTTAAAGAAATTAATATATTGACAGTTGCATCTCTCTTATGGGTGGTACGAAAATGCGACTGCGTTGCAAACATACATTACAGGTATATTAAAACACGAACATAATTTTAGTGTATTAAGCAAATAATTCTGTGGTTTAAGCGGGCGAAGCCGCGAGCGGGTCGCTAGTATTTACTAAAAGTAAATTTCACATGAATTTCTTTCTAATTAAATAAAATTTTTCTTTCTAATTAATTTCTGTTTATTTTACTTAGAACAGAGGAAAACGTTATCATAATATTTCATTAGAACCAGAGCGCCAATTTTACCAAGAAAACACCCGACATTAAAAAAAAAGGTTGTGTTATTGTATACTCCAATGTTAAAGCGTTTATGTTTAAGCAGTACATTTGAGAATCAAAGTAAGGTAAACATACAGTAACGATTATGACTTACAAACATTTTTGATGTCAATATTGTCATTCACTTCCATTTAAGGTTAAAATACATCAGCGTGTCTAAATCTCATGGCTACACAGTAAAAACGCTAAAATATATTACAATACGACGGTACGACTTTTTGTTACATTGAAACAATATTGAGGACTGATAGGACTAGTTTTTTTTGTGAAATGAGGGCCAAGTTAAGGGGTAAGTAAGGCGTCGTTCTGGACATTATGGACACTGGACAAAAGAATGGGATGGGAGATCAACAAGGGTGCTGACCTCTGTGTTCACTCGAGATACAATTCAAGGTCTTAAACTTCAATTCTATTTATATATCTAATTCTATTTATATATAGATCACTATTTAGCACAGATTTCTAAACACTAAAACACTATATATATGTACGTATTTATAAATCAATAATATATATTTTTATTCTTCTTATTATTTATTTATACTTCCCACAAAAATTATTTATTTTTTATTTTTATGTTAATTGAAAACAGGAAATACGGAAATCATTTTAAAGTAACTAAATAGCTCGGAAATGACCCACAGCGATAATGTCATATTTGATTGAGATAATATCAAAAGGGTAAATTTGTTAAAAATATTATACATATGTACATATAAAAAAAAATATTTTATAGCCAGTCTTTTAAAATTAAGAGGTTATTTTACAGCATAAATTTTGGCATAAATGTTTTTTTTAACAGAAAAAAATACAAAAATGTGATACTTGATATATAAATTATTATTATTTATGCTTGAGCCTCCATCTTCAAGTTGTAATCCACTTATAACAGGGACGAAGAGAACCTTGTATCAAGATACTCCGTCCTCTATCTCCATTGATTGGAGATATTGCGTGTTAAGTGGCGGAACTCAACGCCGCATTTTGTATTAAAGCGGTGAAATGAGAATAACTCATTTCTCTATTCGGGATTGAACCCAGAAACATCTCTTGCAATCGGTTTAGTAGTTTACAATCACATTATCTCACTACACTACAATGATCTCAATTCGTATTGGCGACATGTAGGTGACAGACAAAGGTGTGAGAGTGTTAACTTCAGCTCTTTTGTTGCCGTATAAAAATGATGTCTTATAAAAGGCTTAAAAATGATGTCTCATAAAAAAAAACTATTTATATTGTAATATAAAAAATGATAATAAATAATGGGCGGTGTTGAGTTCCGCAATTTAACACGCAATGCCTTCAGAATTCTGCGGGATTCAGTGAATGTAAGTTTGTTTGTTACGCTCCCATGCCAAAACTACTTAACCGATAATTCCGAAACGTTCTTTGTGGTATCCTTTGAGGTATTTTGTTATAAAGGGCATAGTGCACTTTTTAAATAATAAAGTTAAATAATATATTTTGACTGTAATCTATACTTATAATAAATCTGTAGAAAAGTCGTTTCTGTACATTGAAAATATTTAAAAAAAAATTAGCTAGGGTGTTAAAGGATAACTAACAGAATCCATTTCCAACATTTTTGGAATTTTTGTCTGTTTGTCTGTTTGTCTGTTTGTCTGTTTTCCTGTTTATGTGAACACGCATCACGTCAAAAGTACACAATATATTTAAGCAAGTTTTATACGTAAAAATTACCAGTAAATCAAAGTAACATTTAGTGTTTATTTCATTGTAATAGCTTCACTCTATCAAAAGATATAAGTATTTAAGTTTCCAAGAAGCTTATATTTGAGATAGTAGAACTCGATACTAGAAACGCTATTTTATATTTTAAGTAGGTAGGTAGGTAGGTGGGTAGGTAGGTGGGTAGGTAGGTGGGTGGGTAGGTGGGTAGGTAGGTAGGTAGGTGGGTAGGTAGGTAGGTGGGTAGGTAGGTAGGTAGGTAGGTAGGTAGGTAGGTAGGTGGTAGGTAGGTGGGTAGGGTAGGGGGTAGGTAGGTAGGTAGGTGGGTAGGTAGGTCGGTAGGTCGGTAGGTAGGTAGGTAGTTGGGTGGGTAGGTGGGTGGGTAGGTGGGTAGGTAGGTAGGTAGGTGGGTAGGTAGGTAGGTAGGTAGGTAGGTAGGTAGGTAGGTAGGGGGTAGGTGGGTAGGTGGTAGGTGGGTAGGTAGGTAGGTAGGTAGGTAGGTAGGAAGGTAGGTGGGTAGGTAGGTAGGGGTAGGTAGGTGGGTAGGTAGGTAGGTAGGTGGGTAGGTGGGTAGGTAGGTAGGTAGATAGGTAGGTAGGTAGGTAGATAGGTAGGTAGGTATGGATGTATGGATGTATGGATGTATGGATGTATGGATGTATGGATGTATGGATGTATGGATGTATTGATGTATTGATGTATTGATGTATGGATGTATGGATGTATGGATGTATGGATGTATGGATGTATGGATGTATGGATGTATGGATGTATGGATGTATGGATGTATGGATGTATGGATGTATTGATGTGTGGATGTGTGGATGTGTGGATGTGTATGGATGTAGTGTATATTTTTTTCAATTATTATTACCCGTAAAGTATCTATACTAATGTGATATCTATATATTTAATATATTAAATATTTTTTAGTAAGTTTTCTAATTCTAATAGAATTAAACAACTTTATAAAATGATTTTTCCTTGCATGCGTTGTAATAATTACAACATAATATATAAGATTTTATATGTTACTTTAATTATTATCTTAAAATAATTAAATGTATTTTGATCAAATTTATTTTCTTAAAAATTAGGAGTGCCCAACAAAGCTATCATTTCTCTATGAAGATATAAATAAATAGTTATAAAGGTCAGTTATTTAATCATTACACCATTCATACATGACGAATATTACAATAAAAACAATTAAGCCGATTGTACCGCTCCCGCACCGCGCTCACGTCTTAGCTCTTTAAATCGCTTAAGTCGTTTCCGAGATAAGCGTCGACTAACAGAAAAACCAAAAAACCGACAAAATTTATAAATATTATTGTTGCTGATTCTATTACTTTGGTAATTGCTCCAATAATAATTTGTTTAATGAAAATCGAAAATGTCATGGTTTTAATAATTTTCACATTAGAAATCATAAGTGCACTGCAAGCATACACTATTTATTACAACAGGAACGTAATTCCCTGTACCGAAACAAACAGATAATTCACAAATTTAAGCGGGTGAAGCCGAGAGCTGGTTGCTGTATTTTATAAAATTTTATGTTGTGATTATAATAGATGGATCACGTGGTGATGTCAATACGTTTTAATCATTGGCATGTAGGTACGTTATATTAATTTATAGTAGATATATTTCTCAAGAGAACTTAATCAAAACTTTGTATGTAAAAAAATACATGAAATAATCATGTTAGGGAAATATCAAATTTATTTTATTAATCAATCTTAATGTTATATTCGAAACAAATGAATTGTATGTAAATTTATTACGTTTCAAGTATGAAAAAAAGAAAAAATGCAATAAAATTGCGTTTCTGCTTTTCTTTCCAATGATTTATATTTCTATATATGTGGGACGTAAATGCGGGAACAGAGCTGCCATCTTAGTACAGAGTAACCTCTAAAATATATATTTACGTATAGTTAAAGAATAAAAAGTGTGAAGAGGAATGTGCGATTTCTCTATAGAATATATTATTCTACATTATATCATAAAAAAAACAGTACATATAACGGTATCCTCCTGCAGTATAATTATTTTTAATCAAAATTTTTGAACTTTTTAAATATTTTCGTGCCATTATGATGAAAAACTTAGACAATTTTTTAATTTGAAAAAAATAATTTATTAACGATAAGAATGTTGGTAGTTTTTCAAAAGGTATAAGAATTTAAAAAATGTCTAAAATATGCTTTCTTCGCAAGTATTGTAATAACTATTAGTTCTATTCACTAAAAAATCACTATAAATATTAAATATGCTCAATTAGTGTTTTTGTCAGCACCACTTTAAATGAAACCATAGTTAATCACTCTATAAAAGCCTAATACAATAAAAAAAATCTCAAAAGTGAAAAATAATATTTTTTCTAATATATCTTCCACGTACAGACACCGATGAGTTAGGATTTTATTGTAAGTAGCGATATTACTATAACTATATATCTATAACTATAATTTAGGTCCTAAAGACTCCTTAAGGCAAAAGTTTAAAGAAATTAATATATTGACAGTTGCATCTCTCTTATGGGTGGTACGAAAATGCGACTGCGTTGCAAACATACATTATAGGTATATTAAAACACGAACATAATTTTAGTGTATTAAGCAAATAATTCTGTGGATTAAGCGGGCGAAGCCGCGAGCGGGCCGCTAGTATAAAAATAAGATTAAGCGAAGCGAAAATTTGAGTGTCTAGTACATATATTAAAACACGCAATGCTTTCATGATTTTACGGATCGCTATTAATTTCATAAAAGTTCTAAACATAAAGTAAGGTACAAAGAAAAGATAAGAATCCAATGTCTTTAAATTATTTGTTTCCTCAAAGAAAATATAAATCAATATTGATGATCAACTTTCTAAGAATTAAAAAATATATATATCAGACCATTTGTTCTATCAGCTAAAAACAACATTAACTTTACTTTTTCAATCAATTATAGTGTCAATTTTGATACAAACAAGTGATTAAAACGCGGCATCGCCTTTTAAAAAAAATATGCGTTTAATTTATTACAAAGACAATCGAAAGTTTAAAAAAAATAATTTAAATTCATTTTTAAATATACATATTATATGTTTACAGTTTCTCTTAACTAATCACCGTCGTTTTCACTACCGTTAGGAAGTCTTTCAACGGGCGCTATAAATTCGAGGATTTGCCTCGTTTAGAAGTTCTAACATATTTCTATTTAAATACGTACATGGTCATCATATAACAGTAAAATTTTAAAATTTACATCACTTTAATACGAGCAGTAAAAGTGTTTATATTGGTATTTAATTGGATTGGATTTGGATGGAGGCTGAAGAGAGTGACTAAACTGAGAGTGGAGGAATGAAATATTATTTTCTTAAAATTTTCTTGTAACAAGGCAAGCGGCGGCGTTGAATTCTACCAGTCAACATGAAATGCCTCAGAATTCGGCAAAAGTAGGGAACGACAGGGTCTTAACACTAAGTTCCCTCTGCCTACCCTGCTACTATGCGAGATACAGAGTGAAGCTAAAAATATATATATATTATATAAGAGATGATTTCTTAATTTCTTAACTGCTTTATATAAAAAGTTCAGTTTTGTTAAAATGACGTAGGTCTGGTGGCAATAAGATCTTAGTCTATTACGTAAACGTTAAATTAACGTAAAAACAGTATAATATAAGTATTAATAAACATTAGCGAATATATTAAAAGAAAACCACTATATATTTGTGTCACATTAGAAATAATAAAGATAGATATGACTAATTTACCTTAAATTAAGTAATATTACAATAAGTATTTTTTTTATTATTTAAATTTTAGAACCTATAATAGCATTTAATAGAACAGAATACAGGCTATTTCTCCTTAATGGTATAAATTTCTTAAATAAACCCCCGCTGAGTGCCGCCTCTTGCTTGATTATCCAATATTACAAGTAAAATGAATCTCGTTTTACTGTTTAAAATTATGTATATTTCATACTAAGTTTCTTGACCTCTCTAATTAATTATACTCCATTAATCGTGGACGTGTTGTATATAATATTTTTTATCTATATGTGTATGTATCTACATACATTTGTTTTATATAACAAATTAATTTATATTGAAACTTATATTATATAATTTTACTATAAATGAGGTCAGTCATGGCACAGGAGCACAAAGAGTAAGTGTAAGCGCGACAGGATTTGATTTCTAGTCGAGGAAAAGAAATACTTAGTATTTTAATTTCTTCGCTCTAGTGTCGAGGACAAGCGCGGCATTGAGCTCCGCTACTTAACACACAGTGTCTTCAGAATTGGAGAAATGGAAGAAATGGAGTACCCTACTAGATACTAGATTCCATTTCACTACCATACTCTGTGCGGGATACAGCGTGACGCTAAGCAAATTCGATAAATAAAATAAATCCTATGGAAATAGATTTTTTTCTATCCAAATTAATAGTTCCTGAGATTAGTTCGTTCAATCAAAACAACATTTCAATTTTGTAATATATACATAAATATATATTAAATTTTCAATGGCATGGTTTATATGCCATTGAAAATTTTACAATTCGCTCTGTTTGTGGCCGGTGTTATGTAAATCCATACGATATTGCAGACAGAGTGGCAGCGGGTGTATGATGGAGCACTCTCACATTTAACTTTGTAATATTGACATTTGGACTTTTAAATTATTACCTGGCGTTAATTAAAATCTTGTTCCAGATGATAATTTTTCGAGTATTGACTCATGTTTGACATATTTTTTCCTTAAGCGTTTTTGTATATGGTTTTTTCGTGGGGTTACTTGTTTTTTGTTCTTGATTGAAAAATATATGTTAAAATGTTATGTTTGTATTTGTGTTTTTATGTTTGGGCCTAATGATAAATGTAAATAAAAATCAATATTCTTTTGTATTACTTAAATAATAATTTCTTGCATACATTGTTCTATAAGCTGTAAGATCGTCTACCATAAATATTTTTTTATATTTTTTAAATGAACTTTATTTATGATTTTACAGCTTTTTATAACATTCCTATTTTTTATAGAGTAACCTCTCGCTAATATCACAAAAGAGGGAACGGTAATCGTCCAGTATATAGTAGAACAGGCAGAGGAAATCGGTAGTCAAGACAATTTGCTTTCCGCTTTCCATTCGAATTCAAGACGTGGCGTGTTGAATTGCGAAACTCATCGCCGCGCTTAGTCTTGCCAGAGCGGAGAATAAATAATGAAATTCTTTCCTAGAATTTTTATCCACTGTAATTATGCCCTTGAAAAATATATAAGATTTGATGTGTATATTTTTCTTAGATTGTTATTAGTATATCGGTTATTATTCTTATCAAAAATCCTGTTTTGTTTAGCTCTATTTTAACCTTGGTATATAGCGTCCACGTTACATAATACTCGACAGTATGGGCTCGTCAGAATATTATAATCTGTTATTTATAGTTTGATTATTTTTTTTATAGATTCTATGAATTCGAAGAGTATTTTTACTATAAAAAAAACACCTTTGCCATTTCAGGTTAATGTATTATAAATGACTTCACGGGTATCTAACTACCAAAATGAAAATTAAATGAATGAATGAATGAATGAAATTATTCAAATTTTACCTACCTGGCATTATCAGGATTTCTCTTTTGACCTAACTTTGCGAAGTCGTCAATGTTCTTGATGGCTAGTCCACTAGGACTTATGCCCTGCATCATGATATCAAGTAATCGCTGTGAGTTTTTTTACTACCATCTCATGTACATAGTGTATATCCCATATACATATGTAGGGTTGGCATAGGTACTTAATGCAATGTTAAAACTCTCCATTCTCCACTTTCCGTTGATTTTTTCAAATATGACGTAGATGAACTCTCCATCTTTGTTTGTCATCTTGTGTGAGTGAGGAGATTAAAATTTTCAATCTAACTTCATATGCTGTTATATGCTGTTCCGCTACAAAAGCCCATATTGTAATTTTTTCATAGTTTTTATAAATTTCAATTCTATATTGACCTTTATATGAACCCATATCCATTTCATTTGCCAACAACGACACATAGTCGAATATTCAAAAAAGTTGTAAAAACTATTACAAAAAAACAAACAATTTTAAAACGAAACATAACTTAAAGATAATACATAAATAGGCACAAAAGAAAATTATATGTATACTTTATTAAACCTATATATAAAACATGTATAATATAAAATTTGAATTAAAGAAATGCGAAAAACATGGTTTTTTTATGTTTTTTTACGTGTGAGTTTACTTTAGCACCTTGTTAGCCTTCAATGGTTTGTTCGTCGTCGAGCCGATACGGCGATACCTACCGCAGGCAACGACAATATACGCGTAATATTCAAAAGCAATTTTTAGGGTTCCGCATCAAAAATGATTTATGATGATGATGATGAAATCAATTACAATAAATATATCCAATCATACGTATATCGTATTATTGCACTTTAATTCTAATTGTTTTAGACAAAAGTGATTTATGCATTATTTTTTGTTGTAAGTAAGTATATTTACTTGTACTTATAGATTTTTTATTGTATATACTAAAAAAATGGATGATAACAATTGAAGCCGTATTTAAGACCATCTTTCTGTGGTCACACAAGCGTGTTATTGTAAGCACGACGATTGTAGATTCGATTCCCAATGGGGGAAATTAAATATTTAATATTTATAACAGTATATCTTTTTTTGTAAACAATTCTGGTATCTTTAAAACTTTTGTTGGTTACTTCCTTGTAATTTGTTATTAAAAAAATTCCGTCCATTTGGATGGTATTTACCATTCTAGTCAATTCAAATATAAAGCGAAGTCAGCATTACACTATAGAGACCTTATTTCATCCAACAACTGTGTACAGTACATATTATTCCGAAATATTTAAAATGTAACTAAAGTGAGTGTAAAGTATTGTATTAAATATAGTCTATTTCTAAGTATCGCCAGATTTTTCTTATACTAAATAGGAGGTAATTTGGTAGGGTGTATCCAGTAACCAACGCCAAACATAGTCTGTAAGGTCCCTATAATATCACATAATGAAATATCCTCGAGCAATGTTTAAACTCATAACTATTTTATAATATCACGACTATGATATATTCAATCAATCAAGTTACCATACATCTTTTTATTTTAATGCAACTTCTTTCTCTGAATTAGAATCGAACCTACAACCTACAACCTACCCACTACATACAATGCGCCGTAGTAAATATTATACTTATAGCTATATTCCATAAATTACAATATTTTTAATTATTTTGGAAAGCCAGTTGACTGGCCAGTTACTAAAGTGTTGGTGTCACCACCGCGGTAATAAATTCGATAAAAAGGGAGTGAAGTGGTGACTCAGTCATAATGAATGATGTTCCCTTCCGAATAAATTAAAAATGTGACTCACTCACTATTTTAGTAAATTGATGACACCAGTAATAGGCTCGGAATACACTGGAAGCGAAAAAAAGGAAACATTGTAAATTTAATTCTTTGATTATGGCGATGGCGTGTCGTTTGATTTTGGAAGTTTATGTTTTTTTAGCATCACGCTTTATCCCGTACAAGCGGGATAGGCAGAAGGAATCTGGTAACCTAGTATTAAGACACTTCTGTTTCCCACTTTCCGTTTTAAATTTAAAATTAAACCATTGAAGTCATAGCACAGGGGCACAAGCATGCTACTGTAAGCCCGGCAGGTTATAAATTCGATTTCAACTCGAGGAAATGAAAAATTTAATATTTTAATTTATTTGGTCTGCTAACGAGGCAAAAAGTGGCGTTGAGTTACTTCACTCAACACGCAATGCCTCCACAATTCGGTGATAAGTGAGGTATAAAAGTATCTTCATAGAAACGGAATATCTTAACACTAGGTACCCAGCTTCTCTCTGCCAACATGCAAGAGCTCAATCATTAACTAAGCCTAATTAGATCAATATTAATGATTTTTCATTTTACAAGTGGTTCAATTTAAGCTAACTCGCATTATTAAAGAAGGAAATTTTTCCATTGTAATCATTACCATATTTGAATATACTTACTGCTTGGTATATTACGCTATACATATTATAATAAACTTTATCATAACTAAAACGATATCTTTCAATTAGAAACATTCTAACTGCAATAAATATATGACATATGCAAAAATTATTCATAAACAAAACTTTCAATTTCTAAAATAATTAATTTGACATGAGCACCAAAAGTGACAGTAGACAAGTGACAAGAGTACCACCAAAAAAATCAGCAAGAACTTTCTCTCACTTTCACTTCAGTTGGCCTTGTCACTTATGCATGTACTTTACTATAATTGAAAACTTGTTTTACCAATCATCATATATTACAAAATAAATATAAAAATATATGTATGTTAAAGTACAGCTTATCGCTTATTTTCGTCAGTGGATTACAATTTTTACGACAGCCGTGCCTAGGTCAATAGTTCAAGCGCATTATCTATAATTCACCTTTTTTTAACAGTTTCTATAGATATTGTATATTACTCGTACATTCAAACGAGATAGTAAAACAGTAAATGATCTCAGTCCTTCTGAGTCATGTCTTTTTTAAAATAGTTTATCAATAAAATGTTTTGTAGAATCCGAAATGGCTCGTAGATCTATTGTTTGCTTATTTTATGTATACGTAGGCAGATAATTTGTTTTTCTTTTCGAATAAATTTACACAGGCTTTAGAGGCCATCGTAGAGTAGTGTATGTATGTATATAAAAACATACTCACAAAAAGTCATAGTAGCCATAGTATATAATAAAAGGCTAAAAAGACCTGTTGCCCACTTATGCTGTAACTAATTATATCATTCTGAAAAATACGTTTTGAAAAAGTGTAAATTCGATAACATCGTTATTTTTTTAAGGCTTAAGAATATCTGTAACAAAAAAGTTAGTATTGAAGTAATTATATTTATAAAGGAGTTCTGTATGATATACGTATATATTTGTTTAGCCATCATTAAAAAGCTTTCAGAAATATTGTTTTATTTTCTTCACGTTCTATTCTGCATGTAACATCTAACGCTTCGCTTGCCACCTTCCGCCGAATTCTAAAGGCATTGCGTGTTGAGTTACGGAACTCAACGCCGCGCTTTGCTTTGTTACCTGAGTTACGCTTGTGCCCCTTGGCCACGACAGTTATTACTGTATTGATAACAGATAATCTGTTATACTTTCAACATATTGCTTTCCTGGGGTTTGAGTATAAATAACACGCGATTTGTAATTAATACGTACTTACGAGTAGGTATGATTAGACTTTAAAGTAAAATTTAAAAGTATTAAAGAATGTGAGATTTTATTACAATTGAGTACTATTTCAAAATACCTATACCGTAATTATTTCATAATTATAATATTGTTAGCGTACTCGTGTAAAAGAGGGTAGATTTAAGTGAAAATAATTATAAAAGCAGAAGAATTGTGTCAATCGGTGGACAGTTGCGTGTAAGTGACTGTCCCTATTGGAAGGAAACTAGTGTGAAGTATTGTTAGTAGGTGATACATATAACCTATTGCAATTACGTGGTATCCCTTTCCAAATAGTTTAAAAACATATAGACGATGTGTGTATTTATCGTGTATTTTAAAAACCATAACCGCTTCCGATTTCTAACAATATTTATATAATTAACAATGAAGTTTAAATTAAAAATTAAATTACATTTTTAAAAAACAAAAAAACAGCTAGGTATTGCCATAACGAACTTTAAAAAAGATTGTAGTACAAAAGAATTTAATCATATTATTTTATTAAGGAAGCACTAGAGAATCCTAAGAGTCATCATACACATCGTACGCAGTATAAGGAAACGTATATATTGTATAAAAATATGAAATAAAAACATGATATTTTATTATTAACAAATACAAATGGTTAGTTTTTGTAGTCGAGTCACAAAAACTTCGCAAAATATGCCAATAGGTCAAGCGGGGTACTTTAATATAAAGAGGTTCGAATCCTTGATTTTTTTGCGTTCTACAATCATTAATTAGAAGTATTTATGTAGTGACAGGCACAGCGTGTGACTGTAAGCGACGATAGTTGACGATTGTGGGTTCGATTTCCATTCGCGGTAATAAAGGATTTTTAATTCCTCGCTCTTGTAACAAAAAAAGTGTGACCTTTGATTTTGAGTGTTATGTACAAAAATTGATTTGTCGGAGATAACTGGGGCTTAAATATCAAAACTATCTTGAATAAATAACATTAGAACTTAAAATAATTTTATATACGAAGAGAGTGGCGAGCGGAATTTAGATAAGCATGTAAATAATAAAGTTAATAGTTATAAGAATCTTCTACAGTATCGAGTGACAGATTTATTATTCCCACATTTTGCTATCTTCCTGGTCCCATAGTGACGACGTTTGTAATTTTAAATAAAATAAATCAAATCATCTTCAGGCTGTATCCCGCACACAGCAGAGCAGGCAGAGGGAACCTAGTGTTAAGACACTCCGGTCCCCACTTTCCACCGAATTCTGTAGGCATTACGTGTTTAAAAAATCACTAGTTACTTATGTGTAAAATTTCCATTGAGAAATACATTTACCATTGCCCAAGTACGAGAGTAACTAAAATGTCTTTATACATACATATATAAGCTACATATATAAGCTGCTTTATCTGAATATTTTTTTAGCCTCATTGACAGCAGGGTAGGGTAAAATAAGCAAGTAAGTATGACTGTAAAGTCTCTTATCTCTTCTTTTCACCGCAATTTGAAACATTGTGAGATGACAGAACACAACGCCACGTTTTGTTTTGAGTAATAATTAATTTATCTGAATGGGGATCAAACACACAGCCATCATGTTAAGACTCAAAGAGCATCCTACTTAAGTTAACATCGATTTCCTCGACTTAATATACATAACTTCAAATTTATGGGAAAAGTTGAGTAAGCATTTTTTAAATTTTTTTATTATGGTTTTCCGAACGTTCGAGTTGTAGTATCTACATGTCAAGATTTGTATAATGTAAGACGAAGCCTAAAACTTAAAAATAAATTAATAAACTGATATAAAATACTACGCAGTTTGAAAATATTTGTCTACTCAAATTAACATTAAGATTCTATTTTGGGATTTATCAATGATTAAATGATGATTCAGATTGATACATTCAAATTTTATGTGTTCTTTAATATATTTATATTTTAAAGTACTAAAGATGACAAGAGGCCGCCGTGACGTAGCGAAATATTGTCGTATAACAGTGATCGTGAAAGTTGTGGGTTTAATTTCCACTCAAAGGAATAATATAGGGAATCCGTTTATTAGCACTAGATTTCCTCTGCCAATATTTATATTATTTATGGTAGGTATAGTTGGCATGTACTCATACTTTCTCAAATGTAAAATAAGTGGGCTTGAATTTCAACATGAAAACAATACATTCATAAATAATTTATTGTAAGGCGATTGTATATGGTCGATTCTCACTGGAGGGAATAATATTTATTATATAGAACAATGTTTTAGGCCGATTGTAAATGCGACGATTTTGAGTACTATTCCTATTCGGAGGAATGAAATATTTAATATTTTTATTTCGCGGGGAACGGAGTGTCTTTACACTAGATCCAGTCTTCCTCTGCCTACCCTTTGTACGGGATATAGTGTGAAGTTAAATCAAAGATTACATAAACCATAAGTCCCATTATCAGGCCAGTCGTGGTGTAACGACACAAAGGTGTGCCCCACATTTTTTTTTGCATTGAAAACCACATAATAAACCACCGTTACCTCCAAGCCAGTACTTCTCGCCGAGGTCAAAATTTTTTATAAGGACTTATTTACTCCTCAAAATTATTATCTTCACAGTCCCGCAGTGTGGATGACCCACGAGCCAGACTCATCAGCCATTTATAAGACGAGCTCTTTGACAGCGACATCATAGAAACAACAAAGCTCCTGAGAAGGATGGAATAACTGCTACTCAAAGCAGGAGGCCAGCCAATTTTAGTAAGATTAGCCAGTCTTTTTAATTTTGTCCTTCGTAATATTATTACACCATGGAACAGGGATGTAGAATTATTCTTAAAAAAGATTATAAAGCCTTATCAAAGAACTACCATACCATATCATTCCTGAGCCATGTAAGTTGTTTTCGAGATTCGATCCATCCTTCCATCCAGTTGAGTAGGCCGGTCTTCGGAAAGACATTAATAATCAGCCTCTATGCCTTACGTATGTGGATTACAAGTAGGCCTTTGATACGAACGCGACCTGGGTTGTTCTGGAATCTACGCAGAGATCCCTTATTGACTGTCGGTACGTCTACGAGTATGTGATAAAGTGTCTGTACAAAGCCGCGACTATGACCGTCCAAGTACAAAACCATAGCACAAGGCCAATCCAAATGCATCGCGAGATAAGACGGAGATATCATTTCTTAGAAACTGTTTACTGCTACCTAGGAGAACGTCTTTAAGATGCTTAATTGAATGCCGACGACATACTCATCATGGCGGAAACTCTGTACGATTTGGAGGAGATGCTTTCTGGTCTGGGTTGGGATGCGATTTTTCTAGACCGGTGTGTCTTGGGATAAATTTAGCAAAATAAAAGCTATGTTTGATTGTCATATATTCCCAAGACCAGCGGTCGTAAGTGAGTATGTACACTTGAGGTTATGCAAGAATATGTATGGGCAAATACTTTGGCCAAATCATCCAACTTGGTTGGCATAACTTCGAGAAGGAAGTTTAAAGAAGAATATCATCGTCATATCTTTGCATCGTCTGTCCTATAGCGCCTACAGACAAAAGTCAATTAGTGCGACGTTCCTACCTATCATGATCCACGGAGCTGAAACGTGGACACTCACTTTAGGGCTGGTCTGCAAATTCTCAGCGAGACCAGACGATTTAAAGAAGGTGTCTGGCTCCAATATAGCTTGCGCTAGATGAAAGAGGCCTACAGTCAGCAGTGGACGTAAGGCTTAGATTACATAAAAGCGCGACTGGTTGTGGATTCGATCTCCAAATGGGGAAATTAAATATTTATTTAAATTATATCTTTATTTTTTCCCTCCGGTGTCGAAGCAAAGCACAGCATTGAGTTGCGCCACTCAGCAAGCAATGCCTCCAGAATTCGGCGGTAAGTGGAAAACGGATTGTTTTAACACTAGGTTCCCTTTACCCCGCTGTGTACCGTGGATACAGCGTGAATCCGATTTTTTTTAGTCTTCAAATAGAGTGAAAACTTACTTCACGAATAATTTTTATTCCAGAATACCAAGATGACCTTTAATAAACTACCCAGTGACTATATTTAAAGAACATTTGCGTTGTAATTATCATCAAAAGACGCGTTTACATCTAGTACAAGCGATTAAACGTGTACCGGTAAAGTTCAGAGACGTTATTGTTTTTGTATTTTGTATATTGTTAATACATTGTATGTATGGTTCATATAATTTCTGTTCCTTTAGAATTGTCTTTTTATTAAAGTAATTTAATTTAAACTTTGAAACAAATATTAGCTTTGTAAACGTTACCATCATAGAGGGATACTGAATATGAGTATATACTGAGGCGGTCGTGGTGAACAGTGTATGACTGTAATTGCGATGTATACTTTTTTTTACTTTCTCTCTCCTTTTGCCACTCAAATTTCACTTCAAACTCAACATTCAAAATTTCGAATTGAGGCGCAAAGGGAAAAACGGAATCCAGTGTCAAAAGTGACTATGCATATTTTTACATAATTTAATAAAAAAAATATTATTACATGGAGTCTAAATTGTTAAAAAAATGCAATGCTCTTTCACAGAATTAGTTAAAAATAGGATCAATATTCACCAAGGTTTGAAGAATATTCAGTATTTTAATAATTTTAAACACCTTTTCCCATTCTGCATTCCAGTCGCGCGTGCTTTTAATAATAAATAGCTTGTAATTATCATGTAAATTTAGCCATTGCAGCGTAATGTGAATGTCTTGTATCTGAAGGTTGCATATTCAAAGCCAGATAGAGTATTTATATATAATTGTGATAACTTTAGGTCAAAGAAAATGCCTTATAGCTTTATTATTGGGAAAAGAGGATGAGAATTATGACCATTTTACACCGCATTCTTATTACTCGTATTTACTAAAATTATCGTATTTTTCTATTTTTTTAAGCTTTACGTTGTGTTCCACACATTCCGCTGTATTAAGCAACTACGTGAAGCTAAAAAAATCGGTTAAGTGCGAGTTGGACTCGCCCATCGAGACTTCCGTACCTATTTCGGGATTGTCGGTCAACGGGAAGTACAACTTATAAAAGCTTACCTTACCATTTATTTGTTGTAAAGAAGATCATAACTGTAGGTTCACGGGAACTATTCCCCTCCCATTTAGGTTTTGATTCCGCAGCGGATTTCATACAAAATATAGCAACATCGGTGTATAAATGCTCGTATCTTCTGATTGCGTTGACTTAGAAGTTTGATTTTTCTATGCTCCAAGGAACCATACAGCTAAATATTTGGTAATAATTTCAGTTTGGAACTTGCACGCACGCTTGCAGGGACAACAAAGTGATTTGATGTACGGAACCCTAAAAATAATAACTTTAAAGTCGATTTTATTTATTTGCCTATGATGTTTCAAAATTACTATTATATATACACATATACAACATATTATATATGGTATGTTAATTTCATACTCGTACAGACAAAAAAAAACTTTTTGTAGGCGATTGCCGGTATGCTTCTTTTTAAGGTGTTTAACATATTAATTTCCGTGTTTTAATAAATAATATATTGATGACTAAGCCCGAGCATTTCTCACTTCTATACATGAAGTATTTGTGTGAAAGGTCAGGGCAGCTCAAAGTGCGCTGTAATTAAAGGTTATTTTTGACGATAAACATCAGTAAAACAGTTACCTACGTGAATGAAATAAAAAAGCCGATGGTTCGACTCCAACTGACCTTGGTATGAAGGACTGAGTAAAAAGACAACCCATACGTATATTGCCGGCGGTTGGTGCGGTGTCGAGTTCAAGAAAATTTCGTTCGGTTTCCTCAAAGGCGGTAAGCCCTTTATGTCCGCAATTATATCGTTTTAATATTTATTTACATGTCGTTTTGCGAATTCCGCGTAAAATTTTTACATTACATACATTAATTATTTTTGAGGTGTAATAATTTTGGCCGTGATTTACGTTTTTGTTTTGCATCCCGCTTATAGCAGTGTAGGCAAAAGGAAACTAGGGTTAAAATATTCCGCTCCTCATTTTTCGCTAAATTCTGAAGGCACATGTTAACGTTTTAAGTGGCACCGCGATTTGCCTCGACAGCAGAGCAAAGAAAATGTTAAACATTTTATTTCTCGAGTTGGGATCGAACCCACAACCTGTCTGCCCCTGCGCCACGACTGGCCTCAAACACGGAGGATAATCATGATATCATCGGAACATCATAAATATTTTAGAAACAATTGAATTGGCTCGGAAGAGGACGTTCGTGAGATATACAATAAATTAACTTACCCAGGAACCAAGTATCGTTTCAAGGCGGCTAAGGCAATGTACTTGTAAGAGCTATGGAAATTGCTGATTGATGCCAAAATAAATTTGTAAACATTGACCAATGACCATTTATAGAGTTGTTGTCAATTGTGACAATTTAATTGGGATTTTTTTTCGTGTTAAAGAAATATATCAACCAAATTAAGCAACTAACTGTGGTGTTCTTTTTGTTTATTTTTATTCTGTCTTACAATCAGCTATAGGATAAAAATAAGATATTGATCTAAAAATAAATTAAAATTAAATTAGCTTCACGCTATATCCCGCACACAGCAGGGTAGGCAGAGGGAACCTAGTGTTAAGACACTCCGTTCTCCATTTTCTGCCGATTTTGAAGGCCTTACGTGTTGAGTGGCAGAATTCAACGCCGCGCTTTGCCTTGACACCAGAGCGAAGAAATGGAAATATAAATTTAAATAAATATTTCATCTCCTCGAGTGGGGATCGAACCCACAACCAGTCGGTTTTACAGTCACACTTCGTGCCACTGCGCCACGGCCGGCCTCAATATTGATCTACATAATCATAATAAGGCTTGTGGGATGACTTTTGGAATAAAACTCTAAGGATACAAGTTATTAAAATGTTGAAATACTTCAATATTTTTGTCCAAATTAAAAATATATAGAGAAACACACAGACTTAAATCTAGGTAAAACCTTGCTACAATGATTACATCATTGATAACGTTCTTCAATTAAGTAAAGTTATTACGTACTTCTTTTAAATAATTAATTAAATAAGAGCTCGATAGTAGAATGCATAATCGTAGAATGCAAATACATAGTTATGAAGGGTTTTTTGACGATTGGTAAACCTATCTTGTTTAACTGAGAAATTAAAATTGAATTGTTTTAAATATAGATATTTTTCTTAAGATTTCATTATCATTGATTACATTCCTCTCAATTAACGGGAAAACAAAAAAAAGAGAAACACTTGGTTTCTCTACAGACATTTTTTCTAACAACATTATCGCGTGCATGTAAATAACGGTACATATTATTCTTTGTAAGAAGAGAACACAATTTGTATACGGCAGTAAATACAGTAGCCGTCAAAACCGTCCCTGCTAACTTTAAAGTACACGGATCGGCGCAAATTAAAAGGAAAGAATTAAAATTCTGATTTATGAACGATATTATCATACAATGGATTGTACTGGATTTATATGTCTTCATTCAATAATCATAAAAAAAGAAGTACAGGAGAATTTATGAAACTTGATTATTTGGTTCTCCTCTAGAATGATTGAGAGAACATATAAGAGTATATTGATCTTTTTCGAATTAACATTTAAATTGATATGTAACTGTTAATATATAACGGTCTAGCTGCTTTAATTAGATGATATTGATAGATTTTTTTTATCAGCTTCACGCTGTATCCCGCACACAGAAGATAGGCAGAGGGAACCTAGTGTTAAGACACTCCCTTATGGAAACTCAACGACTGTTGCTACATTTAATAGTACAAGTCCAGAAATAAAGCTGACGAGGTGAAATATAAATTAGAAAATTTATGAATCAATGTACGACATAGTAGGTATATTAGTAGAATTGGCAGAAAAACAACCTAGTACGTTTTGCCTCATTGTGACCAATGCCACATTTTTATTACAGTATAGAAATGAGAAAGTTAAGGTAGAAAATCACAGCATACCATGTGTATTGTATTATTACCATAAGACTCTGCCGACTGCTCAATAGTCACAAAATGTCCTACAAAAAAAAGTTTATAATTGAATTTGAAAACAAATACTTTTGGATTAAAAAAAAAAAGAGAGCAATATATTTCTGATTTTCTTCAAAAAGAGGAATAAAACAATACGAATGACTAACAAGTGCGATTCAAGATCTGAACTAAAATAGTCTCACATAATAAAATGTAAGATTTAAATCATATTACATTTTATTATTCAAATTTAAGGTGAAATATTGTTGATAATGCTATTCGGTGTAGACTCGATGGCGTCAGTCGTTTTATATCCAGCGAGTGTAGAATTACAGTATAATTTATGTTTTTATTTTAGACGTTGAGCACCTATCATAGTGTTTTATTAATTCAATATATTATTAATGTGTATTATATTAATAAGGTTAATCACACGACAAGCAAGTATTAATAGTTCAAGTCATAATATTGATCATTTGTAATAACGTAAGATGATCGAGATTTTTTGATTTATATACCATATATGGTAAATTACACCAGTTATATTCAATACGTTTCTAGAATGTACGTAACATTCTAGAAACTTATTTATAAGTTTGTACTTAATGCTTAAAGTACATCCGCATTATTTAATTATTTTAATGCATGGAACTAAATGCCTTTATTTAATTTTTGTCTTTCGAAAACATAATATTAAAAAAATGGTCTATAAATTAAAAAAATGGTCTAGAAATAAAAAAAATGACAATATGTTCTAAAAATTTTTTATTGCATTTTTAATAAAGTAATCAGAGAGATATCAAATTTTATTAACTCCGAACGAAGAAACAGTATATATTTGCCATTTATTATTGTAGAGTTTACGATTATGTACTGACAACTGGAACAGGTTTCGAATCGGACCAGTTCTAAACGTTTGTTTTATCTAAAAAGGTATATAATGTAAATTCGTCATTCCATTTTGGTGGTATAATTCTTTTCTAATGTTAAGTAGAATAATGTATGATTCATAACAGATTTTTGTTATTATTTTATGCACATTAAACGATATCAGAGGTGACATTCTTGACCCGAGTCGAGTCGAGTTTTGTATTTTTACGACGAACCTTTAATGATTTTGGTCTAATGAACCAAATCGTGTAAAACTGATAAAATGTTTAAACATTAACATTCATATTGTTTCATTAACATTCATATTTGAAAAGCTTTTAAAAAGTTGCGTAATACTTTAGTTCTTTTTCCTTAATCACTTAGTAATAGTTCTTAAATATTCACACATACACTTTCTTTTAAAAAAATATGAATCAGTCACAAATTAAGAGAAATTTCCAATAATTATTACCAAACTGAAGCATTTTCGAAACATTTTTAAAGTGTCAATCCACACTTAGGTAAGATAAATACCTAATTAGAAAACGTATAAAAATTTTAACGTAGCGGGACTCGAACCCGCGCCTCCTGGAAACCGACCAGGAGGCGCGGGTCCTGGTCGGTTTCCAGGAGGCGCGGGTTCGAGTCCCGCTACGTTCAAATTTTTATATGTTTTCTAATTAAGTATGAAGCATTTTCCTCTAAAACATTATAATATTATATAACTAAAACTTGTTCTTAAATATAACTAAAACTAACATTAATTGTAGATAGTAAAATAAACAATGAACAAATATATTTAAACTTCATCCAGGGTTACACCTAGCGGAGCTTATTTATAACACCATTGTCTACAAAATACATTTACCTCCCGTAAAGTTATTGAACATTTTACAAAGATGGCGCCACAGTAACATGAAAATGCTTCCGGTTGTTTTTGCAGTATACGTAGTAGATGGCACTATAGTATACCAATGTGAAGACTTAGAAGCTACAATAATGAATTTCGAGTCCTTTTTATCTAAAATAAATATAATAACGAAACGTTGTTTAATATGTTTATTTTAGACTAAAATGATCGAAAACTGGGAAAATAAAATTAATCCACTTCTCCAGTGGGGATCAAAGGGATTAATGATAGACCCAATCTAGATTTTCTTAAAAGATAGTAATAAAACTCATTTATATTGCTAAATCAATATAATTTTATTCCTTAAATTACTAATAATAATACAATATTTAAAAACAATGTCAAATCGAATCGAATTTAAAGACATTCAACAAAAACTGGATAGCAATTTTCTTTTTCATCAGCAACCGCTCGAGCGATAGGCGCGTGACTATTTCTTAATTTAATCATAGTATTATTATTGAGAGTTACGTTAGAAAATGTCTCTATAATAATATCGTTATGTGGATGCGTAACTTTAAGAGATGGGAGCTGTTTCGCATGTCCCGATATGAAACCGAGATCTCGACAAATCGATTCTAATTCGGATTTTGTATGGTTTTGAGTCGGGTAGCATTTCGAATACCACACGCCGTGAGATCGAATGATCACTTCTCCAATGCCGTGGCTGAAATAATGTAATGTATTTATGAGTATAAATGTATTTGTATGTATATACACAGTACATGTATATTATTCCAAATTTTAATAAATCTTACTTTAATTTTAAAATTTAATTTTAAACGTAGACTTATCGATATAAGTCCAGAATGTCAGTCAAATTTTACCTTAATAAACTAAATACTGATTTAAAAAACCCCAATGATCACTTCTGTATATTAATAGAAAAATCTTAGTTTTACCAATATAGCATAACAAATACAGTCTAAGTCTATATATACTCAGTAGTAAGACACTGTGACTCTTCACCATAGGTGAAATCATAATTTTAACATATAATTTAATATATTTTTTAGTTTTAAGCTATTTCTGCATTTGATAGAGGTAGAAGGAAATCTAGCATTAAGATATTCCGTTCCCATTAAGATTACTTTCATTCACAATTTTCCACCATCACAGACGCATTGCGCGTTGTGTGGCGGAACTCAACGCCACGCTTTGCTTCATTTCCGGAGCGAGGAAATGAAAATATGAAATATTTTATTTCCTCGAGTGAGAATCGAATCCATAATCTGTAGCATATACAATCGCAACCTTGTGTTCCTACGCCACGACTGACGTCAACTATACGATAAATAACATATAATAATCTATTCATGAGTTAAACACATACGGAGTCCCTTGTGGAGCGTTTAATCCTATGCAAGCATTCTCGTCCTCTCCATTAGGACAGTCGCGCACACCGTCACACACCATGTCCATAGCGACACAGTAGTCCTCATTGCTAGATATGCCAGAACACCTTAAATATATATATATATTTTTAATGTAAGATCTAAGAATCACTTTTTATTTTACAACATTATTAGATTATTATTATATAGCAGTCTTAATATACTAAATAAATAAATCATCTTCACGCTGTACCCCCCGCACATACAGAGGGAACATATTGTTAAGGCACTCTGTTCCCCACTTGTTACCGAATTCTGGAGGCATTGCGTGTTGAGTGGCAGAAGCGAAGAAATGGAAATATAAATTTAAATAAATATTTCATCTCCTCTCTTGGGGGTCGAACCCACAATCAGTCAGTCGGTTTAACAGCCACACTTTGTGCCCCTGCGCCACGAGTGGCTTCTTAATATACTAAAGTAACTGAAATATTTAATACTGCAAATGTAAAGAATCCATTGAACTCGTAAAATTTGTTATGTTTAGCTTCATAGTGACTCTCCGTTTTTAATTTTGCACCTAATTCTAGAGGCAATGCCTGATGAGTGGCTGAATTCAACGCCCTGCCTTGTCTCGTTACTAGATGAAATGAAAATATTAAATATTTATTTTCCATAGTGGGAATCGAATCCCAGCCTGCGACATTTACGGTCGCACGCTAGTGGCTTTAATTAAAATAATTATTTAAAAATATTAAATGAGACCAGTCGTGGCGCAGGGGTAAAAGCGTCTGGCTATGTGTTCGATCCCCACTCGAGGAAATGAAATCAAAGCAAAGCGCGGCGTTGTTTACCGCCACTCAACATACAATACCTCCAGAACTCGGTGGAAAGTAGGGAACGGCATGTTTTCACACTACGTTCTCTCTGCCTACCCTGCTGTATGCGGGATACAGCGGGAAGCTTATTTAGTTTAAAAAAATATGAATAATAATTATATCCTTACTTATAATTTTTCTTTGCGAAACATTTACAGAACATTGGGTCCTCATCGCTTCTGTCATGGCAGTGCAGAATGCCATCGCACAGCCTCGAGGGCATCACTCGCCTTAAATAATCAGAGCAAGTAGTCTGTTTCGGTTCATCTGTACCATCGCCACAGTCGTCGTTGCCATCTTTGAACAACTCCTTTGGTATGCACAAGCCGTTGTGACATTTTAATTGACCAACAGGACATTCTGTTAAAAAACCTTCATACTGTAAATTCCTTCCTTTTTTGTAATATATGTGTATATAAAATTAAAAAATATATAAATTTTCATATATTCGCTCTGGTGTCGAGGCTAAGCGCCTCTTAATCTTAATTTTTTTGTGCTAGGTTCACTCTGTCTACCCTGCTGTGAGCGAGATACAGCGTGAATATGGTTAAAACAATAAAAAATAATAATTTGCAAGTATTTTAGTACATTAATGATCCTTAAACTTTGAATATACGAATATTTCGCTCAAAAACATGGTTAGATATTAACAAATATTTAAACATAATTCATTTAAAACTTGTTAAAAAATTATCAGCCATAAAACAGAAAACAATTTCTATTAAAAAATCCCGTTCCAAATTAGACGTAAAGCACCAACAATTTGTCTAAAGTCAATAAAACTCTCAAATATCATTAAAGGCGATTCTACAAATTAAATGAACAGAAATCTTACCGCAGCCTCTATAATGCGGATCTCGACTGCAAATATCGTGTTTCTTATTACAGGATTCCTTGAGTTCATCAACGCTATCCTCACAATCAGTAACGCCGTCGCAGACTGAACGCAATTTAATACACGAACCCCTTTGACATCGGACCCCTTCACAACTGTCGAATAGGTTTTCCTCCATGGAATCTGATAAGTATTTTTCTGGAGAAGAACGTATATGAATATATATTTTTTATAATATTTCTTATATACAGCTTTTATGATTTTTCCCGTAAGCATGGGATATCCTCCCCACTTACTGCCTATACTTTGAGACTATGAATGTTAGGTTGTGGATATGAACACCACGCGTTGTCGAACAATGTAAGGAAATTTAAATAATTAATCCCGTGTCTCCCTACGCTACAACGGTCTTGAGAATATTTATTTTTCATACAAATAAAAAATATATGTATCTGTTTATGTATATTGGATCAGATGTACAACGTAATAAAAATAAATAATAGGAAATAAGTTTAGCCTAGACATGATAGAAGTCATTATTTAAACAACAGAACATATTAACTTAGCAATTTTTTATTCATACTTTTTTAAACCTTGTGTTATCTTGAATTACAATTTTAATTTAAAAATAAAGGTCTCTACTTATGTTATATAAATAAATTCTTATAAATATTAACGTCATGCAGAGTTCAACATGAATCAATATGAAACGATGGTTCTTTAGGTCACGCTTAAATGTCATAAACTCTTGAGTTTATGACATTTATACGTCACCTAAAGAACCAAACTTTTTTTCCTAGCAAAATATATTGACACCTCATCAAATTTTTCTACATCATCTCTCTTTGACATATGAATTTTCTATTTACAGAAATTTCATAGTATTGGAAACTTTAAACTTTCATGTTCTTACAACTCGAATGTATTTGACTGTATGTAAAATAATTAAAAAAATAATACATGCGTCTCATTCTTAGTAAAGTCAGAAGTGAATGTTTCATAAAAAACGATGATATAATAATATTATTTTCAATTATAGTCAATCAAAAATAAAATTGAAAAGAAATGCATTAAATGTATTATTTTTTATTCATCAAACCCATGAGACGCAGAAAAAGCTTCAATGTGAAAAATACAATTACACTAGATCGATAATCTTTTCTATAATAACTAGGCATTAAAAATAGATCAATCAATACAAAACGATGTGATAAATGAAGTATTACAATTATATACATATGTTACCTTCATAATATTTGATTTCATGTTTCAGGTTCCCAATGTCGGTGGCGATAATCTTTTCTTTAAATGCGCAATCCCCGTTCGCTTGTATAAAGGAGGCTGCTGGATACCATCCTTGTTTAGTGTGACAGCTTATTATACCTGCCCATTGGCGTTCCCAGTGTGACTGTAAATAGGTTAACGTTATAAATTGTGTCAATAGAAATACATCATCACCTAGTGACAGACAGACATAAGGACGGATGGATGGATAGCAGAGTCTTAGTAATACGTAACCAAATGGTAACGTAACCCACGTTTTACCCTTTTTTGTACGGAATTCTAGAAACCGTTAGAAAATCAAACTTGTTAATATAGTATGTATAATCGGAATTTCCCTGAACACTACAATGTGGCATGTGGCTTTTGTATTAATAAAATGGGAATTGAAGTAAGGATCTGTATTTGCTTTATGGAAAATGTATGAATTTACGTATGTATATATGTATTTAGGTATTTATATGTAAATAAGATGAAGATGCTTGTAAGAAATTCTCGTATTATAGAATATTAAATCAAATCAAATATACAAACGTACTCGTATGAATGATCACATTCAAGGTGAAGCACATAAATATTTTCACTTTATCAATTGATATAAAATTATAAAAAAATAATAAATTCGTCCCAGATACAGTCGCGGTGCAGGGGCACTAGCGTGCGGCTGTAAACGCGACATGTTGTGGGTTCGGTTCCCTTCAGGAAATTTAATAATATATTTTTTAATTATTCTTAAATGTGACGCTGGAAACATATCGATTATATCGATATTGTATAAATTGATGATATAAAAAAAATATAAGTATACAACACATAGTAAATAGCTCACGTGGCAGGTACTAGAGTTCTCTTGACGAACAAAACATCGGTGATGTAAATCGCAATTATTAATTTCTTTTAGAAAAACACTGAAAGTTTTATTTTGTTTATCTTGTCCGACTGCGACACATGTTTTATGTTTGTTGTCATTTGAATACCTAAAAATTATATTTCTATAATGATCCCAATAAATTCAACTGTTAACAATACTTTTTTTTCGAATTTGACATAACAATAGTACATTTTTAGTCATTACGTTTTAGTTAATATTAAAAAAAAAAAAATAATAAATTAACTTCACGCTGTATCCCGCACTCAGCAGGCTAGGCAGAGGAAACCTAGTGTTAATACATTCTGTTTTCTTCCACTTTCTGCCGAAGTTTGGAGGCATTGCGCGTTGAGTGGCAGAACTCACTTTGCCTCGACAATAGAGCGAAGAAATGGAAATATAAATTTAAGTAAATATTTCATCTTCTCGAGTGGGAATCGAACCCACAACCAGCCGGTTTACAGTCACACTTTGTACCACTACGCCACGACTAGCTTCTAGTTTATATTATGTTTCACATATTATTTCCTTTATAGGATTTGAACCCAAAACTAAATGCCGCGACGTAAGCGCTACGGTTGTTGATGCGATTCCCACTCCAGAGAATGAAATATTAAATATTTTCATTTCCTTGTTCTAGTAACGAGGCAAATCACGGTGTAGAGTTCCGCCACTCAACACGCAATGCGTCAACAATTCGGCAGAAAGTAAGAGACGGAAGTGTCTTATTAGGAAACAGAGTGTCTGAACACGAAGTTCCCCGGTCCCCTCTAGCTACCTTGCTATATGCGGAACATAGAGTACAGCTAAAAAAACTTCGAAACCAATATATTAAAACATTTCTCATCAGCATGAAGATGGCATTTACTACTTTTTCTTATAAAATTCTTAGTCTGTATTCAATGAGTACTTACGATGACGTAATAACCATAGGTTTCACCATTGCCGAATAGGCAGCTGGTTGTTTCAAATGTAAAAGCATTACTTTACTTCTATATAAGTCTTTCCTAGCATCGACCTGATACACTTGCTCGTAGGGACCTATTGTAGCATCTAATGTTTTGTGTGACCCGAGAACTACTGAAATATAGCGATGAGTTAATCTGAAATATGAAAATTTAATGCATTTTTTTATTGTAAGCGTATTGCAGCAAGGTATTATTGTGTGGCTTTCTAAAATTCTTATTCTTAACAGTTCTTCCATGTTATATGAAGCTAATATTTACCGCCAAGAGCATTATACCATTGGCAAAGAATCTACACACATGTTCTGAATCTTTACCAAAACAGATGTAACTTTTCTTATCAGTTGTTGTGATAATCTGTCTTACATGTTGAGTGGTAGAACTAAACACCGCGTTTTGCCTGGACACCAGAGCAATGAAATGAAAATATAGGTTTAAATAAATATCCTGAAAACAATAATATGGCACTCCCATTTTTGTATTATTCACTTAAAAAAATAATGCCTTCAATTTAGGAAAAGTAGTACAAATACTTACGTAGCTCCTTGCATACATATATTATTAACTAGAACCCACGACAGATCTATTAAAATACCAGTACATTTATATTTCCCATCAATATATAACTTTGCGATCCATGGCCAGTTGTTGGTCATACTGTGTGATTCTTTCTTATTGCGTAGTCCTTGATTTATAATATTAAAATCAGTAAATAATGACTGTTCACAGAATATATAAAGTGCCATACAAGTTTTAGTTATATTTGGCACACATTCTTCTTTTATTAATTCTGGGTTTGGTAAAGTCCTTAAATCGTCTTTTTCGCTTGATTTATACGCAAAGTGTACAGGAATTCTTAAATTAATATTTCTTTTGTTTCTATCTTCTATAACATCAAGATTGAGATCGTTTTTCATGTTTATGTGTTTTATAAAATATCGATTTGCGGAACTGTAAGATATATTATATGTAGTAGTTAACCGTTCACCATAGCATGTTAATAGTTAATATTATTTCCTTAAAAAAATCTTTAAAATAAAAAAATATTTTAGGTCAATATATGGATTTCTTATCTTAATTTAATACAGTTACATTTGAAGATGATTCTTCCAATTTACACTTTTTTTATTTCATTTGTAACATTTAATTTTAATAAATAATTTGTTCAACGTTGTAATGTAACTAACCTATATCCTAAATATCGACATATATGAGAGGCTGTTTCCTCTTGCTGAAGTATAGACATGTCGTCTCTACACATGACGTGCCATTTACTATTGAGCCTTTCCGTTACGAAACCTTCCAAATTGACCTCTGGTCTACCATTTAAATCATAAACTATATTTATTCCATTAGACAATGTATCTAAAAAATAACAACAAAAATATATAGTAAGAGAGTTTTTAACTATGAGTTTAATTATAATCATTAATTTTGCTATGAGAAATGAAATACTCACAACAATCCAATTCATCTTCTGCAAGAGGGCATTGCGGTATTCCATCACAAACATATTTAGAAGCTAAGCACGTTTCACTGTGCTTACAAAGAAATTGATCCTCTTCGCATCTGTCTACAATTTCCAATATCAACAAAAATATATTCAAATATTAGAATTGTAATTTAAAAAAAAATGTAATGGTGTATCTTAACTTAAATATAGATTGAGTAGAGAAAAAAGTATTTTACACGTAAAAATTATGATGCAGTTTATTTTAATAAAAGGACCTGCACCTGACTGACTGAGGTAAGGCGCACGCACAGCCGTAACCGCTGATGGGGGAAACGTGAAATTTGGACAGATGTTTATTTTTATAACTTGGACATCCATTAAGAAGGAATTTAGAAAAATGTTAACCCTAAAGGTATGAAATAGGGGTTGAACGTTTGTATGATTTTTATAAAATTTAAAGGTTAGACTCTTAAAATTATTTAATTGACCACGTGTTTCATGGTTTTTTAGAATTCACCCCCTAAGGTTCACCCTCAAATAAGAGGTTGAAAGTTTATATGGAAAAAACTTTAAACCGCCACCAATTTTTATAAAAACTGACTGTTAAAAATGTTTTATTGAACACGTGCTAAAAATATTTTATTGACAGACTGTTAAAATATTTTATGGAACATGTTTCGTGTTTTTTTAGTATTCACCCTTTAAGGGTACAAATAAGCGGGCGAAGCTGCGCGCGCCCACTAGTTTACTATAAAATACTTACAACAATCAATTTCATCTCGACCATCAGCACAATCGAAGTTTCCGTCACATATAAGTTTACTATCAAACGATGTCAAATAATCAAAACAGTGACAATCTAATTCATCAGTGCCATCTTCACAATCTGCTTTGTGATCACATCGGGTAATGTATGGTACAGTTTGGTATATTCTAAATGAAAAAAAAAATACAATTTTTTCTGCTAATATAATACACAATATTATATTAGTAACAAAAATTAGGATCAATGAAATATTTAAAAATATTATTTTTCTTAAAAATAAATTGGTACTAAAGCCTAGCTTGTTACTTTTACTCTTCAAATAAAAAAAGTCCTTTGAAATTATTTACCGTGTACATTGAAAATCTGAAGGAATACGATGTTTTTTTCTGATTTTAGCTGGTTGAAGTTCTGAAAGCGTAATAAGATCTTCTATTTTATTTATATCTTCTTTAGTATCTAATAATTGATTAAAGTTTATCTTCTGATCCAGTTTAGTTTCAGCTATGTCTTGATCTTCCTGAATAATAGTTGTATTTGTTGGTGTCATTTGCATTATTTCCTTGTTAAATTCATTTAAATGAGGTAAAAGTCCAATAACCAGACCCTGTGTTTCTTTTTCAGGATTATTTTGATTTATAGACACATTTTTATCCATTATTTTTGTATTTACATTATCAGTGTTAGTAAATGCATTGAGATTTGATTCATGTTTTGTTTCATTAAATTTGTCAATTTGATCTAATTTAGGATTTGTAGTGCTTTTTGTATCATCCCAACGAACACCTAAAGATGGCGGAGATGTGAAAGGCAATAACGGTTCTGTAGTTATTACAAATTCGTTGCTTTCCAACTTAGTATTATTTCTTCCACGTACAGAAGACATTGGTTGCATTGTTTCTTTAGAATTTTCTGAGATAATTCCAGGCTGCTCAAACACATCATTAAAAACAGGATCGGCAGTTATATTTTCATCGAAATTTTCTTGTGAACTAGTGTTTAATATTTCTATTGTCGAAGGATGCTTAATATCTTCTTCAAGGTTATGCATAATGATGTTCGGTTTATTTTTTTGAAAATTTACATGTTGAGAATTAGATTTATTTAAGTTCAGTATTATTTCAGACCCCTGTTTATCTCCTAAACTAAATAGTTCACCTGTAGGTATATTTGCAAACGTTGATTCGGCAGTCATATTACCAATCTCATTATTTAAATTAAATTCCATTATGCCTTCAGATGAAGTAGGCTCTTGGTTAAAAGACGCTATATTATCATTAATATTAACTATAGTAATATTTTTTATTATTTCTACATTATTTTTATGTTTTGTAGTATTAGTTGCATAATCAGTTTTAGGTATAATATCTTCTTCAATGTTATATTCATTGATACTATAAATTTTATTAGCTTTTATACTTTCACTGGGCAGCAATTTGTTTGTATTATATATTTCAATTACTTTCTCTTTAGAAATAATATTGTTTATTTGACCCTCAATTTTAACGTCACCAGACTTTGACAATGAAAGATTATTTTGCCCTAATTTTGATTTCACACCATTTTTGGTATTGGCTTTTCGTGCCAGTGTGTTTTCTATGATATTAGTTGCGATATCCTCAGTTATACTATCACTATCACAATTAAATTCGTCTTCTCCATCGAGACAATCTATTATTTTATCACACATTCGTTTTTTTGGTAAGCACTTAGAAATTCCAGAATCGCATCTAAATCCTGGACATTCTAGTTTAGGCTGGATTAGCGGTAATGTATTGGTAGCTGTAAAAAAAGATTATTTAGTTATGTATAAAACAAACAAACAAATTCAAATTCTGCCAAATATGAAATTACTTACACGTGTGATACCTTATCCATTGGACAAATAGGCTGACTCGCGTGTAAACCCCTGGTTCACCTTTCCTAGCACATCCGTCGCCATGACTGACTATTCCAGCAACATACCATTGCTGTGTATTTGCAGGATTTCTACATAGAAGAGGTCCTCCACTATCGCCCTAAAAAATCATATTGATATAATTATAAGATAAGTGAAATACATAATCAGATTTTAAATCATCGTAATGTGTTATGAGCAAGCGACGTATGCAAGATCGATCTTAATTTAGAAATACAATAATATTTTCACATTTTTATTTTTCCACCAATTACATAATATAAATAGTTTGTAACTTTTATTTTCTTGTAACTAAATTCACACATATTACATTATTCTCTTACTTGACATGCATCCTTTCCGCCTTCTGCAAGACCAGCACATATTTCTTTACCAGCTTGATCTTCTTCGTGTTTACAATTTTCCCAAATTGGCACTTCTACTTCTCGCATATGATCAGCTATGTTAATATAGTAAAATTAAAATAACTTTTATTTTTACTAAAGAAAAAAATTTAATTATCATAAATATCGATGTAATATTAATAGGCAACCCAATGGTTGTGAAGCTTTGATGATAAAAATGAAAAAATGTCTTATAATATATACCTTTTGATCGGTAGGGTGGCCATAGATTTTCAAAAATGTAAAAAAACTGTTGCATATTTCATATTCATTTCTGTATGTAATTAATTTACAAAGTAAGTATGTGAAAACGTACGTGTAACGTATCAAACTAAATATCTTAATTTTAATATTTACTACTACCTGCCTGCCTGTGGCTTCGCCGTCTTTAACTACATGATTATAGATGATTAAATCAATGTCAACCAATTCTATTTATTAAAACAGAATTGATTGACAATTATAATGACTTCTAATATGATTTTTTTACTACATTATCGTAATTTCTATAACAATTTTTGATTGTTTTGAACTAAAAAATACGACCATTGTTGATATTTGAAATTTATAAAATATACATAAAGCTATAAAATATACATAAAGCTATTTATCACACATATATATTTTTGTAACATTATGTTCTTTTTACCTATGAAATGTACTTCTCATCATAGTTATAATACTCTGTTAAATGTGCTGATATCAGTGAATAATTTAATTTACTCTTTTTTTGAAACATAAATTATTGATTTGAATGATTTATAATATTCTTTGTAAAATAATGATTGCATATTAATTCCTGTACAGTTTTTAAATTAGTTACATATATTATTAGGTAAATGTGCAATTGGTAAATATGTAGTTATTACAGAGTACACGTGGAAAGGCTGTTTTTAGGCATATATTTATTTTTTTATATAGATTTATTTCAAACGAACAAACGAACCGAAGAATCATTGCATTTCCTTAATATTTCTTTGGAGATCAAATCGGTCTTTATTTCTGTGTTGAATTAATTACGACTTAAACTTAATTGTTATAATTTATGAAGGTAATCTCCTCTAACAATTTAATTTTGTTTACTTTATTGTATAAAATATTGTATAATAGTGCTTCAAAAATACATATTTTTATCAACAGTCATATAATCAAGACGTTTAGAATGTCATTCTTTAGCCAGGAATCTTACCAGCGCGATTGCTATATAACATTCGCAGGCAAACTAATGCCTTGAGTTCATGCAAGTGACGATAACTTTTTTTTAATGAACCGATTTTGATGAACCATGAACTTTAGTAATTAAGTTAAGTCAAAACAAAGCAATTGGTGAATTCAAGTAAATCGGTTCAGTACTTTCAGAGAAAAATGTGGACATACGTATCGACAGACAGACTAAACCGACAAGAAATTTTAAAAAATCTTATTACTTTCTATGATTCTTTTTAAGTGTCCCTCTATCTATTTCAGTCAAAATTACTAAATGTACAGAAAAAATATTTTTACTCTCTTATTATATAGAGAGATAATGATTTTGCCATAAAGGTAAAATTATCCATAAAGTTGTTTCATATTTATGGATAATTTTACCTTATGAGTAGTTTCCTACTCATACATATGTTACCATAAAGTATATAGGGCCAAATTTAAAAAAAAATGTATAAAAATGATCTTTGTGTATTCTCATTTCAATTTCCGATCCCAAAAGTCACCCCCTACCAATACGCGTAATTATTTTAAATTATACAACAGATATAATTGCAGCTATCACTTAAACATGATCGTGGTCGAAAATAAAATAATTTCGATCGCCGTAAAAAATAAGACAAGGAAAAAGGCATAATCGTGTTATCTAACCAACAAAAGCAGCGAGAAGAGTACTATTACTAAAAACAAATACTTACGATCTGGTCCTTTCTCAACAGTGGCTCCCCATCCTACCGCAGTACAAATAGTGCCCGCCTTCGGTCCCCACATAAAATCGTTGCCTGCCACTTCAGGACTTGGTAAGCAAATGGGCCTGACCCAACGACTAAATTGTATTCCTGGCTTTACTCGTAATAGAGATAAATCATTTTTCATGTCCTCTTGGTCGTAATTCTGATTGACTATAACATGGGTCACTCTATGGTTTTGTTCTTGGGGAGAGAAGGAGAAACGTCGCAGCATTCCAACTTGAACCTCGTAATAATGTTCCCAGAATCTAAAAGCATTATGCAGCATTATTTATAAGGAATATTTTTTAAATTCTAATAAGTAAGTAATAACTATTTTATATATATAACATAATAAATAAATATCGTATAAATTAAAAAAAGATCAAAATAGAAAGTTAATCGAATTGAGACGGTGTATCGATATTTGGTGTCTTTAATTCAAAATCTCAATCTCAATGAAGAAGCTGCAGAAGTAGTTAAATTTATAAAATGGTAATTTTTTTACGTTTCATAATCTCAAGATATTCAATTCTAGTGTTTTCGTCCGACTTGAAAACACTGCAGGTTGAGTGGTGGAACTCAACACCGTATTTTGTCTTAAGGATATTTGGAAACAATTAATTTCTGGGAATACCATACTGGAAACATCGCGCTTGAGACCAAACGCTACTCTACATCCCCACAATGACCCCAAAAGATTTCAATGGAAATGTACAGATAACAAAAAATAATTGATTTATTTATATGTATTCTTACTACTATAAGAAGTACGTTTAAATATAAAATATATTACTTATGAACACAATGAGCGGCTGACATAATCCAATTCTGATTTACGATGACACCCCCGCAATGGAACATGCCGTCTCTATACAATGCGACCGTCCACGGCCAGGCAGCGGGCTGACTAGGTTTGCCACCTACGACTCTGCTTTCTGATCGCTTGTTACGAATTTCATCTATTTTGTGAAAAAAAATCTAGATAATAAATTATAATACAATTTTCAAATATTTTTTGCAGTATACTCTACACACCTGCTGCTAGAGAACCATTGTTAAACATTTTTTAAACATGTTTTTAAAGTGTTAATCCACACTTAGGAAAGATAAATACTTATTTAGAAAACGTATAAAAATTTGAACGTAGCGGGACTCGAACCCACGCCTCCTGGAAACCGACTAGGCTAAACGTATGGCTCAGTGGTCAGAGGGCCTTTCTAAATAAGCATTGATGAATATGTTTGAATTAAAGTAAAAAAAGATATATCCTACTAATATTATACATGTGAAAGTCTGTGAGTATGTATGAATGTTTGTTACTCTTTCACGCAAATACTACTGAACGGATTACGATGAAATTTGGTATGTAGGTAGCTGAAGATCCAGAATAACATATAGGCTACTTTTTATCCCAGAGTTCCCGCGGGATTGATTCCTTATTGAAAATAAATACATTTAACGCTTCTGAAAACTGAATGCGAGATTTAGCGGCAGGGCGACGTCGCCGAAAGGTGGTAGCGGAAGCGGAGTCGGTCTGACGCGCGGTGCGTGAGGTGGGGGAAAAAGTAGCTTTTTGTTGAGTGCGCGACCTGAACGCAGGCAGACGCATGAGGGCAGACGTGATTGACGGTTGTGTCCGTTTTGCGAAATTTCAATTGTTATAAATGCATTGACGTAATATCCAGGCTCAAGGTTAGGTTATTGGCAGATTGTTTTTTATATGATACTTATTTTTTTTAATTATTAGACTCACGGAAGCGTGGTTTTGTTTTCAAATTAGCCAATTAGAATTGTTTTTTGCATATTAATTACTATGAAGTTATAATTTTAATTAAATAGATAAGTCTTGCATTTTAAAGGTATTACGTGTTTTTGTTAAGAAAAGTACTTAATTTTTTTAATTCTAACGATAGGAGCATACTGCAGTAGCTACCAATAGACTTATAATTAGAACATTGCCACACATAGTTACCATATTTCTTATGTTATTATCAACATGTTACGTTATCATAGAGTTTACACGCGGACGAAGTCGCGGGCGGCCTCTACTTTTAATATAAAACGTCCATTTGGTTAAGAAAATTGGAAAAGAAGAATTGTGACTATAAAACCGACTGGTTGTGGATTCGATCCACGCTCGAGGAGATGAAATATTTACTTAAATTTATATTTCCATTTTTTTCGCCATGAGAATTGTTTAATTTCTTATTAACAACAATAAAACTTTCCACTTCCAGTTATTCTTCATCTAGCCCATTTTATTAAGTAAAAGCAAGTCAAGCAATAAATACTATAAATAGAAATCTTTTAACTTTATTAAACGTGATCTTACCTAAGTAATTCAAAAATGTTTTAGGTCTCATGCTTTCATTCGTTACGTATCTCTTCTTTCGATCGTAAAAGCTCACAGGATTTGACCTTTGAAGGAATCTTTTGTTCCGACCATATAAATGACTTTCCATTGCAGCGTTCTGCAATAAAAATGTCGTAAATTTCAATGTAAAGATGATAATAATAACTTTGTATCAAAAGTTTGTTAAATGGACTTAAAATATATACTACTACCTAATACTAATTACATATATTGTTTTAAGTCAAATTCAAAATTTTAAGTTAAATGTAAAACGAAACCTGCTCTTAACTTTATTTATAGAAATAAATTATAGAATTTAGTAGTATAATTTAATTATATTCATTGTACAATGTAATTCATTCTTTAAAAAATCTATACAATCAATGTAAATCTGTTCCGTTACTGAATTACTGATTGACTGACAGACAAAGCACCGTCAAAACAAATCAGCGTATAAACCTGAAATTTGGTTTGCAGGTTTCTTGATGACTATAAAGGACAAAGTTTTTTGGCCGTGTGATCCCGGCCTAGAATAGGATCATCCTGGTACTGGTGGCGTAAGAGGCGACTAAAGTACGTGTGGTAGAGTCACGTCGCCAGCAATGGCAACACGCATGGGCAGACTCGACCGGATCATTACCACCCCCGGCATTTAAAACCGACGTGAAGTAGTGGCTTTACGCCACTGCGTTTCGCATCAGGTAATGCCGGGCCCCGGCGCCCAACCCATCTTAAAGGCCGGCTACACACCTGTAGCTCCTCTGGGGTTGCACGGGGCCGTGGGCGGCGGTAATCACTTACCATCAGGTGACCCGCACGCTCGTTTGTCGTGTCTTTTCCATAAAAAAAAAGACGAGATGACGGAAAACAAACGAAATCGCAGGCTAAAACGTGTTCCCAATAAACGTACTTAGCTTCAATACTCTATCAACATAATTAATCATTACAATAAACTTGGCACCCACAATCTTAACAAGGTAAACTCTACAATTGTCACCTACCTCTCTCAGTAGCTGTGAAGCAGTAAGCACTCTCGTACCACACAATAGGTCGGGACAAGTTACGTATACGGCGGATGAGTTCATACACGTGTTACTCGTGTGTACGAGACCTCCTGGCGCTGTGCTTATATAGTTCACTTTAATTAAAGGATCTATTTGCAACACTTGGATGTATGGTGGTCTGGAAGAAGTGGATATTTGTAGATTATAATTTGAAAAGAATAGCTCTAGTGCAAATTTTTTTCTAGACAGAAATATTATTTATACATTTTCCATGTTTTTGTTTTTCAGATTTGTTTTTTTATAAGTCTTATTGAATGTTTTTATAATCTATAAATAAATATTAAGTATTAGTATCAGTATCAATGATCCTAGACCTAAATCTCCAAATCAATAGGTAATGTATACAGTGGAGGGTTTCTTAATATATGTGTTACTTTTCTGTAGGAGACCGCCTGGTGCTTTGCTTTTAATATACATAAATAATTTTGCTTAAAAGATCTATTCACAATAATCATATGTCGGTCTGTAAGTTATGGATTATTTTTTGTTTATTTAATAGTATTTTGAAGGTCTACATAGGGAGAGATGTACCATTTTCATCTATACTATAATATAAAGCAAAATATTTTCCAGGGAACTGAACTCTAATAGTACAAAAATATGTTCTTTGTATTGTAATAATGATTACTTTGCACAATATTATAGTTACTGCGAAAGTATTTTTATACATATATACATACATATTTTTTTTCAGTTTCACGCTGTATCCCGCTTGAAGCAAGGTAGGCAGAGAGAGCTTAGTGTTGAGATACTCTGCTCTCCACTTTCGCCAAATTCTAGGAAATCGAATCGTAAATCGAATGTTAAGTTGCGGAAATCAACGGCGCGCTTTGCTATTTGGCATCAGAGCGAAGAAATGCAAATGTTAAATATTTTATTTTTCGAGTAGGATTCGAACCAACAACCTATCTCGTGCAACTGGCCTCAGAATATATTATTATTATTATTTTTAGATCACCTTATTATAAGTCCAGTTTCACGGCGGCATGCGTCATGAGCCCACATGTAAGGGTTAGAACACACTGCATACCAATTACCTTTGAAGTTTCTATGTAAGAAGCCTTCTGTATTCGATACAGAAAATAACTGAAATTAAAAACATGTAGATGATAATAAAGGTAACAAAATGGTTAATCTTGCTATATTTGGGCTTGTTTATTGTTTTATTATTTCACCCTTTTTGAGACATACTAACATCTGAATGAATAAAATCGTACAAAATTTAAAATTATAAAATAAGGGTATTTCGACAAACGCATTGTGTTTTAAAAAAAAATAATGTTTTTTAATAACTTATAAAAAAATATTACAATAAATTTCTTAGTACAAGGCACATTACGTTATTTTTATAAATTTTATCAATGAGCAACAAACATTTAAATATACCAAACTTCATATACAGTAACATTATTACTACTTACAGGTTTTTTATGTAAGGTCGGAGCCAGCATACTACAATCAATTTCATCTTTACTGTTTGAACAATCAGGTATATTATTGCATCTTTGTTCTTTAGAAAAACAGGTACTTCGCGTGTGCATGTTTATATCTTCACAACTAAATGTATCTTCGCTGCATCCTGTTGTCAAAATCCAAGTAGGTTAATTATAAAGATTAATCAAATGTATATGAAGCGTTTAATAATTCATGAAGTTTTTATTTATTAATATTTTAATAAAATAAATAAAACAGATTTAATATAATTGTAAAACTTATAACGATTACACTATATTAAAATAGAACTAGCAGCTATTAGCGTCAGCCTCACCAGCATTATTTCTTTCAATTAATTTTATATTTGAAGATAACTGAAATTAAGCAAAAAAACTATAATACAACTGTAAAACCCCTACCGTAGCATCCCATCTCATCTTCACCAAATGGGCAGTCAAAATAACCATCACAGATTCTCGATTCATCAACTCGTGACTTACATGTGCATCTAGATTCGTCACTCACATCATCACAGTCAACGTTACCATCACACCAGGCTTTTTCACTTACGCATTTGTTTCCATTATAACAAGAGACAGTTCCATAAGGGCATTCTATTTCTTTGATGGATGAATTTGTTGTTGCTTCCTTGGAAGTCGTGTCGTGTCTGTTAATTACAAATATATAGAAAGTATACAAAAATCTAAAAAGATAACTCACTCAAATCAAGAAAATATATAAAAATATACAGCAACTAAATATTCAATACGAAATACACTCAAAATTAATATTTAGTTGAATGTAGGATGGAGTTAATTACTTTGGCATCATAAAATTCATTGCAATTTCAATGTCTTGAGGATGTGGCTTATGTTTGTGTTCTTCTACTTCCCTCGCATGGTGGTACGGAAAATCAGATAGTTCTCTGAAATACAAACACTTATAGATAACTGGGGCGTCATAACTTAATAACACAGCGTGTATATGTAAACTCACATACGGACACAATATACGCTGGCTGGCCAAAAGTTTTTTTTTGTTTTTATGAG
This sequence comes from Heliconius sara, assembly GCA_917862395.2. Classification (NCBI taxonomy): domain Eukaryota; kingdom Metazoa; phylum Arthropoda; class Insecta; order Lepidoptera; family Nymphalidae; genus Heliconius; species Heliconius sara. The sequence goes on along the minus strand of OU860785.2, from coordinate 3,654,938 downwards.
GATATAGATTTTTCAATTAGAACTTATACTTCTATGCACCAAAACAACATCTTCATACTTTTACACGTCAAATTTGCAATTTTTTACTTCAAATTAAATAATATTGTATTTGAAATATATATGTAAAAATATTAAAATAATGAAAGAATTTCTATTCATTGATACTAGTCAATATTTACTGACCTTGGATACGCTGGAAGTAATGGATATTCTTGATGGGGAGCATCATAGACACCTTTAAATACATAAATAGATTGATTACTAAGCATACATGTAGAATAGTGGCGCAGTTATAATAAATTGCTATGGATTGAAAAAACATTTCCTTTTCAAATTACCTTGCAAATGAGGGTAGTTTTGTCTCATTAGGCGTGATAACAAACAGTTATCTGATAATTGTGGATTAGTAACGTCACGTGGATATGTCAGAGGATGCGGTAAATTGGAGTGCTCAGGTATACCGTAATTAATGTCATGGTCAGAGTTTAACGAGATCAAACTCTTCATTGGTCTTAACAAATTATGTATATGAATAGGATTTGCATCTCTTTTTGATACATCTGTTGGAAAAACATCACTCATGTGCCTTTTGTTCTTTTCATTCAGCGCGGTCTCTGTATTTATTAAGTTATTTTTATGACCTTCATTATTTTCACGATGATTCGAAAAATTGTTCTCCGTTAAAGATTTTATTTTCATTACAAGCTCACGGCAAACGTCTTTGTGATTTTCTTCATTGCATAAAACGTCGTGCTCAGCTATTAATTTTTTAGCTTTTTGTATTTGATTATCTTTAAATTTTACGTGACTCAAACCATGTCTGTATGAAGGTACTGTTTCTCTTTTCTTTCTTTTATTTAAATTTAAAAATGATTTGTGTACTTCAATTAATCCCTCTTCTGTGTTTATAGATGTATTCTGTGACTCTTGTAGTTCTGTTACTATAATTACTTCGGTATCTTAAAAATACAAATTATGTAATTTTATTATGTAATGAGACCGGTCGTGGCGCAGTGGCACAAAGTGTGACTGTAAACCGACTGGTTGTGGGTTCGATCCCCACTCGAGGAGATGAAATATTTACTTAGATGTATATTTCCATTTCTTCGCTCTGGTGTCGAGGCAAAGCGCGGCGTTGAGTTCTGCCACTTAACACGCAATGCCTCCGGAATTCGGTAGAAAGTGGGGAACGGAGTGTCTTTCACTACGTTCCCTCTGCCTACCCTGCAGTGTGCGGGATACAGCGTGAAGCTGATTGATTTATTTATTTTTATTTTATGTAATTTTAGATGTTATATGAACTAATATAATGAGTTATTGATTATTTACATACCGTCTTTATCCAGTAGCCTTAAGATCAAGAGGTAGAATACAACAATGGACAAAATTAAAAATATGGTTGCCAGTACTTTTTGAAATATGGAATAGCATTTTGGATCACTTCGCTCTAAAACATAAAAGGAAAGGTGTCATATGTACACATTTAAATGATTTTAATAATAGTTTTTTTAACACTTAATACCACATCTTCGTAGTTTTAAAAATTTCATTTTGCAAATAACGTTAGTTAGGTCAAAAAAATATACCCACTTATATTTTCATATTTCATTGAGAATAGAAACAATTGTTAAACAATATGCATTAGTGAGACTAAGGTACATAACATAAAAAATTTCAGTTTACATTACCATTAGCATTCGTCTCAGCCAATCCCAAAGGAAGGAGACCGACTATTTTCTTTTCTTCTGTATTATTATCCATCATCTAATGAAATGGAATGAATAAGTCAGCAAGGACTAAAAACAATAACCTATGTTAACTTCTTTAAAACATAAGATTATATTTTAAAGAAATATATATAATAAAGGCCCGTCGTGACGCAGCGGTACGAAGTGTGACTGTAAAACCGACTGGTTATGGGTTCGATCCCCACTCGAGGACTTGAAATATTTAATTAAATTTAAATTTCCATTTCTTCGCTCTGATGTCGAGGCTAAGCGCGGCGTTGCATTGACTTCTGCCACTCAACACGCAATGCCTCCAGAATTCGGCAGAAAGTAGGGAACGGAGTGTCTTAACACTAGGTTCCGTCTGCCTACCCTGCTATGTGCGGGATACAGCGTGACTGCACTTTTATTTAGTACAGTGCAGTACTTTTATTATGCTTCATTTGCCAAGAGATTCATCCATTCAATTAATATAACTTGTTTTCATAATTGTGAGAAAATGCAGACACTACGTGCCTGCTTCACGACGGCGACAAGGGCGCCTTAAGCGATTCGAGCATTTAAATTAAAAAAATAAACGTCCAAATTACATACTATAAAAGCCAAATTTTATGTTCATAAAATTTCCTTGATGATGAAATAACTTTCACACAAGTTACAATATCCATATCAAATAAAAAAACTGTAAGATTACCTTGCAATTTCCAATTATTTTAAATAAACAAATTCCTTATTGTGACTTATTTGTAAGAGATAAGACATCGCGGATTTTTTTTAAACTAATAAAATAGAATATTATTGTGATACAATGTACTGACATGTTTTGAGCTATTTTTACAGCGCATGCGCTTAAAGTAAATCTATGGCGTTCATTATTATTGTTATTTTGTTATTTAGACCTAACGAAGAGTTACACCGTAATTTAATATCCTATAGCCTAAAAAATTTAGATTTCATACAAAATAAAAAAAATTGGACTAGTAAATCCAGAGATCTTAGCGTTTAAACAAACCAACCAACAAACTTTTCTGCTTTATTAAATAGTATATATAGGGTATTGGGAAGCATTTAGTGTCAAGAGACACCATTCTCCACTTACTCTCTCTCTCCACCCGCCCGAACTAATGGTATTGCGTGTTGATAATAAGTAATTCCCTGAACCTCTGATCTAATACGTAACTGATTGAATTTACTGTTCTACTGTACTATGAAGAAAATTCACATGATTTAACTAGTATGTGACGAGTAATCATAATTTAGAAATAGATCTTAATAATACATATAATATGGTAAAAGTCATCAGACGACAAAGTATGATTGGTTATTCGGATTGCAATAGTAATAAAATATTCTTGTCATTTATTAATAAAATATTGCTTATTCAAGTAATCGTTTTTCTACACGTCTTGTATTTGCTTACCGTTTTTTTATATAAATGTCGAATAAAAAAATTGGTACCTGGAGGCTATAGTTGAATAGTTTTATTTGGGGGGACGTGGATTCGTTTCGATTGGCGTTGTATTTATAAAGCAGTTTTAAATTATATATTTTTTTTATGTGACCATGTTTTATAAAGATTTGGTTAAAGGAAATCTTTATATGTATTTAAAAAAGGCAGACATTCAGTGCTGGTTGATTTTTAAGTAATATCAATATATGTATCAATATATCAATATATGAGGCCGGTCGTGGCGCAGCGGCACAAAGTGTGACTGTAAACCGACTGGTTGTGGGTTCGATCCCCACTCGAGGAGATGAAATATTTACTTAAATTTATATTTCCATTTCTTCGCTCTGGTGTCGAGGCAAAGCGCGGCGTTGAGTTCTGCCACTTAACACACAATGCCTCCGGAATTCGGCAGAAAGTGGGGAATGGAGTGTCTTTCACTACGTTCCCTCTGCCTACCCTGCAGTATGCGGTATACAGCGTGAAGCTGATTTATTTTATTGTTTTTATTAAGAGAAAACTTAAAACTTTCCATGATTAAAAAACGATACAAAAACACCTTTCCTAATTCGCAACTAGCACTCGATTCACACATACATACATCAATGTTCTTATATTTCAAAATACAATTAAAAATACTCACGCTTAATTTTGTAAATTGAAACTTTACACAATCACCAAATATTATCCATATTTTTCATATAAAATTATTGTATGTACTGGTTTATATCATAACAAGAGGGCTACTGTCGCGTTTTGCTGTACAAAAATTCAGGTCGTGGATTGTGTTTATGAAGACATTTCCAAAACTGCTGACAATATTCTATTGTTTTATTTTATTTAGCACACGATTACATTTTATACTTACTGGTGTGATTTGCTTTTTATTCGTATTTTATAGCATAATAAATAGATTAGTGTTTTGGCTTTTTTTTAAATATCACTGGATGAGGAACCCTTCGAAAGTTGGAATTTAAAAATCTGAAGTTAATATACGTTTTAATAGGTCTCCCTAAGAATTAATTTGACTGGCAAGTCCCAGAAACTGGTTCGACGTTGAACATGGTATACTGTCTTCGCTTTAGTTTCGTTGTTGGTGGGACAGTCTATTTAAGAAAAGTTTTCTGACAGATATGCGCAGAATTGGAAAGGTATAATATATCTTCATACCATAAACCTGATCCTGAGTCCTTTATAATAAAACAAAAGTAAACAAATAAAAATATTTTTAAGTGTGTGTTTTACTTATTTTAATATTTTTTTTCAACTTCGCATTGATACCGCATAAATCAGTTAGACACTTTGTTCTCCACTTTTATGGCGTGTTAAGTTTTGCCTTAGTACCGGAGGCAAAAAATGAAAATGTTAATCGAATCCACCAACCGTCGCGTTACAGTCACAGGCTTATACTTCTACGCCACGACGGGCTCAGTTATTTTAATTATTTTCTTTTTATTATATCAAATTGATATAGTAAGATTTCCATAATCGTAATCTTACCACTGTATCCTGTCGTCTGTACCAGCGAGTACAACATTAAAAATGTAAGCTTTATATTATTATAGTGCTTGGCTTTTAAAAGGCGTGGATAGAGCACATCCATTAGTTAATTGATGTTCTTTGATAATATTTTCTTCGTGTAGCTCATTCTTTCATACAATAGTGATGTTTAACTTGGCTACTATCACAAATAGACACTGTCTTATGTTTAAATATGTTATAGTGACGTTGGAATATCCCTGTACTTGTGTAGGTAGTGGGATCAAAGCTTTGTTAATATATAAAAATTAATGACGGTTAAAAATTGAGTTCCATTTAAAATACAACATATTCTGACAAAATTTTGGAAGTATAAATTTATCTTCAAATAGTCTAAGTTCAAGTTTATTATTGAAATATATATATTTTTGAAAATAGATTTCCTCTTCTTAAATACAAAAAAAAACATACAATCTTTTACTACATTAGTACCTTATCATTACGATACGATCGCAAAAAATTTTATTCTAAGTTATGTGCTCGATCGTTTAAATAATAAAATGTCAATTCAAACACCATTGCCTATTAGTACCAGACATTTAAAATATAATTTATTTTAAGAGATCAATAGAAATGATACTTGTTTGTATAATATGTAATTTAACTTCCATCAAAGACCTTTGCATTGAAAGCAAAGAAAAGTGTCCAATTACGTGGCAGCTTTTAAGGTCGGTGTATAATTAATTATCCAATATTTTTAGAATAAATCAGAATAATAATTTTTTTATACAAAATATTAGATTGTTTCTTTTCATTATGTGAAAATATTGTATGATACAAGAAAAACGTATGTAGTGTTTTATAGCTTCACGCTGTATCCCGTATAGGATAAGCAGATGGAACCTAGTATTAACACTTTGTTCTCCATTTTTCACTTAATTTTCGAGGCACTGCGCGTTGAGTGGCGATCTAAACGCTACGCTTTTTGCCTTGCTAGCAGAGCGAAGAAATAAAAATATTAATAAATAATAACTCATACCCTCGAGTGGGAATCGAACACACAAGCAGTCGCTCTTAGTCACAAAATTTTTCCTTGCGCCACGAGCGACCTCAACAACATAAAAAAAGAAAATACATATTTTTTTGTTAAACGATATTCATTTTACTAAACATACATATACATATAATAACATGTAATATTTTCTCGTTGGCCGACGTTGTGACCACAATTTGCCACCTGCTGTGCGGATATTAAAGCGACTTGTTTTTGATGTGATGAATTTGTGTAAGTATTACGCAAGAAATGTTACTGACACGAGTAGTTTGGATAATATTTGGTGAAGTTAATTAGTTATCGTTATACGTCATTATTTTTTCTAAATTTAATCATTATTAAAAACCTTCGTGGTGCAGTGGCACAGCAAATTACTGTAAACGTGGCAGTTCGATTGTCACTCGGGGGAGTGAATTATTTTCATTTTCTTGCTCTGGTGAGAAGACGAAGTGTGATTGAGTTTCGCTACTCACCACTTGATTTCTCTGAATCTCGGAATGTCGAGAACGAAGTGTGTTCATCTACTAGGTTCCTTCTGTCTACCATCTTATGACTGAGCTTGCTAACTAATTTAAATTGTTTTTTTTTTTTTATTTTTTTATTGTAGTTAAAGCAAAATAAACAATTAAAAAAATCATTTTTAAAAATTTTTTAAAGTGTTAATCCACACTTAGGAAATATAAATACTTATTTAGAAAACGTATAAAAATTTGAACGTAGCGGGAATTTATTTTTTAATGTTTTCGACAAATTGCAGCATTAAGAAAGTAATGTTTTGGTTATGACAGAAAATAGAGAATTAAGTGATTTTTTTAATTACTTATTTAGAAAACGTCGACGAAACGAAAACGTGCTGCAATTTGTCGAAAACATTAAAAAATAAATTCACCCGAAATCAAATTTGAACCTATGGCCAACTACAAAAGGAAAATTAGAATAAATATCAATATAACGTATCAAAAGCTAATATTATATGAACTGGTGGGTAAAGTGGTGTTCTTACCACCCACTGACCGTCACAGTCGCGCATACATAACCATACAGGCAATTATTAACACTCTTTGGTAGTCATGTAGAAAATTACTCGTTTTTCTGTTTTCTTTGCCTATAAAATGGATGTCCTAGGTACTACTTCTTATTTCAAGTCTACACTTTACCAAGGCTAGTGTAACTAAGATTTCTCTCTAGTTTAAGTAAAGTTAAGTAAATTATTAAAGAAAAGTATTGAAACTTCGTATTTTGTTTAAACCGGATTACTAATATAAGCATATATATTTTATTTGCAATTGGGTAAGTAGAACCTATATTCCTTAATACAATAAATATCTCGATACGTCCATGCCTAAAGTACTTAAATGAATACCTATTTATAATATTGGTTTAAATTGGTTTCAAATTTTGCAGTGGGCACAAAAATATCTGGAGTGGACACCACTCACAAATATACGATTTAAGATCTTATCTTTTAATTTAATATCTAAAAGTATAACATTAGGAAAATTTTTTATAATCTTGTAAAAAATAATAAAAAATTCTATAACTTTACAGTTTTCGCAAAACTAAACGCACGTGCAGGAGATGGCAGTTATATTCTCGAAATGAATTACGTGACTGTGAAAATGCTTAAAATGAAATTCACACTTCTTATTACGGCTATAGCGGTAGCTACTTGTTACGCGGAAACTGATACGGATACATATTGGAGTAAGTTTATTGCGGATTTGTGGCTAGAAGGCGCAGATGTTCTGAGGATCATCTGGAGAGACTGCTCTAAGAATGTAAGTTAAATCATATGACGTTAATAGCTTCAAAAATGCCACGTTGTAAATGCAACAGGAGGATGTAATATCACTCGGCGGAGCTCAACGCCGCTCGTTACCTCTTTACCAGAGCGAGGAAATGAATTTAATTTCCTCGAGTGGCAATCGAACCCACGCATTGTCAATTTTATTATAGGCCATTTTTATTTTAGCTTTAGATGATAAAACCATATGTGCAGACTATAGAAGTAAAATTAAAAATAATTTTATAACTATTATTCTGCTTTAATATTTCATTCACATTTAATTTCTGCGTTTATTCAGGCCTTACTATATTGGCAATTAAAATATATTCACGATTATATTCATAAAACCACAATGAGACTATCAATTAATGAGACGAGGGTGAATAAATCATATATTCAATAATTTCAGCGAAAGTGTTTTGTGTCTAAATAGACTTTGCCGTTGATATTTTTCTTAAATTTGCAATATTTCAGATTTTTTAATAAAAAAAATTGTCTTTGACTGCTTTCTTCTCGTAATAAATAGTAAATTTTTTTCTAATTCGATTCTTGTGCAGTGGAATGCTGAGTAAATATTTTTATTTCTTCGGCTTAATATTATATTCTAAGACAGAACTGTGAAAGGAGAAAAAAGTGAAAATAAATAATTATATATGTCAAAATAATTAAAGTTACCTGTTTTAGTTTTTTTTTAACACTTTAAAGAATTCAGCTTATCGACGATCCTCCACTTTCCGTCGCCCTACTTATACTTTTTTTTTAAACTATCATATAGGTTCCTCTATAAATATACCTATAGTTAAAAGTCTAAATCTGAAATATATATGTGAAGAATTTTTCCCACTTTTGATATACGAAGGAAAACAATTTACCTCCGAGTTGCTTGTCTGACACAGTAATTTAATATTGTAGCCGTGTGCAAATAAAATGTAAATCGGCTTTTCTCTTTTTGCTCCTTTTTCACTTTGGAGCCCAAAATATATGATGATGTACGACAAAAATAAACATGTATAAAATATTTCAAAAACAAAAGTAATTTTCTGATTCTAAACACGACGGTTGTATTTTTGATTTCGATTTAAAGATTAAATAATATTTGGTTTCAAGTTACATGAAATCTATTTTAACTAAATGTAATAATTAATTACATAAAAAATTCAGCGAAAGGTGAATGGAGTGTCTTGACCCTAGATTCCCTCTGCCTATCCTGCTGCATGCGGGATACTGTACGCTTTTTTGTCTTATTTATTATTAAATGAATATAGCAGTTCAGATATCATAACACTTTCGTAATCATTTTTGAAATTTGCCTAAATTAAAATAACAAGTAAAAAAATCCAATTATAAGTAAATTTTTATGTTATTTTACATTAGTTTTTATTTTAGCTAATCGCTGCTAAAGTAGTCGTCGATCAAAAGGAATATTTTCCGAAATATGTCAATTGCATAAAACGTAAAACATTGAGAGCCCTAGACCGCAGCCTTAGTCCAGACGTAGTGCCTATTGCGGACGGAGTGAATCTCGTTAGATTTGAACTGGTTGACCAATCAGGGAATATTATTCACGAAAATTATACCAGGTTGGTGTTGTTTTTTTTTTACATTTTTTATGTCTTTGTTTATAGCAAAGTAACTATTTAATTTTGCTATAAATACTTATAATTGTTTAATTTTTATTCTGAATAATTATATATAATTATATTTTTATTCTGAATAATTTTTATGCTGATATTTAAATCAAGTCTTCTTTTTGTCATTAGCCACGTGTAAGCTTTTATAGCGGGGTCAAAGCAACAAAAGTCTTTCACAGATTCTGAGGTTACTGTATTAAGAGCTCAATTATTATTGTGACTTTATATGAACAATTTCATAACAGCAGTTGTTAATATATACCTTTTTCTGTATGATGATGGCATACTATTTATAATGTGTTTTTTTTAGCTTCACGCTCTATCAGAGTAAATATATATAATGGGGAACATAGTTATGTATATATAATGGGGAACATAGTGTTAAGACACTCGGTTCCCCATTAGAACACTTTCCCCTCTTTCCGCCAGATTCTTCAGGCCTTGCGTGTTGAGTGTCAGAACTCAATACCACGCTTTACCTCGTTACCATATCAAGGAAAATTAGAACTGACGATTACACGATTTCATATGTTTTATATGTTGAGTCTATATTTTAAGCTTTTCGCGAGAGGCTGCCGGATAATGGTAACATATATTTATTTAATTTTTCCTCTGAGTTCCGACACTCAACAAGGAGCCCACCCAAGCGAAGCCCAACGATGACACAAAAACTATTTTTTCTTATCGAATCCCCTGAGTGGGAATCGAACCCAAATAATCAAAGTGTGATTAAAATCAGACCAAATCAGATAATCCATTATTGTGCTATTAAGACGTAATTAATTAATTTTAGGTCATTCGCATACAAAAATGTACGTATCAGTCACAGTATATTAACATCTATATACTCATTTTAAGCCACGGTTAAACGGTTATGCTAAATTTAAACGATTTTAACCGCTATTAGATTATCTATAATTATTCAAACCAATACTCAATTAACTCAGCCGTACTTTACTTTCATGGTGAAAGTTTCGGAAAGTTTTCGATAGCTATGTACATAAGACATGATTTTACTGGGTTATTATAAGTTTATGAAACAAGCGTGCAACTGTAAGTGTCAGGCTTACAGGTTGTGGGTTCGGTTTCCACTCGATGATTCTATTTTGGATTTTCCGTTCCCACTGCCTCGCTCCACCTGGATAATGTTTTGTAACCTTTTGATATATAGAGCGTTAATAAAAAAATATATTTTCTAGCTTTATCTGCGCTGTATCACATATACAGAAGGTTCGACAAACGTTTTAAAAAGGAATTGTTGGATGGATATAAATGAAATCCACAGTGTAGGCAGATCGTTCTCAACATTGGGAAAATCTTTTAACCGCCCGATAAAAGATGTCCACTTTAATGTGATTGGAATGAGCTAGTAAATTCGTTTATAAAGTGTTTTTGGCTATGTTTTTACATGAGGTAGGTTAGCTTGAAGGTATATTGTTGGATGCAATTAGTAATAGTAGAGTAGGTAAAAACGGAACAGGTTGTGAGTTTGATTTCCAGTCGAGGAAAATGAAATATTTAATATTCTTAATTCTTCATTCTAATAACGAGGCACAACGCGAAGTTGAATTCTGCCACTCAATCAACAATGCCTCGAGATTTCCGCGGAATGCACACATAGTGTCTTTATACTAAGTTCCCTCTGCCTACCCTGCTATATGCGGGATACAGCGTCAAGCTAAAAAAAATAATAATCAATATAAAGATTAATTTTCTTATGTATAAATTCGTACAAAAATATTGGTTGTAGTAAATTACTATTCACCGGCTACTTCCAACTTGCTCATCTTACCATCTAAAGCTATATTATAAAGCTGAAAAATTTTTTTTGTTCACCTCACTAATCTCAAGAACAATTGATTCAAATTGCAAAGTTTTATTTTATATCGGATAGTTCCATTTTCCAGGAAAGTTAATGGCTTTTATATCACGTCAATAGTTTTCGCTCAAAATGTGTGATGTCACATGTGTCTAAAACAGTTATTTTGATTTGACCATGCTGGCGAAGCCTTTGGTAAGAAAAAGAATTGGTGGTAAAAGTAACCTATAAAAACATATAGCAAAGTCAATACTTTAATATTATTCAGTGTGTATATAGCTACTTATAAAATTAAAAATACATTGCATCTAATATTATAATCAAGTTCGAAACAAATGTTGTATTTTGTTATACATTTTAATATTAAACCAGGAAGTTTGAATAGACAAAAGAAACTTTAGCTGTTTATTTCAGCTATTGAAGTAAAAACGTTGCATTATAACATAAAGACTTTACACATACATCATTATATTATAAGTTAATTTATTATTAACAAATTGTGTCAGCTTTTTAATTTGCGACGTAGATAGATACAACCTAATGTAGGCTTCGCCCGCTTGAATTACACAATCATTTATTTACTAATCTGAATTATTTTAAGTCGTGGTGCAGGGGCACAAATGATGACTGTAAACGAAATTGGGTGTAGATTGACACGCAATCCTTTCAGCATTTGGCGGAAAGTGGGCAACGAAATGTCTTAATATTGAGTTCCCTCTCTCTACCCTGCTGTGTGCGATACAGAGTGAAGCTGATTTACTATCATGTTATTATAATATTACCATTTTAAAGATACATTAAAGTCTAAAGTTTTAGATAACTCAATAAAGAAATTATTTGGATTGATATAACTATTTTTTTAATAAAAATATAAATATATAAACAAAACAAACACAAAGTTTTAAGAGAAATTTGTTATTATTTTTATTTATTTATTTCAAATATAGAAAGATCAATAAATAATACTTTACAGAGGTTCAGGTGAATGCACGCGAAATAATTTGTCAACGTCAAAGAAGTGGGTGTCGTATACAATTGCGTAAGCGCTCTGATTTCGTTGATGTGACGAAACCTTTTAGTAGGTAGTATAAATATGCTACTTTGCTATACGTTTTTATTATAAAATTTATTATAAGACTTAAATATTTATTTATATAAAAAAATATTTGTCATTTGAATGTATAATTAAGATAATATTTTATATTGAAATTGAGCTCTGCCATGCAGCACGGAATGTCTCTTTCTATTTCCTTTCAGTGTACTCTGCTCTTGAGCATTTCAACCCATTTAATGGTGATAATTGAGTTCTGTAGGCATATTGTGCTAAATAGTTACCAGAACCTACGTACTGTAAATAGAAGTATTAAATATTGCAGGCTTTTGAGCCGAATCGAAACCACGCTCTTAGAGTCGCACGCTATACCCTCTGTGCCACGACTGGCCTCAAAACATTAAAAATAGTATTCATATTAACATATAAAATATATGTTATAATTTATATTATAGAAATATATTCAGATAATATTAGAAAAGTCACTAAAAGAATTTTTTTGCAGCTTAGATTAACAATTTCCCAAAATCCATAATATTAATTCACATACATCTTGCACTAAATTTTTGATTTTATATAGGAAATCTTAACATTATAGATTTTTTTTTAGAAATATAAACATATTTTATATAAAAATGCAGCGAAAAACGCGGGCTCTTTTAGTATGGAGAAAATGCTTTTAACACCAGACGGTGGCACTTGTTCGGATAATCTAATCGCTACTTTGATGTTGAAGTACTGGAATATATATAATATGATGCTACTCAGAAAGAAAATTACTATCTAATATGTCAGTCAGTAGAGCCTTTGCTTGTAAATGTCGTGGAGTATTATGAAAATATTGTAATAATAATGAGGCCGTCGTGGCTTAGTTTGACATCGTCTAACTTATAGCCGGTTTGATCAATTTGATCGTATAATTTTATTGAATAATTTTATTAAATTACTTTTTATTTTCCTACGTTGGCTAACGCCGCTCAATATCTTGAATAGTTATCACTTAGTATTTCGAAATAGACTGAAAACCAAGGTTAGACTAGATTTTCCTCCGTTACCCAGACATGTATCTGTGCAGGTCAAAATGTGAAGCTATAACAAAAATATAACATACATTTTAGTCAGATTATCCTTTTGAATATTAAATTTATCTGAATTTGTACAATAATAACAATAAATATAAATAATTATAACATAATATGTTTTAAATAAGAATCAAACTGACGATCTTTAGCTTCATATACTGTCAACCTTAACCACTTAACTACTAAACCAGTAAAATATAAGAACGTTACAAAACTCTCTTCTATATCTCTCTCCATTTTAATAATATTGAATAGTCGTTCAATTCATTTTAGCTATGACCAATAAAACATAAGTGTATCGGAATCGCGTAAATTGAAATATGAGTGTAATACTCGGTGAACGATCTGATCCATATTGAAGAGTGGGTAATATGTTACATATTATGATGTATGGCAAGTCCTATCATATCGATAATTTCAATTTTAATATCGTCATATGTGCGATAAGTTCCTTGCTTTATGATATTTTTTTATAAATCTAGTTTTTTATAAATCGAGGATAGTCTACCACGACTGGTTGCAGGTTCGATCTCCACTCGGGGAAAAGCAATATTTAATAGTCTTCGCTTTGGAATCGAGGCAAAGCGCGGCGTTGTTCCGCCACTCAATTCGCAATGAAAATGAGGAACGCAGTGTCTTGAGACTAAGATTCCTCTGCCTTGCTGTGATACGGAACAAAATGTGTCCGGGATACGCTGAAAAAAATATCTACTCTTATTATATCTATAATATTTATGAAAAAAAAATCAACTCTGACTTGTTAAAGGGTGGGACAGAGTGATGGTTCTAACACGAATGAATTTGATAGATTTTTTTATTTTCTTTTTTCGAAAACTATTCGAGGAAAGTTTTATTTTTTAAGTATATTATTTCTACACCACAATTATATGTAAAGCGGACTCCAGTGTATTTCTGTAACAACCAAAGTAGGCAATGTGATATGCAATTTGTTTAATGGAACCGAAAAAACTGAAAAATGGTATTTCAAAATTCTCCGAAGTACCTCATAAAATTTGGAAGTCATATATTCTTTATATTCTTTAATATATATACAAAAACAGCAATAAATTTTTCATTCATTTATTTTTCCAGTTTTAGATGTCGGGTATTGAATGACAATGTTATAATACAAATATTAAATTTTGATTAAATAGTTGGGCTGTGACCCAAAAACATTCTTCTATAAAATTTCACTTTACTGCACCATTACAACGGATACTTTAAGCATTATATTACTTATTTTAAGTTCATTTTACAGTACATGGACAGAGCAAGAATTGGAAGAAGGTGAATGGAGAAATCTTGCGTTACAAAGGATGGCAAAAATGCTTCGGACACATGTTATCAAAATCGATTTCGATGACGTTAAAGCTGTTGATAAAGGTAAATTTACTTAGAAATATTTATAAAGCAAACTTGCAGGAAGCGGTTTTTCTAATGAATGTATAGATAGCGTTACCACTATTCCGTTTATTTAACACTTTTGAAGTTTTAAAGGGAAGTACTTGATAGTTACGAAGATAAATGTTTGTTAATATAAAATTTCATAGGCCAATCGTGACGCAGGGGCATTAGCGTGTGATTATAATGATGACAGGTTATGGGTTCGATTTCCAGTCGGCCAGAAACGAAATATTTCATATTTTCTTCACTCTTGTGTCGAGGAAAAAAACTCGATGTTGAGTTCCACCCAACGCCTCCAGAATGTGGGAACGGAGTCTTTTAACTTAACATTACCCAAACTTAACGTTTCCCAGGCCCCTTTGCCTTCCCTGCTAAGTGCGGGATATAGTGTGAATCTAAAAAAAGTTTTGCATGATGTACAATTGTACAAGAAGCAATTGCTTGAATTAATGAAATTAGTAAAGCTTCACCTAAGCCATAATTGACACTATAGTTCGTTTATAAATATAATTTACTTTGCTTCGTAAATTATTTTGGAAGACTAATTGGTAGCCTAATACGCCTTGCACTTGTTAAACCCAATTCATTTCAAGAAAGCAATTTTGAATATGAAACAAATTTGCAACTATTCAAAGTATCTAAGGACGGCAAGAGATAGTAAACGTCTAGCATCCAAGCATAAGTTCAAGATACTTTTTGAAGTTATTTAATAACGTAATTTAATTACATTATTCAACAAATAAGTCTAATAGAATTAGGTGTTTTTAGCACAAAATTGCAGCATCTGTGTCATTTTCCAAAAAAAAAAATATACAGTAAAAAAAAAATAGACAACTTAATTATATTTTTGTGGTTTCACGCTGCATCCTGAATATAAAAGATAGGCAGCAGGAACAAGTTTTTTTTTATATTGAATGTACCAATACGAGGTTTTTCTATCAATATTTTCATTAATAATTTATACCCCCAACTGGGAATCGAACCTCACTCAACACAACAAATGATACTAGCACGCCTACACAAAAACAAAATAATCTATTTGATACGTAAAATAATAATAATTACACCATATTATTTCGTACGTAAAAGTCGTACGTAATGAGCTCACACGCTTTGCCTTACCTATTAGAACATAATTTGCTTTGCGAGAAATTGTTATATCTCAAGTTCTTCGTATTACTTTTCCACTGAATTAACACTGTTTCGGATAATATATGTTGTATTTTGAAGTTTCTTTATTAATCATTTACTGTTGGTTAACAAAATTTTGTTAACCAAATTTGTTATTAAGTCCATGCTTTGAAGATTTCAGTTATTTTAATTATACATAATCTATTATTAAATGTAAATAAATTTTGCTCGATATTATTCTGCTGGAAGCTAAAGCCAGTCGTGGCGCAGGGGTACAAGCGTGTGACTGTAAGCGCGACAGGTTGTGAAACGAGGTCGAAACAATGAAATATTTAGTATTTTCTTTTCTTGGTTCTGGTAATGAGGTAAAGCACGACGTTGAATTCCGCTATTTAACACCGTATGCCTCCTGAATTTGGCGAAAAGTGGAGAGCGTAGTCTCTTAACACTAGGCTCCCTATATAGCGTGAATCTGAAAAAAAATGAACTTCTATTATATAATTATTGTATTTATCGGATTGTTGTGACAAAATATAAAAGTATTGACTAGCTAAGTAATTACTCAGTATTTACTGGCTAAGCTTTTTTAATTCTAAGAATATTTTTTAGCACACGATGTCTCAACACATTTAAAATGAAAACACAATGATTTGTCAATATTGAAATTTAACATTTTACAACTGTTTTGTTATCATTATTTTATTTTATTATTTACATTTTAATAATATCTTTTCTTTTTAAGATTCATGCATTTAGCAGGGTAGGCAGAGAGAACTTGGGAAACTAGTGTTAAGACACTCCGTACTTTTATTTCCTGAAGGCGGGGAATTGAACCTAGAATCAAAGCGTTGACAATCGAATGCTTGTGCACCTGCGACATTACTAATCGTAACTTCTGAAAAAAATTGTACTGGACAAATTTTATACATATGTTATACTTTGAATTTTAGTTGAATATAGAGGTCGACGTCGCTACCACATGATGACGATGATGATGTTTGGAATAGTGTCCATCGGTATGGTTCTTATACCTATGGGCTTCCAATTTTTAGCTGTTCTAGGTGGAAAAGCCTTACTCTTAGCCAAAATGGCACTTATACTTGCTTCAATTCAGGGACTAAAAAAGGTAAATATGATTTGTTGGTCAATGTACTGTATATAGTTTAGTTTTGATAATTATATCCAATTTTTATTCCTGTAATAAAACTAAATACAAGATAAGCCATAAATTTAGACATGATCCAAACAAGCATATTTAGACACAAACAAATATCATCAGGTTGTTTAATGTAACTGTGGTGAAAGTTTATAATTATCTACGCAAATTACGGATCTACCTTCAATATTTGTAGAAAATACAAAATTATGGGACTGCCCTTCACAGCGACACATTCGAACGTAATTAAATGGCCACCGCTCAGAATGGGCTAATTGAGTTTACACGTTATTTTAACTGTCACGAGACTAATCGAATTTTGGTAATTTTAACAAAATTTAAAATACGTTTTACCACATACTAACACTTTAATACTAATATTCTCTTTTAGGTTGACACATATGATGGGTATCATGAAAGAGGGAAGGTATGATGTTCAGTCAATTAAAATATTTACTTAAGGTCTAACTTTAACTATATCTATAATAATCGAAATATTAATATCACAAACCCTCTGTGCAGCACATTTACTAATCAAATCGGAAGATAACCAGTTAACAGATGTTTTGTTCCAGATTGCTGCAAGTCCGTTAAGCTACGGCTTTTATCACTCTTTCCCACCTTATGAACATTTTGATAAGAGAAGTCGTGATGATTGGCACAATCAAGTAGGACCCAACACAAGCTCATGTCCTAAATAGAATTGGAGATTATAATAAAAATAAGATAATTTTAGCAAATAATGGAAATAAAGGGAGAAATGATGATACTACACTAGAAAATAGAAGAATGTCAAGAGAATCGATGCTCTACCCTATACATTTATATTCTGCAGACGTGTCATCCCAAGTTAATGTATTGCCTTCAAACACACCGTTTAATCAGCAGTTAGTCGATCTTACTTCAAGACCAGGAGAAGTCCAAGCTGATTATACATTAGATTTACCATACAATGGGTTTCATTTTCAAAGTCCCACTCCTGTCGTTCCAGCTTGATGTGTTTGTGAGGCTATTTAGTGCTCTTTACGATATTATAACTGGAATATTTTCTTATTTAGCACATGTTTTGTATCCAAATAGAGATATTATTTATAATATTTATTAATTATTTAATAAACTATTTAAAAAAAAAACGTGTTTTTTTGGACTAGTTTGATGTTGGCTTAAGAAAAATAATATATTATATGTATATTACTTATATTATATATTGTTCAGTAGACGAGGCGAAAGAGGTATGTAGAGACCGTAGCGTTTGGCGCTCCGTTCTCTCTGACTACCCCGCTAGGGATAAAGCGTGAAGTTAGTATAGTATAGTATATATTGTTGAATTACAAAACTGGATTTTGCTGGATCAGTTCAAATGATTTATATTGCAATAGATATTACATATGAATTAAAAATAACAAAACTTAACGTTAACGTTAACAGTTTCTATCCAAAAACAGGCTAAAGATTTAAAACTAAGTAATATTTTCCTAGATTCTCGTTACTTTTGTGTAATGTATCTATCTACGTTTCTATGACTATTGTGAAATTAAATAACACATGTATCAATTTCAAACACGCTATAAAATTCTTGAATCATATCTATGTATATATAAATGTAATGTATTTAATGCCCACAATAACAACTAATGGACGGTATATTTCGATCGCAATTAACGACGTGATTTCACTTTTATATGTTTTCAGTTTACTACCTTAAGCACTTGAGTGTTTTATACATGTAATAGAAGATTAAGAATTTAGTCTTATAGATGACTAAAGGACATTTTGAAGTTAAAAGAACGAATTGTCACAATTAATCAATTTATTCTATATACGTTAAAAAACAGATTCACGCTCGCACGCAGCAGGTTAGGCAGAGATAACCTAGTGTTATGACACTCTGTTCCACATTTTCCACCGATTTCTGGAGGCATTGCGTGGTGAGTGACGGAATTGCAATGAAAATATAAATTTATTTATATACTAGCGGCCTGCTCGCGAACGAACTAAAATTATGTTCGTGTTTTAATATACCTATAATGTATGTTTGCAACGCAGTCGCATTTTCGTACCACCCATAAGAGAGATGCAACTGTCAATATATTATTTCTTTAAACTTTAGCCTTAAGGAGTCTTTAGGACCTAAGTTATAGTTATAGATATATAGTTATAGTAATATCGCTACTTACAATAAAATCCTAACTCATCGGTGTCTGTACGTGGAAGATATATTAGAAAAATTATTATTACGGACATTTAACAATGTAATAGAACTTGGTCAATTTGTCTGTTTATCTGTGCGTTCAGGATAATCTCAGAAAGGGCTTAACCGATTTTAGTAACTTAACCTAACTTTGTGCCCCTGCGCCGCGATGGCCTTTAATATTAATACAGAATGGAAGCGTCAGCGCTCCTTTTACGGGGGAAATATATAGGATAAAATATTTTAAGCCCATACCTAAAGAAATTAATCAAGGTACCTCAACAGTTTAGATGTAGACTTTTTTTTCATTTCACGATCGATGTTTATCCATACCTGTATTTCGTGTGACGCAGTTACGCATAGATACCACTAACGTTAACACATACTACTACAAAAGTATTACTAAAGGTTAAGCAACTTTGAACTTTGTCGCCAATACATACGACTCGATTTAGGAATGAGGCGTATGCGGCGGTTTCCCTTTGATAGGCTTATGCCTGTTTTATTTTAATATCAACGATATATAATTTATTTTGTATGAAAAATAACTTTTTCACTTTTAGGATTTTTAATAATAATAATATTTATAGTGATTTTTTAGTGAATAGAACTAATAGTTATTACAATACTTGCGAAGAAAGCATATTTTAGACATTTTTTAAATTCTTATACCTTTTGAAAAACTACCAACATTCTTATCGTTAATAAATTATTTTTTTCAAATTAAAAAATTGTCTAAGTTTTTCATCATAATGGCACGAAAATATTTAAAATGTTCAAAATTAAAAGTTCAAAAATGTTGATTAAAAATAATTATACTGCAGGAGGATACCGTTATATGTGCTGTTTTTTTATGATATAATGTAGAATAATTCTATAGAGAAATCACACATTCCTCTTCACACATTTTTTTATTCTTTAAAAAAAAAAAAATGATTTTATTCTTTAACTATACGTAAATACATATTTTAGAGGTTACTCTGTACTAAGATGGCAGCTCTGTTCCCGCATTTACGTCCTACATATATAGAAATATAAATCATGTGAAAGAAAAGCAGAAACGCAATTTTATTGCATTTTTTCTTTTTTTCCTACTTGAAACGTATTAATAAATTTACATACAATTCAACCGGATTAATCGCGTATATTTAAGATTTTACATTTTGGAAACCCGACGTTTCGAACACTTTACAGTAGTCCGTGGTCACGGGTAGACTGAGGTGGCATTCGTCTGTCAGTTGATATAATTATCATATCAAACTACCGCCAGCGATTTCTTAATTGCCTCGCGTACTGCCCTGGATTCCTGCAGAATGAGCTGATAGTATCTTGCCCTCTGGTATGGTGGGTTTGAGACTTCAATGA
This sequence comes from Heliconius sara, assembly GCA_917862395.2. Lineage (NCBI taxonomy): Eukaryota > Metazoa > Arthropoda > Insecta > Lepidoptera > Nymphalidae > Heliconius > Heliconius sara. The sequence continues at coordinate 3,634,615 of OU860785.2, read as the reverse complement.
TTTTATGAGTGGGTCCCAGGTGGTAGAAAGTTTCCAGCCATCCTCTCTATTGAAATTAGGATGTTTTTGTATTTCAATAGCCTCACGGATCATCCGAGGAATGAATCTATTTTCCTTAGCAAGGATTTGAGGATTATCAAACCTAATGTAGTGGCTGGGTTTATCCGCAGTATGCTCACACACAGCTGACTTCGATACATGCCCATTCTTGATATCTGAGATGTGTTCCTTCACCCTAACACCGATGCTTCTCTTTGTTTGACCAATGTATGATAAGCCACAATCACAGTCTAGTTTGTATACACCTGCACTCTGTAAAGGAATATTACTTTTTATTGGTCTCAAGAATTGGCTCACTTTCCTGTTAGGCTTGAATATGGTTTTTATTGAAGCTCTTCTTAAAATGTTGCCAATCCTGTCTGTAACCCCCTTCACATATGGTAGAAATGCAGGCTGTCTCTCTACTGTGGGTGGCTTGTTGGTATTCTGAGAACGCTGGCGGGGAACTGGCAGCTTGTTCTGACGAAGAGTATTCTTCACCTGGCGAAGCTCGTCCCCTAGGTGTTCAGCGTCACAGAGGTGGTGGGCTCTCTGAAACAAAGATTTGCCAACGGTAGATAACTGTGTAGGGTGATGGTGAGATTCACCATTGAGGTATCTATTGGTGTGCGTGGGTTTCCTATATACTGTGTGGCCTATTGTGCCATTGGGATTTCTAATGACTAAAACATCTAGAAAAGCTAGGGAATTATTTGCCTGTAATTCTACTGTAAATTTAATATTGTCATTAATAGAATTGAGGTGGTTTAAGAATATATAAATACTGTCCGTAGGTAAAATGGTGAAAGTGTCATCTACGTACCGCTTATATATCCTAGGTAGACAGGGTGCAGAGCTAAGAGCCATCTCCTCAAAGTCCTCCATGTATATATCTGCTATTACCGGGGACACAGGCGAACCCATAGCAATGCCATCTATTTGTAAATAGAATTCTTGATTGAACATAAGATATCCAGATGTGAGGCAATGTTCCAAAAGTTCAAGATATTCTATAGGCATATTGTTATCCTCTAGCTTCTTTCCAAAATGTAAAATCTTAAATATACGCGATTAATCCGGTTAAATTAGTTTCATTTAATATGTGTAATAATCGCGAAAGTCAAAGAACTTATTACATACAATTCATTTGTTTTGAATATAACATTAAGATTGATTCATAAAATAAATTTGATATTTCCCTAACATGATTATTTCATGTTTTTTTTTTTAACATACAAAGTTTTGATTAAGTTCTCTTGAGAAATATATGTACTATAAATTAATATAACGTACCTACATGCCAATGATTAAAACGTATTGACATCACCACGTGATCCATCTATTATAATCACAACATAAAATTTTATAAAATACAGCAACCAGCTCGCGGCTTCACCCGCTTAAATTTGTGAATTATTTGTTTGTTTCGGTACAGGGAATTACGTTCCTGTTGTAATAAATAATGTATGCTTGCAGTGCACTTATGATTTTTAATGTGAAAATTATTAAAACCATGACATTTTCGATTTTCATTAAACAAATTATTATTGGAGCAATTAACAAAGTAATAGAATCAGCAACAATAATATTTATAAATTTTGTCGGTTTCTTGGTTTTTCTGTTAGTCGACGCTTATCTCAGAAACTACTTACTACTGCGGGAGCGGTACAATCGGCTTAATTGTTTTTATTGTAATATTCGTCATGTATGTAATGTAATGGTGTAATGATTAAATAACTGACCTTTATAACTATTTATTTATATCTTCATAGAGAAATGATAGCTTTGTTGGGCACTTCTAATTTTTAAGAAAATAAATTTGATCAAAATACATTTAATTATTTTAAGATAATAATTAAAGTAACATATAAAATCTTATATATTATGTTGTAATTATTACAACCTATGCAAGGAAAAATCATTTTATAAAGTTGTTTAATTCTATTAGAATTATAAAACTTACTAAAAAATATTTAATATATTAAATATATAGATATCATATTAGTATCGATACTTTACTGGTAATAATAAATGAAAAAAATATACACTACATCCATACATCCATACATCCACACATCCACACATCCATACATCCCTACATCCATACATCCATACATCCATACATCCATACATCCATACATCTTACCTACCTACCCCACCTACCCACCTACCTACCTACCTACCCACCTACCCACCTAACTACCTACCTACCTACCTACCTACCCACCCACCTACCTACCCACCTACCCACCTTCCCACCTACCCACCTACCTACCTACCTACCCACCTACCTACCTACCTACCTACCTACCTACCTACCCACCTACCTACCTACCCACCCACCTACCCACCAACCTACCCACCTACCTACCTACCTACCCACCTACCCACCTACCCACCTACCTACCCACCTACCTACCTACCCACCCACCTACCCACCAACCTACCCACCTACCTACCTACCTACCCACCTACCCACCTACCTACCCACCTACCTACCTACCTACCCACCTACCTACCTACCTACCTACCCACATACCTACCCACCTACCTACCCACCTACCTACCTACCTACTTAAAATATAAAATAGATAGCGTTTCTAGTATCGAGTTCTACTATCTCAAATATAAGCTTCTTGGAAACTTAAATACTTATATCTTTTGATAGAGTGAAGCTATTACAATGAAATAAACACTAAATGTTACTTTGATTTACTGGTAATTTTTACGTATAAAACTTGCTTAAATATATTGTGTACTTTTGACGTGATGCCTGTTCACATAAACAGGAAAACAGACAAACAGACAAACAGACAAAAATTCCAAAAATGTTGGAAATGGATTCTGTTAGTTATCCTTTAACACCCTAGCTAATTTTTTTTTAAATATTTTCAATGTACAGAAACGACTTTTCTACAGATTTATTATAAGTATAGATTTAATTTCTTTGAGTGGGCATCAAACAGACAACAAGTCGCGTTTACTTTACATACATATGCTACTGCACCACGACTGGCGTTTACTATACTCGCATATATTGTTAGAACAAAACGAGGCATTGTGTTCAATACGAATCTATCCTCGAATCTGGGCGGAAAGTGGAGAACGGACTGTTTTCACATTAGGTTCTGGACTGCTTATCCTGGTAAAAAAATATGTACACAATTTCAAATAAAAAAGCCGTAGTAAAGCCGTAGCTGCACTATAAAAGTTGTATACATTTTTTACATATGATTTACTTATAATTATGCATAGAATTAATAACGTTGATTAAATGACGTACAGTTCGCGGGGTCTGAACTGAGCTTTGCATTTGTGTGAGTATTACATATAGTGTAGGTATAATTAAGGTGTTTTATATTGCTGTTTGACAACCGTCCGGCCGGAAATAGAACAACTTAATATATTTATTTCCTAATATTTTATGTTTGTATTGAATTTATTAAGTGAAAAACAAAGTTAGCATTATCACTGTACAAGAATGTAAAAATATATATGAATAAGCAGTAAAAACTGAAAATACCGCTGACATAACAGAAAGATTTTTTTTTTAATTGAAACGACACATCAGACGGTATTAAACATTATGAGATTCGAAAAGTAAATGTATTTTTTATACTGACATTTTTTCATTCATTTCTAATAATAATAAATTGTATTTAAAAAAGTTTTTTTCAGATTGTACTTTTAAAATCACTTACACAAATGCAAAGCTCAGCATAAGGCTCGCGAACTGAACGTGTAATAAATATTTTAAAGTAACTAATATCAAACATAATTTTTATGTTATCCCTACGGCTTTACTACGTCGTATTTATTTGAAAATATAAACGGATTTTCGCAAATTATTCTTCTTAATTACCTTATGTACTTACTTATAATAAGCAAAAGGCATTTATTAGTAATATAACAATATCTTACATTTATATTTTAATAGCATTTTAAATTTATATACATAACGATATATTCAATTTATATGTTCAGTGTAATGTATACAAAAACTTAAAAATATTACATTGAACATTGTTTCATGGTTTTTTAGTATTCACCCTCTAAGTAGAAAATAACCCGCTATTATTATTATAATAAATTACGACCGATTATTATCATTGAAATAGATATATACACGTTTATGCATTTTTATTAATACACAAGCGTGCGTCTGTCTGTAAACGTGACAGTTGTGGGTTTGATTTTTATTCGGGAAGTTTTACTATATTTTCATATCCTTTCTCTGGTAACCGCATCGTTGAATTCCGCCACTTAAAAACGCAATGCACAGAATTTGGCGAAAAGTTCAGGATGGAAGAGTCTTAATTGAAAACGCCTTAACTCTAGGTTCCCAGGTTCCTTGTACCCACAATAAAATATGAATTTAAAATACAGGATTACAATCGTAAACGACAGATATAAATAGTTGAATATTACAAAACAGTAGTTTTGATACGTCACATGGAGTGTATATAAGATATGAATTCTTTGTCCTACAAATTATGTAGGCCAGTGGAAGAATTGCCAAGGTGTTAGCTTACGTGTGATTAAACAACGTATACAAGTGACTAATTTGTACCACAAATAAATTTGTTAACATTTTTTTTCAAATTCACGCAATATCCCGCATCTGCAGGATAGGCAGACAGAGCCTATTGCATAATGAGTAGCGGAACTCAACGCCGCGCTATGCCTCGATACCAGAGCTCAGAAATGAAAATATTTAATATTTTATGGTATTCGAACCTACAACCTGTCTCGTTTTATAAATAAAATAAAAAATGTTTTACTAACAGTTTCCTGGTTTTTGAACATATTCCAATTGTTATAAAGTTCAAAATTCTGCATTAGATTGGTAACTAAAGTAAATTTGAAATATTCGATTGAATTACTCTATTAGAAAAACTAATAATACTGGATATAATACCTTATAATATGTATAATACCTTAACTTTTATAATATCTATAATCGACGTAAGTTATAATGTTAATATACCTACAAGCATCGTATCGCAGTACGATGACATGTCACCATAACCTTGCGGGTTCGATGTTCACTTAGGAAAAAGACTTAGTTTCGCTTCCGTCGCTTTTACAAATCAAAGTGCAGCGTTAAGTTCCAATAGTCAATATACCATGGTCTTATTTGGACAGAAAGCAAACTGTTTTAACATAATATTCAACTTTAATCTTCCTGAATATTCAATATGCAGAACATAGAGTAAAGCTAAAAAATATATGTAGTTCTTAAATATATTAATATCTTATGATATTAATATATTCTGCTTTATAGCTGAAGAGCTAGTTTTTTATTAATGTACAAATTTCAGAAACTAATGAAATCGAATCGAATCGAATCGAATTCAAATCGAAAATATATCAATTTGTGTGGAATATTATCTGACGATTGTAATAAAGTTACTTCTTTCGATTGCTTAACCACTATACCTGTTTTATAAACCCACTGTACCTGCTATCAGAGTTACATCGGACACTAAGACTGTGTCATGTGTATAATTGATCCACAACTCGTAATTATTTGTATTTGAAACCGTATGTAAAATCTGGTATCTATATTTATAAAAATACGGTAAAAATCTATTACTTCAACGTTTTTATAAAGATTCATTCAAAATTTATCTAAATTACAATATCTATTTTAATGCAGAAATGTATAACTTAATTAAAATTAGTCGTACGCCACCGACGATCGCTCATTTCAACATTTCTTTATTGTGATCGTTCTTAGAAAATTTTACTTAAAATTAACCATCTCCTTCAATTTATGTAGATGTGTAGTATTATATATAAAATTTTTAAAATTGCGCGAATTTAAAGCAGTACATAAAATAAATTTTAACGTGATATTTATAAAATGTGAATACTTTCACATTTTATGATTTCCACGAGTGAGAATCGAATCCACAACCTGTCGCCTTTACAGGCACACCTTGCTGTTGACCATACTGTTGTGGGTTCGATCCCCACTCGAGGAGACGAAATATTTACTTAAATTTATATTTCCATTTCTTCGCTCTGGTGTCGAGGCAAAGCGCGGCGTTGAGTTCTGCCTCCAGAATTCGGCAAAAAGTGAGGAACGGAGTGTCTTAACACTAGGTTCCCTCTGCCTACCCTGCTGTGTGCGTGATGCAGCGTGAAGCTGATTGTTTTTTTAAAACTTGGAATTGGAATTTAATTTAATTTTTTAAGTCACTCAAACACGGCAGACGCAGCCTTTCCTGTGTAAATCACTATCCCGCGGAAACTGCGGGATAAAAGGTAACCCATGTATTGCTCAATACCTGTGTCTGTCAGTGAAATTCTTATAAAGTTATTTGTTAATAAAAAAAACCGACTTCTAACCACAAAAATAATTTTACATAAAGTAAAACGCACCTTGATTTTGTTAAATAAAAGTATTCAAAAAATTATAATTTTTATTATTATAGAATTAAAAAAAAGATTTTATAATTTTTTAAACATTTTTTAAAGTGTTATTCCACACACTTAGGAAAGAAAAATATCATACTTATTTAGAAAACGTATAAAAATTTGAACGTAGCGTAATAAAATTTAAAAAATAGTATTCTCTCTTGCCAAACGATAATTCTTAGTAATTATTTTTGGGTAGCGGAAATTTGTAAAAATCTCCCTACAGAAATGCTAACAACATAAATAAATTGTAACAAGCGAATAAAACGTTCGACGTAGCTCGATGAGAACGTATGGCTTAGTGGTCAGAGCGCCTGGTCGGTTTCCAGGAGGCGCGGGTTCGAGCCCCGCTACGTTCAAATTCTTATACGTTTTCTAAATAAGTATTTAAGATTTTATAATTTTAAGTCGATGCCAAGCAAATGCTACAACACTGTTACTACAATATCGAATTACTGATAATACTAAGCCTGTATGTTTTACTTGTTTAAAAAAAATTGTTCAATTTCAACCGGATCCCATAAACAGAACCTAACCAAACTTTCGCCAAACTATCATCGGATCGAAACGGACGAAAAAAGGATCATCATCGAAATCGGTTGGCAAATACCTAATACAAATTAAAGACTTTTTTGATTTTCTCTTAGATACCATTGCAGGTGGACCAAAAAATGGGACCACACGGAAAGCACTAGCTTATAAATAAAAAAAATCATCAAAATTGGTTCAACCAGCCAAATGTTCTGAAGTAAAAAAATATTAAATAAATATAGTAGAATGGAAAAAAACATCATTTTTACGAACAAATAAATTGTAAAATAAACTTTACTACTAAGGTTCATCGTTTTTACTCTACAATATCGTATCATATCGTTACACCTATAAGGCACAGCCTACTTCAGTATGCACCCGTCGTAATTAATTCACAACTTTAACTCTGAGACCTACTTTATTTCCTACAGCGGCTAAAGTAAAAGGGTTCATTACAAACTCACACAAATTTAAAAATAGCGAAAACAAGTGTTTCATGCATTGCATGCATAACGTTCAATTTAACATATTATATGAAACTTTAGAAATCTATACTCAATTACTCACTATATTTATATTTGATACTTTGTAGTTAAAAGTTTCAAGCTATTTAAGTTTAAAAACTTATAATTAATATAACTGTAATATATTTTGGTGCAAAATTTTAAGCTTAAGAGCTTCTCAATATGACAATTGGTAACGTCTATATACCCATAACTATCACGATAAAAACATCCATTAGTTCTTTGACCGGAAATCAAACTCACTATCTTTAAAAATATGAGATATTATGCTATTTATAAAATAGATAAGACAATAAATCTTACAATCTCACGCAACTATAGTTATATAGTAAATAAAGATAAATTCTCAATCTTTTTCGCGCTTAATAAAACATAAGAGATTTTCTATCTAATTATAGGACCAGATCAAGCAGATACACTAATCGGCTTTCCGTTTCCATTCAACGTACAATGTTGATCCAAAACTAATGAAATACGTTACAATTATACGATTTGATCCTACACAACGCGGATTATGCTACTTAAGCTTTAAGTCCTTTGTTGAATCTGGTTGGGACACTACTAAACTCCTTTGAACGGCGTCTTAATATAATAATAAATTAGAATTTTCTTTCTTTTTTCGCTAGTGTAGGCAAAGGGAACCTAATTTTAACATACTCCGTTTCCCATTTTCCGCTGAATTTTGGACGAATTGCGTGTTAAGTGGCAGAACGTCTTGCATTGCCTCGACTAGAAGCAAAAAAATAAAAGATTAAATATTTCATTTCCTCGAGTGGAATCGAACTCAGAACTCATCACGTTTACAGTCACACGCTTGTGCCCCTGCGCCACGACGGTCTACAAAATTATAATTAAATATTTATTCATAAAATAATAATTAAATATTTATTAAATATCATAATATACTTTATTTTTTAAACGTAAGAAAAAAAAATCTTCCTAACTTTAACATTCAAACGATGTACTGGGACGCGGGATTTTTAGGTGTTAAAGTTAAGATTTTTTTTTCTTAAAATAAATAAACAACTTCACGCTGTATCCCGCACACTGCAGGGTAGGCAGAGGGAACGTAGTGAAAGACACTCCGTTCCCCACTTTCTGCCGATTTCCGGAATCGTTACGTGTTAAGTAACAGAACTCAACGCCACGCTTTGCCTCGACACCAGAGCGAAGGAATGGAAATATAAATTTAAGTAAATATTTCATCTCCTCAAGTGGGGATCGAACCCACAACCAGTCGGTTTACAGTCACACTTTGTGCCGCTGCGCCACGACCGGCCTCTATTTTTTTTTCTTATGTGTTGAAATATTTGGGAAATTACATTTTGTTATTACTAAGACAAAAAAATATTAATTATGTTGTTTTAACTGGGACGAGAAAATATCTATTCATAAATTATAAAAAAAATAGGGAAAAATATTAGTGATTTCTTTCATAGGAATTTCAAATTTACCCGACCTTTTCCTCCACAAGTTTTGAACGCCTAACCCTACACAGTAGCTACACCACTGCAGCGCGTCCCAGTACATCGTAGGAGGAGATATTGAACGTTGATGGACAAGAACAAGGAATTTTGGTGTGGTTTGGATAATGATTCCGAAGATATTGAAATTCCATCCTTTAGGATTGATATTTTAGATAGCAACCAGGTGATTACATCAATCATAATACAGATTCGGAACAGTCAGTAACGTAAGATTTAGGCGATATTTCTTCCTTACAAACAAATACCAACAAATCTAACTAAATCGTATTATACTTTGAATCGTGTCAATGTGTTACATTCTTTTTTTAAGCTATATATAAGGGTAGGCGTGTAATGAAAATATTAAATATTTCATTTCCTCGAGTGGAAATTGAACCCACAACCTGTCTGTCGGTTTACAGTCATACACTTGTACCATTGCACCGCTACTGGTCCCATATTTATTTATTTTCATTTAAACACGGACAAAACCGCAAGTAAAACCTAGTAGTATATGTCCGGGTATTGACCTCGACTGTGACACAAGAACCTCATTTTTCGTTGAATGAATTTTCATTGTGATCCAGTTGCGGAATGCGGGGAAACTTTCCTTTAAGCATTTGATGTGGGGATAATTCGTATCACTATATTTAGCAATATCTACTAAATAATAAGAAAAAGAAATAGAAAAAAGGATATTTTTTTACAGGTTATGTTAAAATCACCTCCTAATTACAATAGTTAATACAATTTTTCTCTGGTGCTTTAACTCTATATTTTATGCATACAGTAGAGTAGACAAAGGGAATCTAGAGTTAAAAGCAAGGATCGAACCTACAACCTTCGCGCTTACTTTCAAACTCTGACCAATTTCACTACAACGGCTTACTATATCACGTAAAATACATATACAGTTGGAAGCGTCAGCGCTCCTTTTACGGGGACTTTATATGGGGTAAAATATTTTAAACCCATACCTAAAGAAATTAATCAAGATACCTCAACAGTTTTGACGTAGGATTTATTTTTCATTTCACGATGTTTATCCAGTAGTAGTCTGTAGTTCATGTGACGCAGTTACGCATAGATACCAATAACGTAAACACATGCTACTACAAAAGTATTACTAAAGGTAAAACAACTTTGAACTTTGCCGTCAATACCTACGACTCGAAATCGGAATTTCTTAGATAGATTTATGACTGCGTGCGTCGCTCTTGACAAATGGCGTTTTATTTTACAACGATAATTTTATTATTTACTTTGTTTAAAAAAAATCTCTTTAATTATTAGCTTTCGTTAAGCTTAATTTTGTATTGTTATTTAGGGTAAATTTGTCAAATTTATGCTTTGCTTCTCATAATAATATATTTTTCAAAAATTTTTTACAAAAATCTATATTGTTTGTTATTGTTAGTTATGGTGGACACATAATATGGTAATATATCTAGCCTATGCCACCTACGCGACCATTATGGGTTAAATCCCACACTAGTGAAAAAAGCTGCATATTTACACCGAAATGCTCTATATTCTATATATATGTAGTTTCATGAAAATTCTATAAACGTACAACACTATTATATAAATATAAAACCGTAACCGTAAATATTTGCTAAAGAACTATATATAATACTATATAAATATAAACACATATCAATTAGATAAGATCGCTCGTGCGTTTGATAACATTTTATCCTAACTTCTTTACTACAGAACGTCAAATGATACGTAACGGGATACACTTTTCTTTGTGTTAAACATGAAAAATATAAGTTTTAATAATAAAAATAAATGTAAGCTTAGCAATATAGTCTAAGTAACTGAAGTAGAGTCCAGGCGCATATGCGCAGAACGTCGAGTAAGCATATAAAGCTAACGGGAAAGCCTTCCCATTCACAATTCACTGGAAGTCGACGTGGTACAGTATAACTTTGAATTTCGAAATCTGTGAAGTTTCGTGTCGAATTTTTTGATTTATATACTGAGACTGTCATTATGAAAGCGATTATTTATATCGTAGCTGCCGTTTTAGTTTGCAATGGTATAGAGGCTCTACTTTTGCCGGTGAGTTTTTATTTGTTATTTTAATAGAATGAAGAAATATTTTTATTTTTTTTATTGTTGTATATTGGGGTAAATTAATAATTATTATTGTCTCATTAAATAATAGCGATAGTTTTTTATAAGAATGTACATTTTATATGTTTATTATTATGTCATAATTTTTTAATTATACAGCTTATTTACAGTCTCGTTTTTATGGTTTTAAATCTTTTAACCCTCTTTATAAGAGTCCCTGCGTTTATTTGTTTTTATTAAATAATTAATGAACGATTATAATTTTGAATTACATTATTTATTAATTTAGAAATTTTATTTTATTTAATTAAATCTACAGGAAAAAATCATATATCTATAAAATTTATGAATATATATACCTATATTAAATGGAAATATTTTATATATTTTATTATAATAATGAGAAACAAAAAATACATATATATTTTTAATCTCTACAATTTGTTTTATGAAATTTGTTTTATATTTTCAATTTATAAAAATGAAGAGTACTATATAATATACTTTCAATGAAATTAATATTAAGATAGAGTAAAAGGAACCAAAAATACAAAGCTATTTAAAACAATAAATATAAGACACTTAGAAGTTACTTTGAAAAACTTATATTTTAATTTGTGTAATTAGAGGACGTCGTGGTGTGATATGCTATTTAGAATGACTGTATTGTATGTTGTATGTTTAATTCCCTCTCTATATAAATCATTAAATATTTTCATTTCTCCGCTCTGGTAGCAAGGCAAAGGGTAATGTTGAGTTCCACCACTCACATAATCTCACATAATGCCTCGAGACCTCGGCGTGTTTCGCAACAGAGTGTCACCACTAGGTTCTCAGGATCCCTCTGCTTACCATACTATGTGCGGAATACCGCAAAATATATAAATATACATTTCGCAAATGCCTATTAAATAATCATAATACTTTTACATTATTCGAAGGGCTATATCGCATATGAGTACCTTGTCTTCTAGATATATTTTTTATACTAGTGCTGATAATCGATAATTTAAAAGGAAAATTATTAAAACTACTACCAACAAGAAAATGAAATTTTTAAAAAACTGGTTAAGTAGGAGTCGGATTCGCTCACCGAAGTGTCCGTGCAAATTCGTTGCGAACATTTCAGGATTGTATGTCAGCAGAAATAACTCATAAAAGTTGACTAACTTAAATTTGCGGGCATGTGCACCCATTTTTTATGAATTTAACTACAAATATTTGTTTGTAATACATGTTTCTATTAAACAATAAGAAATTTTCGCTTTACCTTAATTTTTATTGTAAGATACCACTTTAAAATTTCATAAGTCTAGGTTCACAGGAAATACACTATACGTTAGATAACGTGTCGAATTTCATACGAAATTCAGCAAATAGTTGCAAAAATGCTAGTATCGATTGAGCCGACCTTGAAACTTGATTTTTTCTCTGTTTCAAGGGACCACAACACTGAATATAATTTCAGCTTGATATCTCCATGTGATCTCAAAATAACTGGACAGACAGATCACTTTGTTGATCCTATAAAAATCCTGTTTTTGCCATTTGAGGTACGGAATCCAAGAATTATGAAAGAATAGAGCCTTCCTCAATTTGGTGATCGACTAAACTATGTGATAATGTGATATAATGCTAATGTACCAAGTAAAGTACATTCATGTATATATGCACGATGAAATAAAAAAATGAAATATATATATAATTATCAATACTCAAAACGGAGGTGCCCTAGGGCACCTCTGCTTCCAGGTTCTATGCTATGTGCGGAATGAACCTAAAAAAACTATTAATACTTACTTATTTTATACAAACTCATAAAAGTTTATTATTTAATAAATTAACCTGTATTAATAAACAAATATTCTATGATATCTTTAGACATTTTAAGTTTACTTTGTATATGACGCGCTAAATTGATAATATTCTAAATGGCTTTTAAATAAATGTGTGTCACACGTTTTGACATTTAATGCCTTTACTATATCCATATTGTGATACTGTTCCTTTATATTTGATCTATTTTAGGCATAAATTATTTCATATATCTTTAAAATGCTTTAAATTAAGAAATATAATTTCATATTTTGAAGCGCAGAGGAATATCGAAAACTATATAAGGGTAACGGTTCTCAATGCTTTCGAAGGGATGATTATGTTAAAATTATTTTCCCGCCCTGATAAGGAGCAGCGTTGAGTTCCGTTACGGAACGCGAATACGAAAGGGGAACAGCGTCATGACAATGGATTTCTTAGCTTTACGCTGTATACTGCATATAGCAGAGTAGACAGAGAGAACCTAGTGTTATTACACTCCGTTTCTATTGAAACACATGAATATGTGAATATATGAATGGATGGATGAATTTTTACTTAAAATTATATTTCCATTTCTTCGCTCTGGTGTCGAGGCCAAGCGCACCATTGAGTTCTGACACGACTTAAAGAACAAGAACGAATTAAAGAAGTTGACATTAATTACAAATATAAGTTTGTAATGGTTTTATTCTATGAAATACCCGCACACAACAGGGTAAGTCATTCCGGTCCCCACTTTCTGCCAAATTAACAGTATAATAATAAATACTGTAATTATGTTCGAAGCTCATTTTGTAACTCAAGGTGTCGCCATATATTGCGTTAATTAGAAATTCGATCCTAAAAGATCATGCCATCATAGACTCCCAATTATTATATTATATTTATTATATATTTAGTACGAGTCTTTATTAGTAAATTTATTTTAATTTGTTTCTATTTATTAGTATTGTAGTACTTAAGAATTTGAGTCGATCGCTGCCTTTAATTCCCTACCCACTATATATAAAACGACGACACTCGGACTGACAATACATAAACTACTCTAGATTAATGTGATATAATACAAATATATGTAGATTGTATTATTCATAATTAACTATGCTATTTATGTGTATTTCTATGCATTTTTATACAAGCATTATGTATTGTTAATACATCATATCCGAGGTACTTTCTGTTCCAAGGGAACCTGAGATCCTATTGTCTGTTGTAAGTGTTTATTGAGAACAGAGACATTCTGTTCTCAATAAACACTTCCATTTCTCACTTTTCTTCTTTCGCTGAATTCTAATAAGAACTCTGACAATGCGTGTTGTGTAAATATTAAATATTTCACCTCCTCGAGTGGGAATCGAACTTAAAACCTATCTTCACTCACACGCTCGAGCGCCACAACTGGCCTATCTACATAATAAGCAAAACATATAAAATCAAACAAATATTTATAATGTATATGTACCTATACCTACGTAGACTTTGATCGTACCTGGGAAGAAACATATTCTAGATGTAAATTTTATCTCGACGGGGATCGTAGATTCTCCAAATTAATGTTAACTATCTGTAAATTAATACTGAATGGCGATATGTAAATTTATATGTTAGAAAAATATACAGACCGTCGTGACGCAGTGGGACCGTGATGGAAGTGAATTCGATCACTACTATCGCGAATGATTATATATTTTGTTTTATTTCCCTGATCTGATAGGCAAAGCGCGTCATTGACACTTCTCCACTCCACAATGTCTCTTTTTGAGTCTAGGAAGTAGGGGACGAAGTGATGGAGAATGTCTTAGGTTCCCTCTGCCTACCCTGTTTTGCGGAGCGTGAAAATGGAAAATATAATATATTAAAAAAATGATACAAATGACTACAATAACATAATTTAATGTATTTCAAATAAATCCCGTATTATTCTTTAATCTGACCTCACGTATTCGATTAATTGCTTCGAATGTGTTCACAAAAGGAAAATTTTAATCTTCCAATGCCATTCAAAAATATATTAAGCCGTAAAGAGCTTAGTTGTTTTTATAACAAATAAATTTTTTGCTAAAAAACAAAATATATACCGATGAAGTTAAGCGTAAATAAATTTACTATGCGTTTATCCTTCTTTTAGTTCTGAAAAGGTAAAAAACAAAAGTAATTAAGTGTTGAAAAGAGTATATTAACAGTTCCCGGGTTCCCTTCGACTTCCTTGTTATGTGCGGGATACAATGTGAGACTAAAATTATACATGCATATATAAAACCATTGATACGTGATGAGTTATTTTCTTGTTTTGGAGAGCACATCAGATCAAGCATTCAGATCATGTAATTGCCCCATAACACTGTAAATATGCTGATAAGATAATATTCAAAGAAAACAAAACACAAGAAATGGAATAACAGAAAAAATAAAACATACGTATTATACAATATTTTTTGGCATAATATTTTTTTTAAAGGAGATTAGATACTACGTTAACAGTAATAAAATCTTTCGAAACTCAACGCCCTCGCTACCAGAGCCAGAAATTCAAAATATTAAATAATTAATTCAATACTTTATCCATGAGGGAATTGAATCCAGAACTGTCGTATTTAGAACTGTCGTATTTGCAGTCACGTAAGTATAGCGTCTTTGAGTGTTTATGCATTATGGGTTCGATTCCCACTCGGGGGAAAGAAATATAATATATATGTTTATTGATATATGATCATTCTCGTAACAAAGTAAATTGCGACGTACAGTTTTATCACGCAATACCTTGAAAATTCGGTAGAAAGTGGAAAAAAGGGAATGTCGTAATCGGAACGGAGTGTCTTTATCTTAATACTAGATTTCCTAGTTTCCTCTGCCTACCCTACCATGTGCAGAACTCAGTGTGAACTTAAAAAAACAAACTACAATCCAAACAAGGTTCGATTATCAAAGAAAATTGGTTTAATTTTATATATTTATAATAAAATACAACCGGCAGGATGTTCCTTTCTATAGATACTCCACTTCGAAAGGTAAAATAGTGATTGATGTTAAATAATGAGTTCGATTTCAGTCTAAATTAACTATCACGAAAATGTAAACTTTGGATATCAAAGACAGTTTCACAATGTCAAGTGTTTTGTTGATTTCTATTATTTGTAAGGGTTTGGAATATTTCTTCGACAGAACCAAAATAGATGTCGTTTACGTTTTGAAATTTGATAATAAATTACGTCTTTGTAATCGACGTACTCTGTTGTTTTAATTAAAAATAACAAGACATAAGTTGAGGCCAGTTTGAGGCCAGAGGCCAGAGGCACAAGCATGTGACTGTAAACGCGACAGGTTGTGAGTTCCATTACCAGTCGAGGAAACGAAATGTTTAATATTTTCATTTATTCGCTCTGGTGTCGAGGCAAAGCGCGGCGTTAAGCTCCGTCACAATTCAGTGGAAATTGGGAACCCGAGTGTGTCGACCCTAGGCTTCCTCTGCCTACTCTGCTACATGTGGTGTACGGCATACAGCGTGAAACTAAAAAAAATATTATAAGTATTTGTAGAAATATTATTATTTAATGATTGTTAATTTAAATAAATTTATAATTTGAGAGATCATTCGAAGGATCGCTGTTTCATTTATCCTTTTGTGGGATATCACCTGACTGTAAATATTATTATTGTGAGTATGATCTAAGGATCCAGGTGAGCTGGGAGGATGAATTATGATAATTTAATCGCTATAATAAGAGACAAAGCGTGGCGTTGAGTTCCACTATCCAACACTCAACAACTTGAACTCCCCACGATTCTTTGTCTGTCTACCCTCATAATATGCGGTAAACAGCGTCAAGCTAGATCACCATTAAAGTGTTTGTAGAGCATTATTAAACATTTAATGTTAAATATTATAAGCCAAGTAAGATTTCAGAATGTAGAGTACTTCAAATTGAGCTCTACTATAAAATTCTTTATGAACTATCAAATCATTTGTTATTTATAAAGGCCTACAAAAGCTCACCAGCCAAACGTTTACTACAATTCTAACATAGAAGATGTAGGTAAGATATAAGAAAATCCTATACACTTATCATGAAATTTAACACAACCTAATATCCGACTTATGACGATATTTAAAAAAAAATCAGTAAAAATTAGAGACCTTCGTGGCACAGAATGTGACTGTAACGCGGTGGTTGTGGCTTCGATCGCCACTCGAGTGAATGAATTATTATTTATTAATATTTTCATTTCTGCGCTCTACAAGGCAAAGGCCTGGCGTTGAATTCCGCCACTCCACATGCAGTCTCAAAATCCGACGTAATGTGGAGAATAGAGTGTCTTAACACTAGGCTCCCTACTCTACTGTATGCGGATACAGCGTGAAGCTGATTTATACCATTGTTTTTTTTTAAATATGTGGTTTATATTATCTCTAATCTTCAATCTTTAATCACTTGCTGCTCATCCTGTATTCTCGAATACCCTGAATGATCTTTCTTTTTTTATGGAAAAGACATGGCAAACGAGCGTTCGGGTCACCTGATGGTATATGATTACCGCCGCCCACGGCCCCGTGCAACACAGGTGCGTCGGTGCCGGCCGACAAGGTGGGTTATTCGCCGGGGCCCGGGGCATTACCTGATGCGAAATACAGCGGCATAAAGCCACTACTTCACTAATGATCCAGTTGAGTCTGCCCATGCGTGTTATCATTGCTGGCGACTTGACTCTTCCTACACGTACTTTAGTCGCCTCTTACGACACCACCAGTACCAGGATGATCCTATTCTAGCCCAGGATCACTCGACAATTATTGCTCTTTATATTTTGAACTGGTGATTTTTTTTTGTAAATATTAATGATTAAAGAAGTCGTGGTGCAATGGGAATTGTCGGATTGTAAGCACGACAGTTATGGGTTCGAAATAAATTAAATTTAAATTACAAATTAGGGGAAACATAAGGAACTGTGTCTTAATACTACAATATTCATCTGTTCTGTCTGTAAAAAAAATCTTATTTAAAATCTAAAAAACCCCTTCATAAAAATCGATACACCGATTGAAAGGTTAAAAAGATTAAAATTTACATATATATCATGCAATTTTTATTTAAAAATAAACAATGCCATATAACAAGTTGAACGATCCGCTTTTCAATAGCGCGCTAACAAGCGATGACTTTTTTTAAGTGCATTTTGTATAAAATATCAAGAAATACAACAAATTAATTATTTTTATCTTCGTTACGGTATCAAGGCAAAGCGCGGCGTAGAGTTACGCTACGCGTAGAGTTACGCTACTCTACACACAATGACTTCAAAATTCGGCGGAAAGTAGGAAGCGGAAAGTCTCGACATCGAATTCTGTAGGCATTGCGTGCTGAGTGGCAAAACTCAACGCCGCGGTTTGCCTCGACACCAGAGCGAAGAAATGGAAATGAAATAAATATATCATTTCCTCGAGTGCGTCACGACTGACCTCGATAAAAAAGTTTATTTAACACTAACTAGTGATTTTAAATATAGTATAGGTTCAAATTAAATTTTATTAATATCTTGAGGCTAGATTTTCAACTAAAATAAGAAAAAAAATGATATAAATTAAACACAAGCTTATACAGTTTTCACAGCTTTTAAATATATTTCCTAGTACTATACTGTGAATAGTAGGAAATTCAAGTGACATCAATCTTATAAGCTCTTACTCAAATTTCCTAGAGTGGGCGATGGTTGTCCGATAAAAAACATCGTAAAGTTTAAGTGGCCATTGATGACAAAGGTTAAGAAGAAATATAAGTAAGGAAAAATGCTTCAGCCTTGTAAAATGATTTCTAAGAAATAAATGTACGTAATAATTATATAGGATGTTTTAATAATATTTGTATTTTTTATTGTATTATTAATAATATATTAAATTCTGATTATTTGCAGCCGTCGCGACGTTGTTGTGGGGCAGTGGAACGGTATTCCATTGTAAGGCGCGACGGTTGTGGTTGATCTCCATTCGGGGGAATGCTTATGTTTATATTGTTTTCACTTATTCCTTCTAAACAACGCGCAGACAAATGGCGACATTGAGTTTCGGGCTCTCAACGAGAAATGTCTCGAAAAATATGATTATTTATTAATATTTTAATACAATTTTATTATTTAAATAGTAATTTATAAGAAAATAAAACATCTGTTTAAAAAGAACTCGCGAAGCTGAGTGTGTCATAATGTGTCATAAACATTATATATTTTCAAATAGACTACAGGATACATTTTTCTTCTTGTATTTTATTAATAATTAAAAAGTACTTGATACGCGTGAAAATAGCTATAATTTAGTAAATAATGCTAGCAAATAATGTTCTTTCTCAATAATCATTTGGAATATTTAACTAAATTATAAAGATAAATCTCCAATATGCGTGGTTATATACTTCATTCCGCAAGTAGCGATGTAGACAGAAAGAACCTGATATTCAGATTTTCCGTCCTCCGCTTTGAGCCTGAATTCGATACAAGGAGTGTAGAGTGGCAGAACTCAACGCTGCAACTCTTTACTGGATAGAACGACAGGAGGGAAGTTAAGTATTTTATTCCCATGAGTAGAAATTGAACCCACATTCACTACATTTACACGACGATGAGACGGTAAATGTAGTGATTGTGGATTCGATTTCTTCTCATGGTAATAAATATTTAACGACGGTTGATCTATTTATTCATTTTTTATACATATACACATTATTATACATATTTTTTTATATTAAATGAAATAAAATGTATACATAAATGTCAAAAAACAAAATTAAAGTAACATCTTCGTTTTTTTTACCCGTTACCTTAAGCCTACTACAGCTACAAAGATCAGTGAATATTTTAAATAAAAATAGAATAAATAAATCAAAAGCAAAATATAGAGGTTAGCGTACTATTAATTGTTTCAGTTCTACGCGATTGAATTCTAGTTATCTTATACAGGAGTGTCACATTTTTCACCGCTAATAATCTTGCCAACGACCTCCCGAGGGTGTACCCGGCTTAAGGATATTAATTAAGGCGACAACCCTGGCACAGCTTATACAGGCTGTGCTGTATAATTTCACGCCTTTCACGCTTTTTCCTTTTTTTTTGTATCTGTAGTTTAATCAATTTTTAATGAACACTTTATTGATAAAATAGATATAAAGTTAGTGTTTTTTTTATTTATATATATATATATATACAGAAGGGTGTGTGTGTGAAATAGAGAAATATATATATTTCTCTATATCAACTAATTTAAGAACTTTATGAGCATTACAATTTCAGAAAATGTTTACAATTCATTGCTGAGATAGAATATAAGTCAAAGCGCAGTGTTGAGTTCCGCTACACACAACACTGCGCTTTGTCTTTTTTTATGTCCACATAAAGATAATAAATATTTCTAAATCATTCCTCTTTGATGTCACTGGAAATGTTAAGGTAAGAAGAGCCATTAGAAATTTAATAATGGTTTCCTATTTTTAATAAATTTGAGATATTATACAAAAGATGAAGATATAATTTAATAAACAGTGAATATTCACTTCCTTTCTTTGTTATTTCAAGAATATTTTATTACAAAGAATGGGATTTTTTTCATATATTCTACATAGTTTTACGAGAAAACAAGTTTTCTAAGTTAATTAAGCGTTGTAAGCAAAAGTTTGAGATTGGAGCACCTTGTGGTTCACATATATATGATATAATAAACATATTTTTTCCAATCTTACTACGTTAATATTTTTATGTTCTACAAAAGAAATGCATCCCGCACATAGCAGAGTAGGCAGAGGGAGCCTCGGAACCTAGTGTTAAGACACTCCGTTACCACTAGGCCACTTCCATTCCCCTCTTTCCGCCGAATTCTATAGGCATTGCGTATTGTAAGTTAACTTGTAAGATATACTCTGTTCTAGAGTTCGTCTCTATGTATTAATTCGAACTCTCTCTGTCTATAGCATATTTAATGCAGAGTGATGTCTTACATCATATGAATCATCGTAGCACAAACTGTTTTATTTGCTAAGAATATGTGTAACCAAACGAATTCAGTGAATTTAAAAAATTATGGAGATCCGTACATTATTAACGCTAATATGAAATTCCTTCTAATCCCTTCTCTTTAAGGATTGTTGTACATTATAAATGTGGATTCCAGAACAGAATCTAAACGTTTATAGCAATTAGAGGCCGTCGTGGCGCAAGAGCACAAGCGTGTGACTCTAACGTAACGATTGTGAGTTGGATCCCCACTCTGGATAATATATTATTATGTATCAATATTTTCATTTCTTCGCTCTTGTACCATGGCTAACTGGGGTACGTAGTGTCTTAACAGTAGATTCTCATTGCCTACTAAAACATATCTTTTACCGTTGTGGGATTGAACCGGCGCCTCTTGTAAACTGTCCAAAGAATTTCGTTTAAAACTTAGAATCGAGTGGGCACATAGTAACTGTAACCTTTCAGATACAATAGGTTAAACCGTAACAATTACTTTAATTATACAACACAAATAAATCTACTAACCTATCTAACTAATAGTTCCTGAGATAAGCGCGTTAAATCAAACAAACTCTTCAAATTTATAATATTAGTATAGAAGTGCAGATATGAAAATATCTAATTATACACTGATATGTACATTTTGCTGATCGCCAAATATGCAAATACTGCCAAAGTCGATCGTGAACTCGATTTCTGAGCAATTATATGTAGTATGAACTAGCCAGCTGGACGCTATGGGCTTGTATTGCGCAAAGGTTATTACCAAAACATATGTGGTTATTATTTGGTTCATTTACTCTTCGTTACGTTTTTACTCTCCGCCCAAATTAGAGGCATTACGTGTTGAGTGGCGAAACTCTACGTCGCGCTTTGTATAACAATGCGCGTTATTGTAATACAAAAAGGCGAATTTAAGTCAGCTTCACGCTGTATGCCGCACACAGCAGGATAGGCAGAGGGAACTTAGTGTTAAGAGATTCCGTTCCCCACTTTCCACCGAGTTCTGGAGGCATTGCGTGCTGAGTGGCGGAACTCAACGCAGCGCATTGCCTCGACACCAGAGCGAAGAAATGGAAATATAAATGTTAGTAAATATTTTGTCTCCTCGAGCGGGGATCGAACCCACAACCTACATATTTTTCACATATTTTTTGTCTAATTTTAGGACATAGAATCCCTGAATTGTCAAGATATTTATTTATGCTTATTTCCATAATTTGTAGACTATGTTCGATTTTTTGTAGCTTCATATTGTTAATATGTTGTAACAATTTTTTCTCGATATTCATGATATTAATTTTGAAGTTCATAAAAAAATAATTTAGGAACAATTCACAACAATATTCTTTGAATACAGACATTCAAAGATCATTTTATTTTATTTCTTTATTGCTTAGTTATCTCTATCTCTATATATGTATATAACAAGACAGTAAAAATATTTTGTGATAGAGGGGCACTTAAAAAAAATAATAGAAAGCAAAAATATTTTATTCGAATTTCTTGTCTGTCTATCTGTCTGTCGATATGTATGGTCACATTTTTCTTAGAAAGTACTGAACCGATTCACTTGACAATTTCACCAATGGCTTTGCTTTAACTCAACTAACCTACTAAAGTTGTTGTTGTTGATTCATCAAAATCGGTTCATTAAAAAAAAAGTTATCGTCATTTGAATGAACTCAAGGCATTAGTTTGCCTGCGAATGTTATATAGCAATCGCGCTGGTAAGATTCCTGACTAAAAAATGACATTCGAAACGTCTTAGTTATATGACTCTTGATAAAAATATATATTTTTGAAGCACTATTCAACATTTTATACAATAAAGTAAACAAAATTGAATTGTTAATGTAGATTACCTTCATAAATCATAACATTTAAGTTTAAGTCGTAATTAATTCAACAGAGATAAAGAACGATTTGATCTTTAATGAAATGGCAAGTACATACATAGATTTTTTGGTTCGTTCGTTTTTTTGAAATAAATCTATATAAAAATGCCTAAAACATCCTATCTACGTGTACTCTGTAATAACTACACATTTACCAATTGCACATTTAACTAATTTAAAAATTGTACAGGAGTTACTATGCAATCATTACAGTTATTTTACAAAATATTATGAATCCTTCAAATCAATAATTTAACATTTGTTTCTGAAGGAGTAAATTAAATTATTCACCGACATCCGCACGTTTACCAGAGTTTTAAAATTATAAAGAAGACGTACATTACATAGGTAAAAAGAACATAATGTTACAAAAATAAAAATTAGCTTTATGTATATTTAATAAATATCAAATATCAACATTGGTTGTACTTTTTTAATTCAAAACATTTAAAAAAAAAATAAAAAAAAAATCTTATAGAAATTACGATAATGTATTATAGTAAGAAAATCATATTAGAAGTCATTATAGTTGTCAATCAATTCTGTTTATTAAATCCATAATCATGTATTTTAAGCGGGTGAAGCCGCGAGCGGGCCGCTAGTTAACTATATATTTGTTCATACAATATACTACCTTTTTACCTTTACATAGAGGCCGGTCGTGGCGCAGCGGCACGCAGTGTGACTGTAAAACCGACTGGTTGTGGATTCGATCCACACACGAGGAGATGAAATATTTACTTAAATTTATATTTCCATTTCTTCGCTCTGGTGTCGAGGCTAAGCGCGGCGTTGAGTTCTGCCACTTAACACGCAATGCCTCCAGAATTCGGAAGAAAGTGAGGAACGGAGTGTCTTAACACTAGGTCGATTTTGCAGTCACACCTCGTGCTGCTGCGCCACGACTGGCCTATATATAATATAAATATAAAAACAAATATTAAATATAATAAACATTTTAGTTCAAGCCAAACATAAAATGCACTTGCGTTGGCTCATGAAACTACAATACCCGAATCCAATTTACACGCTTGCCACGTACAATTGCTGAACCCTTACAATACAAGTTACTTAAAGAAAAATATATTTCGTTGAATTCTGTATATATCTCATGTTATGTAGAGTGTATGATAGTTTTTCTTTTACAACTAGCGTAGGAAGAGCTAGTGGCACAGCTGGGGCGTCTCTATATATATATATGTATGTAGAGCACTCTTTCAAAATTGATGTGTAACGTTGCCAAATAATTTTAGTAATGAAAGGCCAAGTATAGCAAATTTAGTTCTATTATAGAGGCTAGTCGCAACACAGAGGCACAAGGTGTGACTGTAAACGCGACAGATTATAGCTTCTATTTTCTGACTTATTTGAGGAAACGAAATATTATCATATTTTCATTTCTTAGCTCTGATGTCAAGGGCAAACCGCGGCGTTGAGTTGCGCCACGCAATGAACCCAGAATTGCGGTAAGTGCAGAGTGGGAGGGCGGAATATCTTAAAACTAGGCTCCCTCTGCTTACCCTGCTACATGCGGGATACAACGTGAAGCAAAGAAAAAAAATAAGATATTCAATTATAACAACTTATGTCTAGCTTTAAAGAAAATCATGTATAAATTACGTAGACAAAGGAAAATAATCATCAACTTAACAAGGGTCGATTGGAGAGGCATCCAGCGCCCTTGTATGTGTTCAGATAACACTCAGTTCGAGATAAGTCGTGCGATAGTAGCCCTCAATGATTCTCGTTGAACTATTCCTTTTATATTAGATTTAATTACTCATGAAAAGAAAGTGGTGATTTTTTTAATTACTTACAATTTTTCTTAGATAAATAAACCTAAGTGTCAAGTCACTCATTTTCACCATTCGATGCGTTCATTTTTTTAATGTTTAAAGTTATTTTTTTTTATTGAGTAGTTAGATTTTCTTATTATTTATTTGTTTACATAGTTGGTATAAATAATACGGTAATCGATTGGTTTATATATAAATTTTAGTATAGTCAACATAAATTAAATAAATTATGTACATTTAGTTCTTTTTCCCCATTCGGTTAATATTACTTCTTTTATAGTATTCTGTCGTCAAAGAACATGGTGGAACCCACGTGGAAGACCACTTTGTTGTCCGTTTGACTGTTTGTCTGTCAAGACCATTTTTCTCACGTAAAAATATCAAGCTGAAATTAATATAAAATATCGACGTCCGCAGTACCCTGGAGCATATTGGAGAGTTTATTTATGATGTTGCCGCAATTTATATGTAAATTACCACATAATTAAAACCTATTTACTTACATATATACATATATACAGGGCAAATCACGTGGACGTACGAAATTAAACTTATAAAATTTGGCAAGGGGTTTTTATAAAAAAATTATACCTACGAGATATATTAAAAAAAAATCATTAGGTGCAAGCTAATATATTAGTCCTTTTTAATATATTTGAGTTTGTCAACTTTTATAAGTAACGGAAACGTGACTTATATAAGTCACGTTCCCGTTCGCCTACAAATACGACATTTGTATGTAATCCTCGTAGGGCAAGACCGACTCGCACTTGACCAATTTTATCAATTTAATCACATTCACAATCTTTATACAGGGTTGGGGAGGACAACGGAATCCTTCTTGGTTTTCGAGAGTACGGCGTTTTCCACTCCCCACACATCGTATCATTGATCCCAATGAAGGTATGTATTGTTTAATTTGTTTTAAGCGAAATTATTAACTATTAGTTATTATTATTATAACTAAAATGAAATGTTTATATTTTTTCTAAACCGAGGCCAGTCGTGGCATAATGTGTAACTGTAAAATCGGCCGGTTGTGGGTTCGATTTCCACTCGAGGAAATAAAATATTTAATATTTTTATTCCTTCACTCTGGGGCGGAGGAAAAGTGCGGCGTTGAGTTCCGCCACTCAACACGCAATGTCTCCAGAACTTAGCGAAAAGTGTTGAACGGAATGTCTTAACACTAGGTTCCCTCTGCCTATCCTGCTGTGTTATTTATTTCTAAATCGAAATTGCTAGTCTTTTATTTTGTTATACAGTTACTTTTTCGAGAATGGAAAAGTTCATTGAATCTTATCTATTTACTCAGATGACAAAGATAATAATAAAATAAACGTAAAATAGGATTCAGTACAAATAAGATTCTGGAAAAGAATGCCTATATATATATATATATATATATATAAAGAATATATATATGAAATTGATTTCCAAAGCAAATTATAGGTGTATTTCTATAGCGCTTAGATAATATGTACGTTCATTGAAGGTTTTTGATTCTTAAACAAAGTTATTATATTTAAACTGAGCTTTGCATTTGTGTGAAAGTTGGCCTACACTTCAAGAGGTTAAACCGTTTTTTTTTATTTTTTCGATTTATCAAAATAGAAAAATAAAGTTAGCACGGCACTATCACTGTACTGAAGTGTAAAAATATATGTATATATGTGATTAAGCAGTAAATAAAATAAACAAAAATCGTTGACGCTCTTCTTGATAATAAGCCATTATTAATTCAAATAAAACAGACGAGAATCAAAATTACGAGGGTGCAATGTCCGATGTAAAAGAATTCATACATTTTTTTATGTTGATTTCTTATAATAAAGCTGATTTTTTTAAAACTTACTGTCTAAATCTACTGTTACATAAATGTAAAGCTCAGCTAAAGCCTCGTAAACTGTATTTATTATCAAAAAAAAAAGAAATTGATTATACAATTAATATTATATACTTCCATTAACAGATTCCTATTTTCAGATTGTTTCCTAGTAACATCTGAAGAGGGTGAACTTTTCTTTAAATCGCCGTCCGACGAGCCCAACAGTGTGTGGTATCTACATGATAGCCGAGCCCGATAAACGGATCCAGGTCATATTCAACTACTTAGACGTGCCCTGCGATAATGGCGGCTTAGTAGCGGTGAGTGCTAAAACTTAAAGCTTATGGAAGGCTAAAAGCTTTTAATATTATGATAGTTTCATAATAATAATTGAATATATACTATAGTAAAGTGTATTTAGTGTTAGAACGTGTTAAAACTATAAAGGAAACACATGTTGAATTATAGAAAAGAAACGACCATAAATAATATATCAAGTCAATTTCGTCTTTTAACCTCGCGATCTTTGCCTAGCTGTCTCCTATAGCCAACTTCATTAAACAAGCCTTCCGGGAGTCCTCTGGCGTTTTACGCATCCTCCCTCCAGTATTATTGATACTGCATTCTCGAAGACTCTATCTTCTTTTTCCTCGCTTACCGCTCGCTCTTGCAAGCTAAAATATTATTATTTATATTCATAAATTTGTTCGGCGCTTCTAGTTGTTACCTACATATCAGTTTAATTTATCAATTTATACTACTGTGCCAAATACTACTGTACTGTATAAATATAAACATTTTCATAATGTTAAAAAAAATTTTTATATCACATTACAAGCTGTGTAATTTATTTTTGACTATATTTTTAGGTTTGAGATACAAATATTTATAACATTTTTAAACTAATATTCAAAAATTCTAAAAATATTTACGCTTTATGGAAACCGTACATGTGATGTGGTTTCAAATTCAGTTACATTCAAATTTACACACATTTTCAGTAAAACAAAAAAAAGTAAAATACAAATATTTTGTGGAAAAAATATCCTTACACCCATTTTAGACTCAATTTAAACTACTTTTGGTACGTTTTATGAAAAGCTGTTAAATTTAGCTACTAGCGTAATTTCTTTATGAATGAGTTGATAAAAAAGGTTTTAACTTGAAGCACGCCGAAACTGAAACTTGCTTACTGTTTGTACGTTTTTACCCGTACTGTGATACTATAGATATTTTTTTCATTTATAAACATTTTAAGTGCCTCAGTTTGATTGATTGACTCTTAGATGAAAATTTGGCTATACATTTCTACCTTCAATTACCTGAATTACGGGAAATTTACCTTTATAGTACCCATACTTTATAGTATAGTATTCATA
The DNA here is from genome assembly GCA_917862395.2 of Heliconius sara. Lineage (NCBI taxonomy): Eukaryota > Metazoa > Arthropoda > Insecta > Lepidoptera > Nymphalidae > Heliconius > Heliconius sara. Next base: position 3,606,836 of record OU860785.2, on the reverse strand, counting down.
CCACTATGAATCCGCCGGCCTATATGAGTCTGTATTATTATTTTATTATTACATGAAAAAACTATTATATATCCTTCTTTAAAGCAAAATAAATAAAAAAATATCCGCTGAATTCTAGCGGCATTGCGTATGTAGCGGCGGAATGACTCCACTCGTTAGGAAATGAATTATTGTTAATGCTCCGCTCTCGTATGACAAAATGTGGCGCAGAGTTCTGCTATTCAACACGGCCGTTCCTGGGCTCGGGAGGAAGAAAGAAGAGTGTTGGTTGGTTATTTCTCTCTGTCTGCTCTCTCTTATATGCGGAAAAGCGCAACAAGCTGAAAAACATACCATAGCTACTGCCATATAAAAATGGGTACTAAAATTTATTTTTGATCAGGGCTTGAGATCAGAGCTTAAATAACAGCAAAATCCATATTAAAATTTTTTTTATCATAAAATTTTCATATTTTAATCTAAACAACGTAAACAGAGTTGATGTCTTCTTCGAGATAGATGATTTGCAATTAGTGAATCAAATTGTAAGACAACAATATACACTAACTAGATTGCAGTGAACTTCGTCATAATTATTTCTTTACAAAGTTATCTTTGTAGATTCAAGGCAATCATTTTATCGTGAAAGATTGAGAAGTTACGTAATATTTCTTGTTTTTATTTTTAGAAAGTCTTTTAAAGAGCTTAAGTTTTCTTAAGTATCTTAAGATACTTAATTCTCTTTTTATATTCTGTATAAAAAACATTATATTCTTATATCTATTATAACATTATATATACAGTAAATTATAACAGTAGCTGTCTACTATTTTTATATTTAAGACCGAACAGAGAGTAAACAACTACAGATTATAACTTGAGAGACATTTTAACTTTGGAGACTATTTATTCAATATGGTTATGACGTGTAGAGCCGGTATATATATATATATATATATACCGGCTCTACACGTCTCTATATATATATATAAAGTCTGATTAAAATAGTATTTTTCATCGGAACCCTAACAATAAAACGGTACAAATACGATTCCATTTCAAGTGAAATAAACTTAAATCAACCGAGCACGTTATTTGGATTGCACTAGTAGTAAACTTTTGCTTTTATTTAACCATTTCGTCATGAAATAGTACGGAAATTCCGAAACGAATAAGAAATTGTATTAAATAAAAACTTCCATTAACTCGTTCGCAGCGGGAACTATTTTTAAGAACTTTTAGCTGGTGCACTTGAGATTAACTTAGGCCCAACTGAACTTTTCAGTACAGCAGTTGAAGCCTTTCGGCCTCAAGCTTTAATACTTTGATACTTTGTACACGTGCCGTGTGACTCCCGGCCTAGAATAGGATCATCCTGGTACTGGTGGTGTCGTAAGAGGCGACTAAAGTACGTGTGGTAGAGTCACGTCGCCAGCAATGGTAACACGCATTTGCAGACTCGACCGGATCATTACCACCCCCGGCATTTAAAACCGGCGTGAAGTAGTGGCTTTATGCCCATGCGTTTCGCATCAGGTAATGCCGGGCTCCGGAGCCCAACCCACCTTAAAGACCGGCAACGCACCTGTAACTCCTCTGGTGTTGCCCGGGGCCGTGGGCGGCGGTAGTCACTTACCATCAGGTGACCCGAACGCTCGTTTGCCGTGTCTTTTCCAAAATAAAATAAAAAAAAACCTTACCAAAAACGTAATACGATGTCTGGTTTTTGTTGCAATAAGCTGTGTAGTTCTGTTTTTAATACATATCGTCCCGGGTTTTGACATTTGGTTTTTCTGTGCATTATTACACGCTAATATCAGAAATGACTTAAACAATTAAAATTTATGCTAGCTTTCTCCTAACATGGAATATCATTTTTATTCCAATCAGCTCATAATTAAAATAGTATAACTATGAATTATTTTATATGACAAAACGTCTATAAAATAATTATTTTATCAAATTGCTTAACATTTTAGTTCTTAATGTCTTAAGATTATGTTTAAAATGATAATTTGAGAAATTATAATAGTAACAATTTTGAAGATATTAAAATAAAAGAAATAAGAAAAGCGCAAAAGTTTTAACAAACTTCATACAAATCTATAATAGCTTAGACACTTGAAGTGGAGTTATTTCGTTCATTATTAACTGTAAATTTTAAAAAACTCTTATTATAAGTTATAGAAGACTTAAACATTTGATTCGGAATCACTAAAAGTATATTTTAACATTGTACTGCTCTTAATTTTTTTAACTAAAAAGAGAAACAATTAACATAACAATGTAACGTGTTGTAATATTAACTACTGTAGTAGCACCGACATCGGCTGAACTCATCCGACACCCGGTACCGCTTGAGGTCTAAATCAGCCTCGATTCGCACTGAATGAAGAAGATTCAATTCCCTGAGTTTGAGGCTTATTTTGACCTCAATATTTTTATTTATGGTAGTGAGTCAAACCTTTAATATAAGGCAGTGAATGTTTTAACGTTACATATATATATGTATATATATATATATATATATATATATATATATATATATATATATATAGATATATATATATATATATATATATATATATATATATATATATATATATATATATATATATATATATATATATATATACATTTTTTAGTTTAATATAATAAGGAGTTACAAATAGCCCTTCCGTTATTATTGTTAAATCTAAATCAGTTTCGTAGTTTTTTTGCGTAAAACTTTCACAATTATAATAGTGGGATAAGAAAGTATTTACTATTTAAAGTAATCTATATATATACAAGTAGTTTTAAGTCAGCATTGTATCAGATTAGATATCAGAATTTGTCTCATTTCTATAATTACTCGCTTCTAATGAGGAAATATTCAAATCACATATTAATAAATATTTATTTTTAGTGGATAGATGGCTGGGAGCTGAACGGGCAAGTGTGGCCCGCGGAAGCCTGGGACGACGACAGAGTGGTGGAGTCTTGTGACAAGCGACCACAACGGAAACTGGTGTCAAGGCAGAATGCAGCCCTAGTACAATATCGTGTGCCCGCTAGGGGGAAAGGATTTGCTTTAACTATACGACATCTGAGGAACGCCAGACGTAAGTACTTTTATATTTTATAATATATTGTTTTTTTTTGCCTCGTTACCAGGGCGAGGAAATGAAAATATTAAATATATTATTTCCTCCGATGAGAATCGAGCCAACAACCAGTCGCGTTTACAGTTGCACGCCTATGCTCCTCTAAGTACATATTAACATTTTATATTGTAGATGGTATATAAATATTTTCTTGAAAAAAAAAGAAAATTTCTAACTCCACAAGATGTTATCTACGGCTTCGCCCGCTTGTCTTAAATATTTAAGAGTTCTGTATGACGCTTAACACATAAGTGCCCAAATTAACCTCTGGCTATTTGGTAGATATAATGAGTGGGCAGTCATGTAAGAATTTTTCTCATTTCAAACAAGTAGTTCCCGAGATTAACGCATTTATCCAAACAAACTCTTCAGCTTTTATACTGAATGCAGATTAAGTATTTTTTTTAAGAAGTGAATATTGAATGAATATTAAATATATAATGCTAGAAAAAATACTTGTATTTACTAAAAATGTTAGGCCAAAAATTAAAAAAAACTGACTCAATAGAATGATATTACTATGATATCTACTACATATATATAAAATTGTTTTACCAGCATCACAACACGATACACAATAACGATTCTGTGGTTTACGTGACACCTGAAGTTATAAAGTAACGGTCGGTCGGTCGGTCGATTTTATTAATATTTTAGTTATTGAGATAAATGATTTACTCTGTAGTAAACGGATGAAAATTTATATTATATTTATTATTGTGAATTCAAATGAAAATATATTTGTATTTTTTTTTTCAATATATTCTTTACGGCATTAAAGTACAATTACCTACATTCGTTTAACTGAATATGATAATTATACTTTAAAGGAAAACATAATTAACTTATTGTTAGTTAACAGAAATGTAAACTACATATCTGCAATGTACATTAAAAAAATATATTTATCATTCCATATTTAAAATGAAAAATACTTTTTGAGAAAACTTATAAAAAATTGGACGTAGCCAGAATTGCGTAGCTACGTCGAAATTCTTATACAACCGATAACCGACCGAACCTCATACAACAATTGTATTAAATCTAAGAATATCAGAGAATTGTATAGTTAAATCGTAAAACATATTTTGTAAAACTATAAACCAAAATGGAAATTAAGTGTAACTAAATTACCATAATTTTGTGATTTTATTTTATTTTGCTTGCAAATATCCTGTCCCGTGGGAATTCCGGGACAAAATAAAGCCGGATCTAACTGTCCTTCACAAGGGCTTCACCAGCAATACCACCATGAGAAATTCAGACTACACGACAGCGTGTATACCATCAGGTTAGGGAACTGGGAATGTCGTATAGTTCAAACTAAAAACAAGTCCATCACACTATTTGACGGATGAGACGGAGTTTCCCGATTCACCAAGGTGTGCACGTCGACATTGAGCAGAGCGCAGCGCCTGAAAAGGAAAATAGTCACGGAGGAAGAACACAAGTTTAATTTGCCACCAACACATTGAATCCAAAAAAAAACCTATAAAGAAGGGTAGAATTACTAGAGCAGACAAAGGCCAAATAACAATACCTGACCTGTCTCCAGCGAATGATGCCATGCAACACATGCAAAACGCATTCCTAGAGTAGTAGTTCGCCACCCAATGTACGTCGTCAATGAAAATGGAAGATAGATACCACGAGGGTGTTTGTTTCTAAGTAAAAATCTAGTCTTTCTATATAAAATATGTTTCAGTACCACTGAAGCATGAAACTCTTGTACAATAAATAAACACGTCTCATCCCGTCTCTTATGTTTGCTCTACAAATAGTGACAGAATAACAATTAGAGTTTGTTTGCGGCGTCGTAATTGTCCACAATGACTTTACTCCTTATTTCCCGTATTCGAGTATACTGAGAGTATTCTTAGTAAATGATATTAATGTTGTATATTTAAGAATCACGCGCTAATAAAGTTAGTATAATTTGAGACCCGTCGTGGCGCATAGGCACAAATTGTGACTGTAAACGCGACAGAATTCGATTCTCACTCGGGAAATTAAATATTCAATAGGTATGTTGATTTCTACGCTCTTATGTCGAGGCAAAACGCGGTGGGTAGGTTCCCTCTGCCTACCCTGCTGTAAGCGGGATACAGCGTGAAGCTGTATAAAAAAGACTTCAAAGTTAATATAATAAAGCTACTGGGTTAAGCTACAGAAGCCGTCGTGGCGTAGTGGAACAGCGTGTAATTGTAAGTGTGATGATACAAATTTGTGGGAATGAGTTATTTTCATTTCTTCGCTATGGTAAGACAAATTGTCACGTTGAGTATCCCCACTCACCACGTAACGTCAACGCTAGATACAATTTCTTCCTTATTTAGATACATTCCGGATTAAGTGGCGGAACTCAACGCCGCACTCTATTTCGTTACTAGAACGTGGAGGAAATAAAAATATTACATATGTATTTCCGAATCCGTTTACAGTCACTAGTATACATTTTAAATAGTGTATTTTCTGAACAGCCTGTAACATCATGCTGTTTGGATCCGAGGGGGTCTACACACTGCGGAATCATGGAGAAACTAGTAACTGCTCTCTTCTTGCCGTTTCACCAGCGAGTGTTCGTGTATTGGATCTAAACGTAGGACAAGTTATAAAAAGAGGCAGTCTGTTGGATGTGGAAACAGGGACCTTACATCATGTAAGTGAAAAATGACTTTTACTAAGATTATTGAGAAAGTAAGCTTGAGGCTGTAGCGCAGGGGAACAAGCGTTTTACTGTAAACGCGAATTAATGAATTATTTAATATTTAAATTTATTCGCTCTGGTGCCAAAGCAAACCCCAGCGTTGAGTTCCGCCTAAGCGCGCAATGCCTCAAGAAAGCAGCAGAAAAATCAGAACGGAGTGTCAACATTAGGTTCCCTCTGACTACCCGGGTGTGTGCGGGATACACTGCGAAACTAACAAAAATAATAGTTATAAAAATGATGACACTAAAAAGATGGTAAAAAATAAATAAATGGTAATAGCTTTTTTCGTATTCCACTTATAGCAGATCAGGCAGACAGGGGGAGCCTCATATTAAGACACTCCGCTCCCCGCTTTCCACCGAATGATAGGGAATATTAAATATTCATTTATTTTTCGATAATCCTAATAAATATTTAAATTCAAAATTTACTTCAAGTTCATGTTTCGAGGTGTAACATCTTAGCTAAATTGTATATTGATTTGAATATAAAAGCGTACTCTCGAAGTCCTGCATAACATTATCGGATCAGTATCCATCGATTGAAATTATTTACATACTGTATTTTTTGTGTGAATAATTTATATAAAATACGTTAGACGTTAAACTGATGTTTTAAAATTTATGCTATATATAAGATAAATCTGAAAAAAATATATAGCATAAATATAGTAAGCAAAAATACTCACTCACTCAATTAATAAACAACTTTTATACGAATTTTGATCTTGTTATTTTTTATTTTTGTAGTATTTAATTCATTGTTTATGTGGTTTGGCATTCCTATTTGAAAGAAAGTACTGTTTTTAGAAAATACATCATATAGTACTGTATCAATATTGTTGATAAATAAATAAAAATAAGTCAGCTTCACGCTGTATCCGCACACAGCAGGGTAGACAGAGGGAACCTAGTGTTTTAGACTCTCCGTTCCCCACTTTCTGCCGAATTCTGGAGGCATTGCGTGTTGTGTGGCAGGACTCAACGCCGCGCTTTGCCTCGGCACCAGAGCGAAGAAATGGAAATATAAATTTAAGTAAATAATTCATCTCCTCGAGTGGAGATCGAACCCACAACCAGTCGGTTTTACAGTCACACATCGTGCCGCTGCGCTACGACTGTCCTCGTTATAAACATTGTTGATAGTATTTATATTATGTCAGCGTTTTGTATATAATTTTGTTGAATAGAATTTGTTGTGATATGTGTATACAAGTAACAAGGGTTTGTATTTAAAATAGGGTAACATACACTCAAATAAGACAGTCACGGCCGATTGGACGCAGTGCGTCAGGATCTGTTAAGGCGATGGTTGTGTGTTCGATGCCCAAATATTTTCCTAAATTCCCACATTAGGCGCAAAGTGAAAACGGAGTATCTTAATACTAGGTTGCCTGTATATCGGTATATAATAATAATATGTAGATCTGTTTTTATGATATAATAAAATATACAAACATACCATTAATTTATTTAAAAAATTCTTAAAATAAGTTAGTTTTAAGAATCCAATCATATTAGTAAAACAAATTTCATCTCCCTAATTCTAAGCAGAAATTTTAATATATATTTAAGCCATAATAATTCGTAAAAAAAGGATCTGATGCTGTAATACGTATGTTTGAGGGGATCAGAACATCTTTGTGTGGAAAAATCCTTATTCATTAAAATGCTTCATTAAAGAAATGAAGAGCTTTGCAGCCCACGCCATTACACCATCTTAATCTATAAGAACAATATTTGTATAAAATATTTCAAAGAATACCTACAAATGTCTAAGTTTAAAAAAATATTACAATATAATAAAACTAGAGAACGGAAAATGATATCTTAAGTTTTACAATAACTTAATGGTATGTACTTACTGGTTACCTTTATTCTTTCTTTTCAAAACTAAGGAGGATACCTAAAAAATGCAATTTAGAAGGATTAAGAAAATATAAATGAGTCCATCGTGGCGCTGCGGCAAATAGGTGTGACTGTAACGTGACGGTTGTTGATTCGAGCCCCACTCGCGTTAATGTATTATTATTTATTAATATTTTCATTTCTGCAGTACCAGGGCAAAAGCCTAGCCTAGCATTGTATTCCACCATTCAACCTGAAATGCCTCGAAAAAATCGTCGCAAATTGAATAACAGAGTATCTTAACATTAAATTCCCACTGCCTAACCTATTATTTTGCATATTTTATTAAGAAGATATAATAAATACTTGTATAACATTTTGCTATAGTAAATCGAAGGACTTTATAAATAATAAGCTTCCAAGTAGGACAGCACAAGCAAGCCTAGCCCAGTTAATTAAGTCATGTGTACACTTTGTTCAGTGTACAAAGCGGGGCCTCGCCGACTATGCGGACATCGGCGGCGCGAGTGGCCTCGATAACACCAAAATGGAACACTACGATAGCATATGCGGACTGGACTCGAACGAAGGTAAATTTTCAGAAATTGTGACTAATATGTGTGTGTATGTAAGTTTTTTTGTAAGGAAAGAAACCTTGTTTTATCTACTTAATTAGATTCAGAACTTCGCAAGTATTTCAGAACATTTCAGACCTTAGTCTAAGTCGTCTAAGATCTGGTAACAAAATATTGAACTACATATTTAATTAAAAGAATGTCAACATTAGGGTTAAATGAATGGTCATAGTTATCGGAATACAGCACACATTACAGAACACAAAAAAATACTATGTTTATTTTATATTTTCCAAATGTACTCACATTTTGATAGAGTTAAATTTTTCTTTTTTTCATTTATAAGAAATCTTATGTCAACAATACATTCTCTGTGCAACTAACATGTCAATAACGAATTAGATTGTAAAACAAGCAAACATCAATACCTTTTTGTAATATGTAATATTAACATCAATAAAGCTTATAACAGCTTAACAGCTTAATATTAACAACTTATAACTGTGTCAATATGTCTTAAGTTATTTGTTTAGAAACTAATATGGATAAGTTAATATTAGAATTGCTTTGAGAAATAATATAAGTTCGAGTTCGAGTATAAATTCAAGTATCAGCAAATGTAGATATTTGGTGACACACCCATGTGTGTTTATAAAGACAAATATTGACAACTATACGAGTGCTTAACTTTATTTGGCGATTTTAGTGTAGAATTATATCTTAGAGTAATTATACACAACAAAGTATTTTTAAATGGCGGTGATGATCATTTTTTTCTCTTAATTTTATTAAAATGTATGCATTAGTTGTTTACTGAATAGTTATGAACTTACTGAGGAATTAATTTACTGAATAGCTATCTATATATTTTTTTTGTATTCAATTAGTTCGAGTATTAACGTAATAATGGAGAACCACAAAATAAATTATAAATTTTAAAACAATTCCTGCTCGTCTTACATCTAATAAATTATAAGTAACACTAAACCACAAAATTCTATAGCAAAATCCAAAAAAAAGCTTAAGTAATTCAATAATGCTTAAAATGTTATTCAATTTTTGTATATTTTGTATTCAGCCCGTGCCACCGAAGATAGACCGATAAAAGCTCTCGAACGTGAATCACTTGCAATCGAATCATGTCATTGTAGATAAAAATGTTTGAGTCAATTTTCCGAACGAAATTGAAAGTGCCCTTTGACGACACTACGTCCGGGAAGATTAGGTTCCTTTTTGTAGATTTTTTTTAATCTGACTTACAAAAGAAAGACATTTGTGAAGATTAAGAATATTTTTATGTCACATAATATAGACTATATAATGATTTCGTTTAGAAACCTTCATAGCGCAATCCACTTATTGGAATGATGATGATGATGATATTAAAGCTGTTTTCTCTCTTTCTTCAGGGGATACAGTAGGGTAGACCTGGGACAACACTAACACTAGCAAACTCTGCTTAACAATTCGCTCACTTGCGGCGGATATAGTGCGGCGTTAAGTTTCGCTACTCAAGCAATGTGTCTGCGTTTTTGTAATAAGCATTTGTTGTCCTTATTTTCATAATTCTGTCGTATCGATCACTTTTGATTTCATCTTAACAAACTCATTTCGAAACACATTTGTATTGAAACGGCTAGTACAATTTTGCCCCTGGTCTCCTCTATATTTACTCACAACCTAGTTAAGTGATAGTATTGTTTTGAAATATCTATTTTGGTAGCGGTATACTATCGGATGACAAGTGTATTGTCGACACAAACTTTAGTATTTAAGTGCAATTCAAATGGTGTTTCATTATAGAGCACATTGTTGCAAATGCATAAATAGTTGGCACTTGTTTTTATTATTTTTACTTTTAATTTCTAAATATGATACTAGACAATAAATTAGATTCAGTTATTTTTTTGTTTTTTTTTTCATTAGATATGATTTTGTATATTAATAAGCATTTTCTTTTTTTTTTACAACATCGTATTCATTGTCTGACTTAGACGAGTGCGTTTGTGCCACGTGTGGAATAAAAAATTGAGACTGCATGCTGCGTATTGATAATTTACTATCAGTATTTATCGGAACCCACCGGCCCATACTACTAATACTTTCCGCTGCCAAATACTAATGTTGAAAACCATATCTATTTATTTCAGGAAAAAATATATATCAAAAATATGACTATTTCCTCAAATAATTTGAAGTTAAAGTAACTAGAAAGTTGTTCAACACCATAATTATATTGAAACTAATGTTAACAATTAAAAAATAACAAAAAAAAATACTTTCAGCACATCGTCCAATCCTAGTAGCCTGCGAAGACACCGTAGTGCGACTGGTATCTAGTGGACGATACCAGAACTCCATCACCCTCGCTTTCACTCCACTCCCCCTGGAACATTACGAGCACGCCGATCTTATTTGCGGCATTAACGACATATAAATAACGAAATTGGCATCGATAAGCAAAAGTATATTAGAATTAACGGTTAAATTTAATTTTGAAATAACAGTATTGATAATTATTATAAAAAAAACTTTCAGGTAGTAAATTATTAATATATAATATTAATGTGTACTTTGTCATTGTTTAATTGTAGAAGTACTCATATCTACATACTTGTATCTAGTCAATCGGTGAAGAAAGGGTAGTCCTAACCACCTAATAAATTAGTTTATATTGAACACTTGTTTTATTTGAAATATGTATTTTTATTTAGCTTCAGTGTATCCTAGACACAGCAGAGTGAGCAGAGGGAACCGAAGAACGAACGAGAAACCTAGTGTCCTTCAACACTCCGTTCCTATTACGATACTTCCATTCACACTATCGAGTTTTGCGTGTTGAGTGGCCGAACTCAACGCAGTGCTTGACCTCGTTTGCAGAGCGAGTAATAGAAAATATTTAATATTTCAATCCTCAAAGTGAAAATCAAACACACAACCGTTACGCTTTTGCCACTGTGTCACAACTGCCTTAGGTATATTTAATTTAAACATCATTTTTTAAAACGATAAAGGACTTTATTTTTTAAGGTTCTGTAACTTTTTAAGGAACAATAAGAAATCCTTATTCACTTTGTTGTGCGTCCGTCGTCCTGTCTGTCACGACTTTCTGATACAAAACCTATTTCTACAGCTACTAAGAAAAAAATTATGACCAAAAATGATAATAAGAAAGAGAAAGAAAAGATAAAGAATAGAAAGGTCAATATTTTGACAAAATCTAGGGAATCAAAATTCATATAATACTTCCAGTTGTCCTAGAATTATGAACTATGGCAGCTGGCATGTACAGGTAGAACTAGTTCAGTGAAAAATCTGAAAACTATACGTATGTGTTAAATTCTGAAAAAAATAACCTTAAATTGCCTGACTCACCATTGTCCGATTTTTTTTTCTTTCTTTTCGTGGCACAAGGGATAGCACGTAACTGCAAACACGATGGTTGTGGCTTCAATCCTCAATTGAGGGAAAAAATATTAAATATTTTATTCCCTGAGATTTGAACCCACAACTGTCGCGTTTTCTGTCACACTATTGGTCCCCTGCGCCACGATGGTCTCAATAATTTATCATAATCTTATTTTTTTATGTAATTTTTCAGTGTAATCACGTAAAAGAAGCCACTCTACTTCATTCCGCCGTCTATTCTCACATATGCTTAGATCCTAACACCGGATAATAAAAAGAGTCTGTAAAATATATACCTACTTTTTTTTGAGTGACTGTAAAACCGACTGGTTGTGGGTTCGATCCCCACTCGAGGAGATGAAATATTTACTTAAATTTATATTTCCATTTCTTCGCTCTGCTGTCGAGGCAAAGCGCGGCGTTGAGTTCTGCCACTCAACCCGCAATGCTCCCAGAATTCGGCAGAAAGTGGGGAACGGAGTGTCTTAACACTAGGTTCCCTCTGCCTACCCTGCTGTGTGCGGGATACAGCGTGAAGCTGATTGATTTATTTATTTTATTAAAAAAATATACCTAATATCTTATTTAGAGAAGACTAAACCAATGAATTTTGTTATATCTTCACTAAGACCTAACACCGACGACACGCATCCATTTAACGACTTTACTATAACTTTGTTTGACATATTATAAGTCGGTCGTACTAAAATGCTATTTGCTCTTTAAATTAGCATAGCAAGTTGAAAGCAAATTGACTGTTGTTTAAGAATTTTAAATTATATTTGAAAATAAGTTTCTTCAGTAAATACAAAATGAGCTTGCCTCACACATTATGCACATACACTATTTCATTAATTCTAATTTAAAAATTAAAAAAACGAATTTCAAAAGAAGAACATAATATTATCGTTACTGTATGTGAACAATGCTATTTTCTAACCTAAAATAAACTGTAATTACTTTTATATGGAGCCGTTTGTCGCGCTGCAGGTGTAAATTCGAATACCGCTCATGTGGCAGACAGTATGCTTAAAATATAACTCGTGAGAATGAAAGTATAGTATATGGAATAGGTATTGTAAAGCATCATAACCGTTTACTAAAAAAATCAAAATCAGCTTCACGCTGTATCCCACACACAGCAGGGTATGCAGAAGGAACCTAGTGTTTAAATATTCCGTCCCCCACTTACCCCGACTGCATAAAACTAAAAAGAAAATAAGCAATTTTATTAAGATTAACTGTCGGAACCTCTTTAAATTATATGGGGTTCCTGGTAAAGATTTTATTGATTGAAAAATTACTTATAGTAATCCTAATAAGCTATAATAATAGTTAATCTTAATAAACTATTGGGCTTGTTTATTTTCTTTTTAGTTCTATGCAGTCGGGGTTCTTATTTTTATAAATATATTTTTTATTTATTTTGGTTGAAAAAATCACTTTTTCATTTCTGGGAAAAAATAAATAATAATTGTATTAGGCTTTTGTAGAGTAGTTAAAAGCTGTGGTTTCATTTAAAGTGGTGCTGATACTTCCACCCTGTATGATACACCTTCCTTACCTACCTTCTTAGTAGGTATAATGTCCCACAAAAATTTTATTTTCATTTAACTCGTATCAAAATACCTGCCATGTCATATTTTTACTTAGGGTGTACTTAAGGGTGACAGGCAGGGCAGAAAAAAGTAAGGTACATATTGTATTCTTTTTTCGCCCAAATTCAATACGTTGTATTTAGTTCCGGAATTAAAGCCCGCATAATGTCTGACTAGTACTACCTCTATTATGAATTGAATCTATAACCTGCTTGCTTACAATCAAAACTTGTGCCGTTTAGCAAAGATTTCTTTAAAGTTATGTACTAGTATATTAAAACAATTTTTTTTTCGTATATTTTCCAACACAAAGAGCTTATTGTTATAATTTATGTATAAGAATACATAAATTATAACAATATACATTCACTTAAAAGAAAATGAAAATAAGTTTTCTTCATACATTGATATAAATGAGTGCAATCATACTAATCAAGAAAAATGGGGCACGAGTGGGTACGTTTGTTTTTTTTGTACAGGACCAACGCAAAAATGGCAGCAATTTTAACTTGTTTAATTAAAGAGAAACTACTAAATTTCATATTATTTTATATTATTCTCAACACGTAATGCCTCCAAAAAATCGGTGGATAGTTGGGAATGGAGTGTTTTAACACTATGTTCGCTCTGCCTATTCTGCAACAAAAACTTTTTACCTCAATTCAGCCGGTCAATACGTTGTTGTTTCCAATTTATATTGATTACGGTGTTGCTTATATATAAATAATGAACTCTTAAGCAAACTTGTTTTATCTATAACCTTCGCGAGTATCACCCTATTTAGCTTTGTAAGAAGCAACTTTTCCAGCTTACTGTGCTTGATCAGTTAATTTTCGCAGCAGAGATCCGCGAGGCATTGTGTTTTGTGTGGCGCAACCCAACGTCACTCGTTGTGCCTCATTACCAAAACAAGAAAATGAAATTATGAAATAATTCATTCACCCGAGTGACAAAACAACCAAACTCGTTTTCTGCTAAATAATTAATAACACCCTATAATCATATTTATTGTATAATATCCATATTTTTAGGGTTCCGTATGTTTTAAAGAAAAAAGAAACTGTTATACAATCACTTTCTTGTCTGTCCGTCAATAAAAAAAGCTCTTATCTCAGGAACGCTTGGAGATATCGAGTTGAAATCCAAACCATATCTACGGTCCCTTGTTTTCCTGACTAAAATCATACTTCTACTTAAAAAACTAACTTAAAAAATATTTAGCCGTTTATATCACAACGTTTTTCGACACTACAATGGGAATAAGTACATAGGATACTTCTGGTTGACCTAGAATTATGAAACGTGGCAGCTAGAATCTAATAGTACTAATTCAGAAATAAATCAAAACTTTACATTTGTGGTTAAATCTTAAATAATAATAGCGTTACAAAAGGGGCACAATTTACTATTAACGCCGTCTAAGTGAGGTATAAGATGAAAGAGGTCTGGCTAAGCTAAAATTGAATTTCAGAAAAAGCTTGAAATCTCCAATTTTTGTACGAAACCCTCGGTGGGCCAGCCCTACTTGCGCTTGTCCGGTCTTTCGCCTTAAGACGGTAGATGATTTTGATCTTGTATATTTTTGTTAAAAATGGAAATAAACATACAGGGTCTTAAATAAAACTAAAATGTTTAATTAAAATTTATTGAATAATTGTTTGAATAAAGATATGTTATTTGATATTTAAAGCAAAACAATTATAACTATGATCTAAAATATTCTGATAAAAATATTTGCTTCGCCTACAAATGGAATAAAGTGCTCGTGTACAGTCAACGCAATATTTAATTTAACAAATTATTTTAATTTACAATAAAATGTTTTATTTAATTTCAAACGCTAACAATAATATTATTTAAGTAACCATTATATAATATAGAACGTGATCTAATTTATATATCAATCAGTTGATAGGAGCTATGGTTAAGCTTAACAAAGCTATATAAATACGGCGATGACTGTACATTTTTCAAACAATTATATAATTGATATCTACTTTTTTTATATAATAGAATTTTCTATTAACAACTAAATAGGAATAAATTATTTAAAAACTTGGTCTACTTTACTGTTCCAAATATAGTTTTAAAATATTGATAAGTAAAAAAAGGTAATAAAATAGATTTTAGTTAATTATAACATGGAAAACACTCCTGTTTCTAGTACATATGGAATCCAGAAATTTTGTCATTTTAAAAGCAAATATTAAATTATAATTTTTTCTATAAGATATTAGAACAAAATTAATATGTTTATTAAATTAAACAGTTGAGTATTTTAATTCTTTGGGTTTGTTTATATTATATTTTGGTTTGACTAAAAATAACTATATTTTCAGTAAAGATTTTAAATAAAGTTGTTTTATAATAATACGCATCGTAGACCAAGTTCCAATACAACAGAGATATATCTAAAGCATCAGCGTACATTGAAATCCAAAATTGTTATTCTGATATTGTCAATGTCATTTGCATTTCAGATTAATATGTATTTATATGCACACCGATATGTATACATTAATTACATAGCACCTAATTTAAGCAATACCTACGTACAAATGTAAAGACAGTGTTGTTTATTAATGATAATCATAAAAAATATATAGTTTTATTCATAAAAAAACTAATTTAAATGTAATTGAAAAAGGAAATTAGGATTTTTGAAGGAAATTTTGTTTACAACGCAGATGTATGCTTTAAATGTGACTTCTTTGAAAATAATTATTCAATATATATTGAATCTCATATTAATTTACTAAAATCAATTATCTTTTTTTTTCATATTATTTTTATATTAAAAACAATATATACATACATTTTACAGATACAAAATAATTATTAGGATAATAAATTACCATTGTAAAACACTTAGTAAAACTAATGGAAAATGAGACATCATAAACTTAATCGAAACTAAATTATTATTTTTTTTATAAATTATGGAACAAATAATCGATTTTTACAAATTGATAGTTAAGAATATTGTAAAAAAAATTAGGTCGCAGTTCGCCTTAAGCTATTCCTACGCCTCCCTAAAAGTGTCAACATCAATTCTTGCATAACATATAAAAGCACACAAGTAACATTAAACATTTAATTTCTAACAAACAATACTCTTTCTAAGGAACTACACATTTATTATGATCATTATGACATATTGTTGAATTATATGAATACAATGTATGTATTTAAGATAAATAATTCATAACATTATTGTAAATATGTTAGTTATTAAGTAATATATATAGTAATTGTAAATTAGCATAATTTTAAATGGAAAATTGTTTAAAATAAAATATTTTATTTTCTATTATAGTATAGAGAAACAATTTATACTATTTGAGTTGTTTCTACGTCTACCTTATCAATTATATAAAGTTCTATGAATACTAATAGTTCTAGACTATACACTGAAGTGGAATCACCATTGGAGTGCGTAAAAAATGCCATGAAAATTAACGCCTAAATATTTTATTTATTATATTATGCAATTTAATTAACTTTATTAAATTATTATTTTTTTTATTTAATATAAAAAGATTTAAAAAGAATACATGAAACTAGTTATAAATCACAAACAACGCAACAGATTTACTCTAAACGCCAACAATTGTTCTTATAATTATTATTCACAGATTATATATATTGAAGAATGTTACGTCAACATTTGCTAAAATTAGTTTAGGCCTGTACAAAATAAAACTACACATACATATACAAGACCGTAAATAAAAAGGAGTTGCAGTAACATGATTAAATTAAGTTTTTATGTATCTAATGAACTATTGAAAACTATATTTCAAGTGTTGCCAGTTACTATATATTTATTTTCATTATTAATTTACAACTAATTAAAGCTATCCCATACAACTTCTCAAATTGTGCTTAATTCGACGAAAAAGCGAGTTGGTGCCTTTGTTATCATAATTATGTTACTTGAGAAGGACTTCTTTGAAATACTATTCATGCACAGATGCCAGTATAAAATTACACTACAACATACTCTCAAACCATTAATAAGACGTGGACTACTATATTTCCTCGAATACAGATATAAGTATAAGTAAGAAAATAAATAGGTTCTAACATTCTTAACCAGGAATTTTATGTCAAAATTCAAAAGGGAAAAAATAATCTGTATCTAATAATGAGATCAGACAATTAGTGCACATTATGTAAAGTCGTCTGCAGACATCCTACCCACAAGTAAAACATATATTTGCATCCTATATTCAATAAGTTCCATTCATTCATTCAATAGTTAATAACGTGCTTGTAATTAATATTCTGAAAGAATTTTACTCTATTAATTTAAACAAATGTTTCACAAATTAAAATAGTATATTTTAGTTATTCCATAAATAGTTATTCCATAAATTGTTTTACCAATATGCTGTAATATAAAAAAACAAAAAAAAATGTAGAGCCTTCCGATTTAATAGGTTGGTTATACAAAATGATACATTTTAAATAAATTGTATTGACACCATATGGCACATAACTATTCTATCTATTTAAACTCATTCAAGATAGTAATTGACAACCGCATAAAAATCTATCGCTAATACAGATTGAGTCGTATAAAATCTATATAGCTATATTTATTATGATTAAATGATAAGAAATTAATGAATGAGAAAAAAATATATAAGTGTTACCATAGTTTAAATTAAAAATAATATTGATATATTTTTTTTTTTTTAATTTTTTTTCTTTGTACAAATGCTATTTGATGTTGACTGGTGAAGATTTTAATTCCACACGACTCATATCTCGTACAAATATTATGTTTTAAATTTTATTAAATTCATAAGATAATTTCCTCTTAAAACATTTTTATGCTACAGAATACTGCACAGTTAAAAATGTTTTCACTAAGTTCAGATATTTGCTGATTTTTTTACTTTTTTGTTTTGTTGACTACTATTAATATATTGATATGTATTGGTTAAATTAACCTATTACTGGTTATTTTATATGTATTTTTTATTTAAACATTGTTTTTCCTAATTTCATTACTTATTTTTAGAATATTCATAGTATAAGTATGTGTGATCACTTGTTTAATACTAAACTGATTGAATAGTTCTTTAGAAACCTTTTGTTTTTTTTCAATAAATATCTTTAAATATTTTTTCCCACTATAAAATAAATCTTTGCTATAATGGAATCGAACAATGAGCACTATATGTGGTGGCTTGTGGATTAAGAATAGTTACCTCGTGTAAAATGCATTACGTGATTCAATATTTAAAACTACTAAAATCTAAGGTATAATATAACCGTTCCATACGTACATAGAAAATTGTATCATTTGGATACAGCGACCTAATTTAGAAGGATTTATTTACAAAATATAGAATTATTTGTTTTGAAGTCATAAGAATTTGATATCATAAGTAGTGGTTCATCGCACCTTGTAGTACGAATCGATAGCGCCTAAATAGTAAATATATATACTGATAAAAATTCGTCACAGCATACACTCCTATAAATATATAGATATAATATAAAATTCTAAAATCGCCCTATAGATATGTATCGTTTGCTATCCAAGCAGAGGCACACATTGATATGTTTAGAGAATAATTTCAATGCCTTAAAAGCTGAGCATCGCTTCAATAGTTAAAGCCGATGTTAAACTCTAGTTAACCTAACACACAGTTAAACGAACGGGGATTCCCGAACAAAATTTTTGTATCCAAGACCAGTTTAATAGGACACAGGAGTTAAATCCGTCTCCATTTTTTGAAATTCCCCTTTTCTGATTTTTTTTCAAGTTTTTTTATATGTAATCGTTATTTATTAAAAAATCCATTCATCGTCTCTTCGTGCCTGTGATTCTGTATTCTGGCCCTGGTCACTTTCCACAATACCTACGTTCTACAGGTAAAGGAACATCGTGACAGCTACTTACTTAAGCACTACATTCCTTACAATTAAATACAGTGATTATAAAATATGTTTTTCTTACTATAATATAAAATGCAATTTTCGCTATTATTTCCTTGCTATTGGACTATGAAATAGAACTATAACAAGATTCTTAGTAATAATAGCATTTGCAGTGTCAATACCTAATTTCAAAGTTCCCGTGCCGTTCATTAACAATTTCTATAAGATTTTTCATATTTTTAATAATAAATAAATGTAAATTGTTGGCTGTTTATAGCGCGACAGTCATCGCTAGCGTAGTTAAAAGTACGATGGGCAGGGTAGTCCCCGCTACGCTCGAGTACGGCCCAGTGACGGCACCATCGCAAGGTACGTGCTCCAATTCTGGAAAATGACAATAATCACAATTATTCAACAGCCACTTAATAAAAAAATTAAGTACTGTCAAACTTTTTAATTAATTTTTTTCATAACAGAATAGGCAGAGAGAAAAGAAAAAAAGGTAATAAAAAAAATTAGTTTACTCGTTGGATAAACCAAAATTCATATAGTGATTGTTTACGATTAAAGACATTAGAACCTTTTATTCATCGAACAATATGGCTAATAAATCTAGTCATACATTTTTTTTAACTATAGAGTAACATTTTTTAACTATTTATTTTTTAATTGCTTAATTAGACTTCAACCAGTCACTAAAGGCTAAAACAGATTATTATAAAGATAGATAAAACATCACTTTATGAATGTTAATTGAGATTTAGTATTATAACAGTTCAAGACATTAAGCGAAATTTATTACGCTTCATTAATTGTACTGCACTAAACATAATTTATTGGCATAATTTGTAATAACTTTGGTACTTTTGGTAATTTATAAATATAATTAATATGTACACAGCCCAATAAATCTAAATAATATTTAATTATTCACGCAGACTACCTACACTACTAGGTAGACCCTTTGAAAGTTTAGGTACTACGGTACTGCTAGTATATATATATATATATATATATATATATATATATATATATATATATATATATATATATATATATATATATATATATATATATATATATATATATATATATACATACACTTGTAAATATACATAGGATTAATATTTCCATACAATTTCGTCGTATATATTTTAGTACAGCTGCGCGTTTGGCCGTACACAATGCACTGTTGGTACCGACGCTGTTATACGGCAGCGAAACGTGGGTATTAGAAATGAAGAATGAAAGAAAGACAAATGCCGTAGAAGTATGCCTTCGTAAGTTATGCGGAGTCTGCTTAGCTGTTCGAATCCGCAATGAAGAGGTACAGGTACACGGAACGGCAGGTACTAGCGAGGATGTCACGGTGAGAATTAAGAAGAACGTGCTGAGCTTGTTTGGGCACGTCAAACGAATCAGTAATAATAGAATGGCAAAAAAGATTTATGATGAACAAGTGAGTGGTAAGAGACGTAGGGGGAGACCTCGGTTGACCTTCGAAAATATCAATGATACTGGAGAAAAGTCACGTAAAAAGCATGAGGACTCCCAGGAGGGCGGCGTCCTTAATTTTGCCTTTTGGCTTCCAAACCTCCCTAGTTTGTGTCTTTTTGTTAATTTATAAACATTTTCTAGAATTTGATACCATATTCAAGTTTAAAGTACAAAAGTTTAAACAAAATTGATTATTTTTTTAAAAAAATATTTCTTTTTATATTTAAATGAATTTATCTGACATAGCCGACATTACGAACATATTCATTAAGTAATATAATGACATTTTCAGCGGCCAGACAGATTTTATGAGGTGCAGACACAACGTGTGGCTGTAAACGCGGCTACTTATGGGTTCGATCCCCACTCAAGGAAATAAAATATTTATTTAAATTTATATTTTCATTTGCTAGTTCTGGTGTCGGAACGGTACGTGTCTTAACACTATGTTCCCTCTGCCTACCCTGCTGTGTGCGGGATTCAGCGTGAAGCTAAAATAAATATAGGTATACCTACCATTAAGTTTATTCAGGAAATCATTCCAGAAGGCGCAGGCAGAGGCGCGTGGTCCACGCGGACCGGCCGGGCCGCTCGTGCCGTCTGCCGTGTACGTGTAGTAGTGTGGCGATGACCGCGAGTACAGTGGCCACTTCTCATCCGGCTTGTGGGGTTTCCTGTAATGTTGTATAGCTTTTTATAGTTAGTATTTATTTGGGAACCTTAAATACATTCTTTTAAAATGTTTTTGTTAGTGCTTAATTAAGATCTATATTATGAGATAAGTAGCAGTCATTGAAGCGATAGTATAGATGTTAGTTCGATTTTACAATGTTCAGTTTGACGATCGGGAAAAACATGGACGTGATGGACATGAGTACTGTGACGCTGGTTATTTTCGTCTTCTTTCCTACACTTTATATTTTAATTACATAAATACTTTTCATAATTTTATAAGATTTATTTAACTAGAACATGAATATAATAATGACTCGATGATACTGAAATCAAGCTTAGCCCGAGCCCTTTCATCTGATATGAGGTATTGAACTAGCAGCTTTAATATCAATTTTTAACCCCTATTGATACTATTATATTTAAGATTGAAATACAATTGTATAGCTTTCGAATTTTTTTCTGAACTAGTACTGCCTGTACAGGCTAGTTGCCAAATTTCATAATACTGAACAATATCAACCAGAAGTATCCTAAAAATGTTGATTTCCCTTATAGACACTATACTGCGTTTTTGCAATATATTTTTTGAAGTTAAATATAGAAAGTTAATTTTACCAGCAAATCAAGGAAAAAAAAATTAATCATTGGATAGTATATGGTCTGAATTCTAATTCGATATCTCCAAGCGAATATATGATAAAGGCTCTTGACAGACAGACAGACGAACAACGAAGTGACCCTATAAAGGTTCCTTTTTTCTTTAAACGTAACGTACGGAACCCTAAAAATGCAAATTACACCGATATAGTTAATATAAAAAAATATACATAAGATTGACGAGGATTGACTTATGTACCTATCTAAAATTTAAACTTGCCTTATTTTTTATATCATTTTTGGGTAGACGAGCTTAGTAAAGAATTCTTTCTATATTTCAAACGAGTAAATTATAAGATTTTTCTTTTTTTTTCAGCTTCACAGTATATCCCGCATAGCAGGGAACCTATTGTTAAGTGTCCTCGTTCGCCTTTTTTAGCTTGTGTTGTGTAGCAGATATAAATATTAAAAAAAAAAAAAAATCAGCTTCACGCTGTATCCCGCACACTGCAGGGTAGGCAGAGGGAACGTAGTGAAAGACACTCCGTTCCCCACTTTCTGCCGAATAACGGAGGCATTGCGTGTTTACTTTTAAGTATATTTGCAAATAGAATGTAGTATAAGAATATAATATTAATACAGAATAAGTTTTTGAATTAATTCAGAATGAGTTTGTGTCTATTATTATTATTATTTAATTTTATTAAGAGAATATTCACTACACAATTATTGTTTCCAATCAGAACCTGTACCGCTGATGGCCTCAGGACTGTATTCTTCCAAAAAATATACAATTTTTGTCCTAAACTTACAGGCACGCGAGATGGCTTTCTGTGTAATATCAGGTAATATGACATCTCTGATTGCATAACAGGAATTAAAAATGTCATTATGCCTATCATATTAACTGACTATGAAACGCTATAATTAATAGGTTATTCACATTTAAACAGGAAGTTGCAAAAAAATTATTATCGAGGTAATGGATACAAAACCAGTTTTAAAATCACAAAAAGCGTATTCAATACTGAGAAATCATTAGTAGTTAGTGGTGTCAATAAAACATCGTGGATCTTAGACTTTATTACAGAGTGTAAATATAACAAATTTGGACAAACGTATGTTTTGTTTCTAGGTACCAAAAAATATATATATATTTAAAAAAAATACCGTTTCATATTTTGTATGTGTTATTGACCTGACCATATCTGATAATGAATATATTACTCTAAGTTTCAAGTTATCTAATAAAAAAAAACAATAAACAACAAAAAGAAAAGACTTATTGACAAAAGCCAAAAGATAACCTCAACACAAATAAATTTAATCAAAATTATAAACAAAACTTTGAGAATCTAATAAACAAACCTGACCTTTAAAGAGGCAATAATACTTAGCACTTACCCAGTTAAGGCGAATCTGGTGAACGACTGCATGATGTGGGCGGCGAGATCGCGTTCCCGATTGTGGTACTGCAGGGACATATTGAGAGGATGTCCGAATACGTATTCCATTTCGTCACCGTGCATCACGCCCATCCATTCTCCCCATAGACTTGTGGAGGTGCGCTGGAAATTTTAAAAATAATATTTTATTTACATAAATATATTTGTCTGTTGTTATGATAAAAAATAAAACTGATCGATTTCTGAATATTGATTTTTTTTCTTTACGCTGTTTAGGGAACCTAAAAACCTAGGGTCACGCTCTGTTTCTATTAAAACATTACTTCGCTGGCTATAGGCTTTTCATGTTGAATGGTAGAACTCAACGCCGCGCTTTGCCTCGTAGCGTTAAAGGTAGGTTAAATATATATTAAAATATATTATGATTATTATTATTAAATTATTAGTTCTTGAAGAGTAGATTCTATTAAGAGCAGTTTTTTTTTGTAAACATATTCCAGAGATTAACTAGACATTACGTAAAAAATATATATATCTTATAAAAGTTTCAAGAGCACAAAGATCGATCAATTTATCGTAATAAAATAATTTTTACAGAGAATTAAGATGAATTTACGACTTACATACATAAGTACAAAGCACAACACATCCACCTAGTTAATTTTGTACGATATCGTACTTACGCCTACAAAACGCCTACAATAGTGAAATTCCAGATTTATTCTAACAACTTAGGAACTTGTCGACTCATGCTCAGCTAATAACTTTGTTTGATATCACAAATATTATGTTAACATTTTAATGTATATTTCATGAATATTGCACGAAACGGTAGTTGAGATACTTCGATACGCCCACTGTGACCGAATGTTAAACAGTAGTTTGTTTTTGATTCTCAGGTTAAACCTGAGAATCAAAAAAAAAAAAAAGTAAAAAAATGTTGTAATCTTTTTGCTTAATAAATTAAGCAAAAAGATAACAACATTTTTTTACAAAAAAACAAATAGTATATTATCTAAAAGGCCGCAAGCCCCGCGCGGGGGCCGTGCGGCTACGTCCGCTTGAAATATACAAATGTTTATTTAAGTGTATTTAAGAAAAAATCTCCAAGGGCGAGTCAGACTCGCCCACCAAGGGTTCTGTACTTATTGCACGATTGTGATTGGGATATCTTATAGGTTTTGATGATGCGGCAAATTAAGTAAATAAAGTGAAGTTTTTCGGGCATATGACTTATTTTGTATATTTCATACAAACTACATAAGTACAAATATGGGTTTGTAATGATTTTTTTCAGTGACATATAAATTTTTAGTTATCGATTCTTTTTCTTTATTTATATTGTATTGTGTAAGATGTTACTTTGTCCTAAATTTCATAACTGTAGGTCTACGGGAAGTGCGCTGTAAGTTTTAATTATACGGTTAATTTCATAGAAAAACAATACATAAATGCTCAGTTTTCGACTGCGTTATATTAGAAGCTTAATTTCTGTTCTCCAAGGAACTGTACTTTGTGTGTAGGTATCAGATCGAAATTAATATCTGATATTAATTTCGATCTGATACCTCAACGCGATCTGAGACGGACAGACAACAAAGTTATCTTATAAGGGTTCTATTTTTTTCATTTTGAAGTACAGAATCCTAAAAATGGATTAATTTTAGTAGTTTGGTTACCTATACTGCTGTGCATTTAGTAAATCGTAATTTAAGTGTTTTTGCTTACAAAACATGTTTCTAATAGACAAATATTATTTCACATCTATCAAGGAATATCAAACGCAGTTTGTCTTACATAAATTCCGATCCCGCAAAAAATCCGGGTTAAAACATAGATTATATATTGCTCCACAAATTACTATCTATAATTGAGAAATTGCAAGCAATACGTGGCTGCTTGAGAGAGTGTCAACTTACATTGGAGAATCCTAAGTCTCAGTCTATTTTATGATCATACAATCTTTATTTTTTTCATTATCATACAAATAATATCATACAACAATGGGGAATGGGGATCTAACCCACAATCGTCGTGTTGCTGTCGCACTTTTGGCTTGCGCTACGACGGCCTCAAATTAGTTATGAGTTAATGATAATGCAAATGTATAAACATGGAAAAAATGTACTGATTTCTAATTAATAATTTTTACCATGACGAAGTTGGTTTTTATTCAAAAACACAAGTGACATATTTTTCGAGTTATTTTTTTACTTTTTGATAATTGGTAAGAACTAAGAGTTCAAGCTATCAATCACTTGATTTCCGGACTGTAGACTGTACTGAAAAATAGACTGCGCTTAATATAACAAAACTGTATAAGCGAGAATTTATTAATAATACATTTTTTTCATATATATTTATAGTATTTACACAAATTTTAATAAATTAAAATGAAATGTGTATACATACATCCCAAAAAGATATACAGAGATAGCAATCATTTCATAATATGCAGTTATTATACAACAGAATTCCACATGTTTCTACTGACCGGAAATATCGTGATCAAAATTGAAGCTTTGGTATGAATTTTATATTTATAATCAATTTATCATCAATCTGTTTTTGTTTGGACAGTTGTATGCCGCATTTGACACGTTTATTTTTAGACAATTTTATTCTGTATTTACATATAGTTGATTTGGTGCTCAAATAAGTATAATTAATAAAATGTTAATTATTAAATGGATTATAAAAAAAGAAATTGATTAAATAAATAATTTTAGCTTAAAATACTGGGCGAATAAAATAAACACTTCACGCTCTATCCCGCATATAACAGGGTAGGCAGATGAAACCTGATGTTAGCACACTGAGTTCCCCAGACTTCAAAATTTCCGCGACGTTACGTGTTAAGTAGTGAAAACTGAATAAACTGAATTATCTCTCCAGTAATAAGATAAAGTCTCCAGAATAAACAATTTATTTCCTCGAGTAGAAATGGAACACAAAACCCTCGCGTTTTCATGCAGATACGGCCCGATGTGCTACAATGGCTCTTTTGCCTAATATAAAAATGAATTTTAACTTAAGATCCGTCTGTAAATTTTTAAGTAAATCAAACAAGAAATAGGTGCAACTTTTTTGTATTATTTTGTTATAGATATCGATAAAGCAAATCAAAACAGCATATATTATGTTTTTTTACTTAACCAAAGTAGTAGTACAGTATTACAATTTATTTTGTATGAATTGAACACGTCTTGGCGCAGGAGGACAAGACAGTGACTGTATTGCGTTGATTGTTAGTTCGATCCCCATTCGGTGGAATGAAATATTTAATATTTTCATTTCCTCACTCTGGCACCAAGACGAAACCCCGAGGTTGAGTTCCGCCACTCTACGTACAATGCTTCAAAAAGTAGGGAATAGAGAGTCTCAATATTAAGTTCCCTCTGCCTACCCTGCTATGTGCGAAATATAGCGTGAAGCTGACTTATTACAGTTTAAAATACGTTTCGTTGATTGTACTGGTGTATGTCACAGGATACACTATTATTCCGGCAGGGGACGCAAATTGGAATATATGTAGTACTCTATATTTATTTTATTAACAGGATATATTGAATATTATTTTGACGTATTATTAATATCGATATTAATATTTTTATCCCTAATTTCCAGCGTTATCTCGCATGGTAAAGCTGAAACTTAGTGTCACTACACATCCTTGAGGAAATGACAATTGAAGCAAAAAAAAACTTAATACTTGGAGTAATAAATTACTTACTCCATATAGAGATCGAACCCACTATCATCGACTATCCCACTTTACCTACTGATCTCAATTGATAATCATTTTTTTTTCATGATGTAATATTCATTTAACTTAGCCAATACTGTGGCCATAAAGACCACTGTTCCTCTTGAACAGTATAATACGACATGGTTAAAATCCGTCCCAATTAATTTAAATTAAATAATGTTACTACCAAATTATTGATTTTGTAAATGGTAACACGTCTTGGGAATGAAATGCTCGCCCCAGTCTGTTTCAAAGTACCGTTGTTACAAATTTTAAAATGTGTTTTTGTATAAGTAATGGATTTGAAGTTTAAGTTCTTCTCAGGTCTGAGGCATTAACTTTAGTGAACTGGTGGCAAATTATTTGTCGTTCAAAAAATAAAGCCTGTAACTTCTAATTGTGAATAAAATTATTTGACTTTGACTTTAAATAGTTTTTAATATATTAATAAATTGATTATTTTAATTCTAATAAAATTTAAGAATTATATATAATACAAACATTATATTATTTTTAAATAAAACTCTTGAAACGAAAACATTTCGTTGTTTTCTTTATACCACTACCTATATATATAGCTCATAGGTCATTATAATGTCTTAACCTTATAACACCGTGTACTGTGAATGCCCTAGTTTAAGTAAAGTTTAACTTATTTTCGTTCATATTATTTTATTAGGTTTATATTAGGTATTTAGGAATTGATATTATCAAGAAATGAAAACTTAAAATAATACTCGTTTCAAGTTTACTATTCATCTATACTAATATTATAAAGAGGTAAGATTTGTATTTTTGTATGTATGTATGTATGTATGTATGTATGTGTGTATGTTTGTAGAGTTTTCACACAAAAACTACCGGACCGATTTCAATATATCTTTCATTATCAGATAGCTGCATCTTTACCGACCAGCATAGGCTATATTACTTTTTAAAAAAAAATAGAGATCCCTAATAAAAATGCAATAATGTAACCCAAGGTGAGAAGAAATTGATCTTAACAATTCTATCATCGCATGCGCTGCGAAAACTATTGATGATAGAACAAAACAATGTTCTACAGTATTGTAGGGCGCATCAATATCGATAAAAAAGTCCGCGATAGCATATGTCCAACTACTGTAGTTATGACAATATAACCATTTTTTATATTTTATAAGTTAACAATAGTGCCGACAATAATCAAACCATATTATTCATACCTCTGCATTAATCCTTATCCTATTAAATGATATTTTATTAAAGATAATTTCAATATCTGTAAAATACTTTTTAAATTAATAAAATCGGACATCCCATTCAAAAGATATAACGAATTTAAAAATATCAATCTAAAGAAAATCATGTAATAATAAAAAATGCGGAGTGTGTGCCGTGTGGCCTCGCGCACCGTGGCGAGTAACTCTGCGGGGGTGAGGGGGAGGTGCATCGATATCACTAAAATTATTAAGACAATCGATTAGATTTTTTTGTTTCTTTATTTGATTTGAATAGGCCTCGAAACTACGAGACCGATTTGGAAAATTCTTTTACAATTAGACGATTAAGGTGTACAAAAATACCAAAAAAAAAATCTTATATCGCGTACGCTGTGGAAATTATTGACAATAGAGCAAAGTGATATATTATAATTTTATAGAATACATCAATATCTATAAAAAGTTGACGATGCCATGTGTAACTGTTAGAGTTAGATTACAATAACCAATTTTCAAAGGAAAATGTGCAAACTAGATCAGAGCCACCATCGTAGTACAGAGGGACATCTAAAATATATATATATTATATTCTGTCATAATGAATAGCTTTAAACTTTGCATACAAAGGTATCCCGTACGTAATATATCATTTTTTTTCATTTATTATTACCAGTACAACAGTATCGATACTAATGTGGTATCTATATTTTTATATATATTTAATATTTTTTCTCCCTTTAGTGTTTTTCAGGTGGAAAACACAGACAATATTTTATTCACCATAAAAATGTTAGTAGTTTTTATAATTCTAATATTAATTAAACAACTTTCTAAAATGATCTTTCCTTGCATGCGTTGTAATAACTATCAGGAGCTATTAAACAAAACAATACATTCTCATTTTGATAAATATATTATATGTTATATAACAATATAATATATAAGATATTATATATTATTTTAATTTTTATCTTAAAACTTAGCGGGCGCGCGCAAATTCGCCTGCTTATTAGCACCCTTAGGGATGAATTCTAAAAAACCACGAAATGCGTGTTCAATAAAATATTTTTAACAATCTGAATTTATTTTTTTATTACAATCGGTGGCGATTTAAAGATTTTCCATATAAACTTTCAACACCGTCCATGGTTTTTAGAATTCATTTCCTTAGGGGATGAATTCTAAAAATCATAAAACACGTGTTCAATGAAATATTTTAAAGAGTCTAACTTACAAAGTTTATAAAAATCGGTGCTGTTTTAAAAAAAATCCATACAAACTTTCAACCCCTATTTCATCCGCTTAGGGTAAAAAATTTTCAAAATCCCTTATTAGTGGATGTCCAGATTATAAAAATAAACATCTGTCCAAA
Source organism: Heliconius sara (assembly GCA_917862395.2). Taxonomy (NCBI): domain Eukaryota; kingdom Metazoa; phylum Arthropoda; class Insecta; order Lepidoptera; family Nymphalidae; genus Heliconius; species Heliconius sara. The sequence goes on along the minus strand of OU860785.2, from coordinate 3,577,181 downwards.
TTTCACGTTTCTATCATCAGCGGTTACGGCTCTGCGTGTGTCTTACCTCAGTCAGTCAGGAACATGTCCTTTTATATATATAGATAAATAGATAAATAAGTGTGTTTTGATCAAATTTATTTTCTTAAAAAATTAACAGTGCCCAAAAAAGTATTTCTCTATGAGGATATAAATAAATAGTTATGAAGGTCAGCTATTTATTTAATCATTACACCATTCATACATGACGAATGTTACAATAAAAACAATTAAACCGATTTTACCGCTCCCGCACCGCGCTTACATCGTAGCTCTTTAAATAGCTTAAATCGTTTCTAAGATAACCGTCGACTAACAGAAAAACCAACAAACAAACAAAATTTACAAATATTATTGTTTCTGGTTGTATTACTTCATGTATTAGGTTCTATAACTTCGTTAATTGCCCCCAATAATAATTTTTCTAATGAAAATCTAAAATACCACCATGGTTTTAATAATTTTCACATTAGAAATCTTAAGTGCGCTGCAAGCATACATTATTTATTAAAACAGGAACGTAATTCCCTGTACCGAAACAAACAAATAATTCACGAATTTTATAAAAGTTTATATTGTGTTTAGATGGATCACGTGGTGATGTCTATACATTTTAATCATTGGCACGTTACATTCATTTACAATACTTATATTTCTCAAGAGAACTTAATCAAAACTTTGTATATAAAAAAATACACTAACTAATCATGTTAAGGAAGTGCCAAATAAATTGCATGTAAATTTATTAATGCGTTTCAAGTATGAAAAAAAGAAAAAATGCACTATAATTGCGTTTCGCCTTTTCTTTCCAATGATTTACATTTCTATTATTTATATCGATATATCAGGGACGTAAATGCGGGAACAGAGCTACCATCTTAGTACAGAGTAAGATCTAAAAAGTATATTTACGTATAGTTCAAGAATAAAAAGTGTGAAGAGGAATTTGTGATTCCTCTATAGAATATATTATTCTACATTATATCATAAAAAACAAATTTAAACAAGGTATATAATACTCCTACAGTATAATTATTTTCGATCAACATTTTTTAACTTTTAATTTTGAACATTTTGAATTGAACGAAAAATTTAGACTATTTTCATAATGGCGCGAAAATATTCAAAATATTCAAAAAATTTTTATTTTGAAAAAAAAAAAATTATTAACGATAAGAATGTTGGTAATTTCTCAAAAGGTATAAGAATTAAAAAGAGGCTCTATTATATAGTATTTTTGTCAGCACCACTTTAAATGAAACCATAGTTTTAACTACTCTATAAAAGCCTAATACAATTAAAAAAATCCCAAAAACGAAAAAGTTATTTTTTTATACAAAATAAATTATATATTATCGTTGATATTAAAATAAAACGCTATTTGTCATAAAACACGCAAACAGACATAGGGAAACCGAAAATACGAGTCGTAGGTATTGGCGGCAAAGTTCAAAGTTGCTTAACCTTTAGTAATATTTTGTAGTAGTATGTGTTAACGTTATTGGTATCTATGCGTCCCTGCGGCACACGAAATACAGGTATGGATAAACATTGTGAAATGAAAAAAAAATCCTACGTCTAAACTGTTGATTAATTTCTTTAGGTATGGGTTTAAAATATTTTATCTTATATACTGTCCCCGTAAAAGAAGCGCTGACGCATCCAATCTGTATAAATATTAATCGCGGCGTAGGGGAACAAAATTGTGCCTGTAGCGTGACGTTATGGGTTCGATTCCCACTTGGAGGATTGAATTGTAATTTAATCATATTTTCATTTCGCACGTCAGTCATATAACATACGCAGTATCTTAACACTTAAGTTCCCTCTACCTACCCTGCTATAGGCTGGATACAGCATGAATCTGGTTTTAATTTTGTGTCAACCAATTAAAATATAACTAATACTAAATATTTAAAGGAAGTTAACCAAATTTCAAAACTGCACTTAAATCGGTTAAGCCCTTTCTGAGATTATCGTGAACGCACAGATAAACAGACAAACTGACCAAGTTCAGACATTGTTAAATGTCCGCAATAACAATTTTTCTAATATATCTTCCATATAACTATATAGGTATAACCATAACTTAGGCCCTAAGGACTCCTTAAGGCAAAAGTTTAAAGAAATTAATATATTGACAGTTGCATCTCTCTTATGGGAGGTACGAAAATGCTACCTAAGGTTTTAATAATTTTCACATCCGAAATCTTAAGTGCGTTGCAAATATACATTATAGGTATATTAAAACATGAATATAATTTTAGTGTTTTAAGTAAATAATTCTGTAGTTAAAGCGGGCGAAGCCGCGAGCGGGTCGCTAGTATTATATAAATTAAAAAATTATGAACATGGTAACGCCATACTAAAAATGAAATACACTTAATGATTTTTTATACATATTGGTCGTTATTCAAATATAGTAAATTAATTAATTTCACCTCAATTTTCTTGACGTTATGCGTTGACTGACTGCAACACTTTGCCTTGTACCAGAGTAAGGAAATGAAAATAAATCAGTCCCCCGATTGGAAATCGAACCTATAACCAGCCAACCCAGGAGTACGACACGACAACGTGTAACATTAGGCGAGCCGTGTGATGTTTTAGAAAATTCGGCAGCAGGTAGGTGCTAGGTTAAACAATCCCCAGAAATATATATGAAAAAATTCCTACCACTATCAGCTTCGCGCTTTATCCCGTTTACAACAGGGTAGGAAGAGGGAATCCAGTGTTAAGACACCCCGTCTTCCACATTCTGCCAATTTTTTCAAGCATGTCGTGTTGAGTGGCGGAACACAACGCCGTAAACCAAAATTTAAATTCCCATATATTTATAAGAATTTACAATATTTAAATGGCAAATAAATCATTAACTTTTGCTAAAACTGAATGCAGTGCACAAAAATAGTGCCAACAGGTCACGGCCCGAAATAGCTCGTTAATCTCGTAACCTTTGATCTGCAAATGTCTGACCGTGCTTAAATTATTAGACATACAATTCTAACGTATGCAACTAATATTAAATTAGCATCATAATATTTAATCACACAGTAGTGTAGGTAGAGGGAACCTAGTGTTAAGACTCTCCGTTCCCCATTTTCCGCCTAAGTTTCCTCTGCTTACACTGCTGTGAGCAATATAAGAAAAAGAAATCAGACGAAACGTGAGAACAAAATAACCTGTCACTATGTTTCCTTGGCCTGCCCTATAATAAAAATTTAAAAATAAAATTGAAAAAATTCTAACAAGTGATTAAGCATCTCATTTATTATACATTCCGAACTTAATTATTTGAGAATTCAATTTCTTAAATATATTTCCACGAAATCTTATTTACACAAAAATTTTGCTAAAATTTTACCATTTTCTCAGTGTGTCATCAGACACATTTACAAATTCGGTAAACTTATTAAAATCTGAGGCCAATCGTGGTGCAGAGGCACAAAGTGTGATTGAAAACACTGGTTGTGGGTTCGATCCCTACTCGACGAAATTAACATTTTATTTAAATTTATAATTCATTTATTTTGCTCTGGTCTCGGAAATAAATTCGGCGAAAAGTAGAAAAGAAGTGTCTTAACACTAGGTTCCCTCTGCCCTCTTGTGCATGAGATACAGAGTCAAGCTGATTAAATTTCTTTATTTATTAAAAGGTTCGGATTCGGCAGTAGTAAAGAGTGACCTACTTAGGCGCAATCTGTAAGCATTTTGTCGAATCGTGAGTCGGCAAGTTGCCTCTGTTACTTACCTTGCTGATTTATAGCAACCATTTATCCCATTCATTCATATTTAGGTCAACCGTTTACGCTTAAGTGAAAAATGTTCTCGTTTCTACAAAAAAAAAGAATTTTAATTGTGAACAATATTTTTTTTAATTTTTAGCTTTTTCTTTGTAATAAGAAGTAGAAGGTGTGTAAAATACGTGATTAAAACAAATAAAGTGGTTAAGTGCAGTCGTTAGTGTAAGGAGAACATTGTAGGTTTGATTCCTTCCCGAAGCTAATATTTATGTAATAAGCCAGCTTTGAGACCGTATGGCAGCGGCTTATTGTAAACGCGACGGTTGTGGGTTCGATTTCCACTCCGAGGATTGAATTTTATGTAGCGTTGTAGTTGTTAAACACGAAGAGAATTGTCAAAATATACTATTTTACATTATGTCAATAAATGTTTGCATGTAAACACTGTTTTATTTGTAAGCCGATTTCCTACTTTGAATTGTTTCTGTATAGAGAATGCTTCTAGCCTCTAGGTACGTAATTAATCATATTCTATTTTATGCAATTGTTTTTCGCAATAAAAAATAAATACAAAAAATATCACAAATAGTTAGAAATTAGATTTTAATTTAGGTATGAATATAAAATAAGCTTTTATGGGTAATAATAAAAAAAGTTGCCATTTGTCGGAAGTCGTCTGCAGGTAAGATCCTTAGCCTAATGACTATAAAAAAATAGAAAAATAAATAGTTACTAAAGAAGATTAGTAACTATTATCCACAAAAAGATACTATAATTTAACATTTTAAAATAATATTAAACTTACAGATGTTTTACAAAGAATTATAAGGATGTTTCGAATACCGGGTCTTTAAATATTACTTGAGGAGACCTCCCTGGAGTAAACAACGTTAGCGAAGGCTTTTCATACTCTGACTGGGTTACTCGTATACTTTGCACTGCAAAATCTTTATAATATTAGTAAATGCTTTATATTTTGCAATATCAAGAAAATTCTGAAATTTTACAAAGCGGAAAATATCTATATATAAAACTGGAATCTAAAAATTCTTCTAGCTTAGAATTTATTTTAATTTACGTTTTCGGAGACTAAATAATAAAACGTAGTGGCAGCTCTTCCTTTATCCTTATTTTTATTATTTTAAAATTTTCTTCTAATTTTTTATTTAAAATTACTATTACTAATAGTTTCTTAATTTAATATAATTTTTTGATGATTATACAATCTTTGACTTAACAACAATATGTTTATTTAGTTTCACGCTTTATCCCGCCATATAGCAAGCAGAGGCAACCTGGTGTTAATATGCTCCATTCCCTACGTTCCGCCGAATATTCGAGGCACTGTTGATTGCTAGAATTCATCGCGGCGCTTTTACCTTGGTACCAAAGCCAAGAAATGAAAATATTAATAAATAATAGTATAGTACATAAATTTTCTTGTAACAATTTTGTAAGAAGCCGTTGAGACCGTCGTGGCACAGGGATCTAAGCGTGCAACTATAGCAACTCTGGGCTAACTATACTATTACATAAAAAAATCAACTTCACGCTGTATCCCGCACACAGCAGAGTAGGCAGAGGGAGAGGGAGAGGGAGATGCTAGAGACATTGTATGTTGAGTAGTGGAACTCAACACTGCACTTTTCTAGATACCAGAGCATAGAAATGAAGATACTAAGTACTTTATTTCCGCGAGTGGGAATCACATCCCGAACCTGTCGCGTTTACAGTCATACGCTAACATATTATACCAAGTTTTAAAATTGTTTATCAATTATATTAAAACAATAATTTTCATATATCTATGTATTTAAACTTTTATGCTCGCAGACAAATTAAAATTTTTATTTCTTCGCTCGGGTAAGGAGGCCAAGCGCGGCGTTGTGTTCTGCCACTCAGATGTCCACGCAGAATGTGGAGAACGGCACTTCCGTTCTTAATTAGAGAGAGCGCTCAAAGTGCCAAGTGCAAAGGTTAGGTTCCTAGATTCCGTTGCGGGATACAGCGTGAAACTAAAAAAAAGTTATTTAACATTTCATCTTAATTTAAATTTAGAACCAAAAGTTTCATTACGCCATAGAAATGATAACTATCAAATAACTGTAGATTGCGAGATTGCTAACAAAGTTAATATAAGCTACAATTTCTATCAATATTTATTCAATTACACTTCAACTTTGTGCAATCAAATCTATTTAGGTACTATTGCATATTTAAATTGTTTGTTTTAGGATTCTGTACCTTTAAAGGGAAAAAGAAACCTCCGAAGTCCGTCTGTCTATCCGTTCGTCTGTCCGTCTATCTGTATGTCAAGACCCTTTATCTCAAAAAGGCTCGGCGATATCGGGTCGATATTCATACCATATCCTCAGATCTACGGCTCCATGGTTTCAAGATAAAAACCATATTGCTATATTTACTTAGAAAAAATATATGGCCGTTTATATTGTATAAAATGTGTATTTCGACAATATGAAGGGAATCAAAATTCATAGGATTCTTCTAGTTGACCTAGAATTATGAAATTTGGCAGCTAACATCTACAGGTAATACTAGTTCATGAAAAAATCAGAAAACTATACATTTGTGGTTAAATCCTGAAAAATAATCGTCTTAAAAGGGGGCAAAATTTGGTATTAAAGCCGCTAGTTCAAGGGATCAATCAGATGAAAGGGCTCTGGCTTAAGAGCTTAGCTTAAGCTTGAATTTCACAAAAAGCTCGAGACTTCCAGTTTTTGAACAGAACCCTCGGTGGGTGAGCCCGACTAGCACTAGACCGGTTTATTTTAGAAAATGAATCGTGAATATTTCTTGAAAGTGGGCAATGGAAGTATCTTAATAGTAAATGCGGAACGCAGCGTGAAGCTAAAAAAGGTATTTAACACTTAGGTACTCTACCATCGGGCAGAGTAGGTAGAGAGTACCTAAGCACCTATATCCCTATGGATATAGGGTGTAAATAAAAAAAAGATCATATCAAAAGTCTGCCATAAATACTAACCAATAAAAAATGTAACTTGTGTGTATTTATTATACAAAGCTAGGCAAGGTATTATTTGTATCTAAAACGCGGCTAGACTTAATTATCTTCATTATTTGATACAACATATTTTAATGAAACGTGCTCAGAGCGATGTTCTGCTTTTACAATTTGCAAATAATTAACTTCGAATATGTAAATGAGTAATTTATATCTAATCTCAGTTCAAATCATGTTGAATGTAATTTAAAATATGTCGAATTGTATAAACAAACAAACATATTATGAATAGTTAAATAAAATTTAAAATATATCGAATGATACGTAGACTCAAATATAAATAAACATTTAACCTTTTATCTCATATTTTCAGCTTGCGATTTCCAATCTAACGACCATATCTTTTAAAATCAGTCGCTGTCACACTGCACTATGATTATCTATGGCGATATTGCTAATTGTCCTCATCTCTCCGAAAGAAGAATGGTCTTGAATCCATGATAAGTGGTGTATGAATCACAGCACTTAAGGTGGGCTCATTTATATTATGTTTTTTACGTGACCTTCCTCCAGTATCTCTGATGCTGTTTTCGAAGGTCAACTGAGATCTTCTCCTACTTCTCTTACCACTCTTTGCCATTCTTTCAACACTTATTAGTTCGGCTTGCCTAAACAAACTGAGCTGATGATGCACTAATAATATATTCAAAACCGAAACTGTTTTACAGAATAATTACAAATATTGGAAATCACCATCAAATATAACAAACAATATTTTGCAAATCGAAAATAGGTCGAGTACGCTCAATCTAGGTCCAAGACTTACTTGATTGGTCTACAAAAGGATAAGAATACTCAAGGGTGAATTCGCTAACAATATGTGGACATCGTTTGAATTGCAATTGTGACGCTCATTCCCATAACTATAGTCGTATACAAGTATACGTGATAAGGCCGATGTTAATCATTTAATTTTATTAAAACAATTAACTTGCATTAAAAATGTTAATAAGTGATCTGAAATATATTTATTTGTTAAAAGGACAGCTAATTAAAAACAATATTTATTTTAACCTCAATATATGCATAATAGAATAATTGATTGAGGCCAGTCTCTCTCGGACTGGTTGCGGGTCTGATCCCCCCTCGAGGAAATGAAATATTTACTTAAATTTATATTTCCATTTCTTCGCTCTGGTGTCGAGGCTAAGCGCGGCGTTGAGTTCTGCCTCTCAACACGCAATGCCTCCAGAATTCAGCAGAAAGTTGGGAACAGAATGTCTTAACACTAGATTCCCTCTGCCTACCCTGCTGTGTGCGGGATACAGCGTGAAGCTGATTTGATTTGAATTTAGAATAATAAAAAATCAACGGAACGTTGCATAGTTTATGTGCTATCGGAGTTTTAAATGGATAAATCAATTCAGTTTCAAAGGTGGCTCGATCAAAACGGTTCTAGGGCACGTTCCAAAGAAGTCAGTCCAACTGTTTAAAAAACCCCAAGCCTTTTGGAGCCGACGCTACAAGTTTGAACGATTTAATTGAGCATTTGTGCGATATGCAAAATTTTTATTTAATATTTTATGACGCTATTCGTGAAACTTTGGAAACTACAAAATTCTAAGAAGATATTCAAATTTCGCCAGCATAAGGTTTAATTAAATTTATCATATAACGTTTTCCATCAAAAAGAATTTAAATAAAACAGGCTAAGTGCGAGGCGGACTCAGCCAACGAGATTTCAGTACCAATTTCAGGACATTAGATGAACGGAAAGTAAAAAATTGATAATAGTTAAAAATTTACTATATTATATTTGCGGGATAATGCACTCATTTTGTATGAAATGAACTACAAATATAAGTTTCTTATGATTTTTTTTTCACTTTTCTTTATTTGTATTTTAAATTCTTATTTCATGCCACTTTTTATAAGTGTAGAACCACTGGAAGTAACCTATAAGTTTTGATTACAAGGTGAATTTCGAATGATATTCAGCAAAAGCATCTTCAATTTAAACATAATATAAATATTTAACACAATCGTCAACATAAGAATTAATTTTCAAATGACCATGTCAAATGATAGTATAAAACAACATAATAGTACAAACGTCTTTTCCTACAAAAGCTCATAAAAACGTAATACATAATAGTACAATACTTCGCTTTGTATTTTGATGAAGTGTTTACTTTATAAATTTCTCTGTAGACGATCTCATTTTCTCAGAGCTGGAGCTGACAATTCAACGTTGGTATACTTTGTTACTATAGTTTTAATTATTAAAATGCTTTTAAGAGAGAAAACATCTTGATTTAACCTGCTTCTGCCGTCTTGGCCTTGCATTTAATAGAGTACTCGTAGCCTCTCTTGACTCGCTCAAGTACGTAATATTCTTGTTATTTACCTTTTAGATAAAGAAGATTGCTTAATTGATATTGATATTCCTCTCTGTTTTATAACAGACTTTCAGTTTTGAATTTAGTTAAGGTTTTAGTTATTTAAAATTGTGATGTGCGGTTGAAAAATGTGTGGTTTTTTTCGTTTGGTTAGCCAACGTGCAGTTTTAAGCTCCGCGACCAAACAAATTTGAATGAGATTCTGTATAATTTGAAAAATGTGAGACTATTAAAAAGAAAATAATATATGTTTTCTAGAACATATTTTGCCCTTTTGGTGTTACACGGGATCGAGGGCGGCGGTGATGATTTACCATTTGCTAAGCTGAAAGAAGGAAGTATTATTATAAGAGATAGATGGATAAAAAATTACAGCAGGGACAATGTATGTTAGAAAAATCCGGTTTTCATTTTGTTTCTCATTATTACTATATGAAAAGCTACTCATTAAATTACACTCGTTATTTACCACAACTCAGTGGCTATAAAACATTAACTTAACATCAAAAAGAAACAAATTATTACTATAGATTTGACAAAACCCATACAGCTCTTGGTTCAATACACGAACATTTTTTATTTAAAAAAAACGGAAACAAATTCATTTAACAAAAGCGCGAACGTATTTACATTTTTATTTGAGAAAATGTCTCCCGCGGGAATATATCGTATCCTCATCAGCATGCATGTTAAATTCATATTTACACTGGCTTAAACTTTTTTTAAATGGGAATGTACTGATTTTGAAAAAAAAATGTATAAGACCAGAGCGTATGGCTCTCCGTTCTCTGTACCCCGCTAGGTATACAGCGTGAAGCTAAGTTAAGTTATAAGAAAAACCTAGCGGTTATATCTGTACAGTTCCTTTTTTTAAGAAAGTTTTCAATGATTAATAAAAAAACATATTTGGAAGCATGTACAAAGATTTTATAATATGGTGTTTCCATCTATTCATTCTAAACATAAATAAATTGACGTCATGGTTTTGTAGTTGGTAGTTACTTATTAAACTTTGTTATTTAAAATTATTTTTATTTAAATTACAGATAAAAACTATTACAAGCTTACAATTGTAGTTCATACCAAACGGAATGAGTGTATACGCCTACAAACTTGAGTTTACCAACTTTTCTAACTTCCACTTACCGTCGACCTACAATCCTCAAAATTGATACGGAACCCTCGCAAATCAGCATCGCACTTGACCAATTTTTAAATAAGCAACCACATTTCAAGCTTTCCACATGACGATACAAACGCATTTTTCATTCGCCGACATTGCATCGCGTGCCAGCTGAAGGCATTCTTCAACCCACAAAGTTCCTGCTAGTAATTCGTAGCGAGATCCGGCACACTATGTTCACTACTCGACTTACGTTGTAAGTACAACCTTATGTCGGTATAAATCCATCAATGGTAGGTTATACAACCGTAAAACTGCTATACCATTTAATTTTTTTCAATTTAAAGGTTTCAATTACGTTATTAGGTTACTTAGAACTCGTTGGTTTTTTGTTTCTAAGTATGCGGTTGTTTGTATATTATTATTACTGTTTTAGCTTAATCTATTCAGGCAGCGTTTGACTGATGACGGGTAAAGGTTAAATTCTTACATAGAGTTTTTTATATACAGAGGACGCAAAGGGAACCTGGGAATGTTAAAACTAAGTCCCGCCACTTAAAATACGATATTTCCAAAATAAACGAAACATAGAGTTCAGAGTGTCTCTTCGCTAAGTTACTACTCCACTACATTATATATATAAATAATAACTTTATATAACTCTTCAGATATTGAAAAGAAAGATAGATATGTATAAATCAAATCCCAAATCAAACATATTATATCCATTTTCCATTCACTTTTCACCAAATGTCACAGCGTTTCAAAAACTAAACGAAGCCTCTTTGCGAGAGCCCTAACATTTGGTTCGTTAGGTAAATTAGCGCGTTAACTCAGACCGGTCTCTGGAGAGCTTGCAGACGGAAATTTCTTTAACATTTTTGTATAAGTATTTTTATGGTCATGTTAAATATTTCAATCTTTTTTTTATTATAATATTTTAACTCTAGTCTAGTTTGTAATGTTCCTAGCTTGTAAGTAATGGCAGTATTTCTTAATTGAATTTTATATCTTTTTGTTTATGGTAAAATAAAATACGTCACAGTAAGGTACAAAGGTAGGTACGGCTTTTAAATATCGCGCAGTCTCAGGTTCATGTCCTGGTAAAGCCATAAGAATTTTGATATGAATATATAATATATTTTTCTATGGATATTTCGTATCAGTTTAGTCTTACACAAATTAAGCCTCTTACAATATTATTTAAAAAAATATATTTTTATCATTATGTTAGATATTTACAGTAACGTAAACTAAATCAAATATAATTTTCACATTTATACTTTGAGGACAGTCGTGGCGCAGCTGCATGAATTGTGACTGTAAAACCGACTGGTTGTGGGTTCGATCCCCACTCGAGATAAAATATTTACTTAAATTTACTTAATTAACTTAATGCCGTGTGATGCCTAGAATAGGATCATCCTGGTACTGGTGGTGTCGTAAGAGGCGACTAAAGTACGTGTGGTAGAGTCACGTCGCCAGCAATGCCAACACGCATGGGCAGACTCGACCGGATCATTACCACCCCCGGCGTTTAAAACCGGCGTGAAGTAGTGGCTTTATGCCACTACGTTTCGCATCAGGTAATGCCGGGCCCCGGCGCCCAACCCATCTTAAAGGCCGGCAACGCACCTGAAGCTCCTCTGGGGTTGCACGGGGTCGTGGGCGGCGGTAGTCACTTACCATCAGGTGACCCGCACGCTCGTTTGCCGTGTCTTTTCCATAAAAAAAATATATATATTTCCATTTCTTCGCTCTAGTGTCGAGGCTAAGCGTGGCGAGTTCTGCCACTCAACACGCAATGCCTCCAGAATTCTGTAGAAAGTAGGGAACGGTGTGCCTTAACACTAGGTTCCCTCTGCCTACCCTGCTGTGTGCGGGATACAGCTGAAGCTGAGTTTATTTTATTACATATATACAATATTCGAATATATAGGTAGTAATGTACACATTCTATATGATTTATTGAATTTGACGAACAGTTTGGGGTCACCAGTGCCGCTAAAATGATAAAAAAATATTATTCCAAGGGCTTCTTGACGCCTTTGCGGCTGACAGCTATACTACGTGAGATCGTGAGATGAAATAAGATGATTTGAGGTAAAAATGTGTTATTATAATAACACAATTACACTTGTTTTTGCGGTTGGAGTTAGCTTAGTCTAGAGATCTTAAGACGGAGTTGTTTTCTTACTTAAACTGAAATTAAGACGAATTAAATAGGTATTTGTTTTTTTTTAATCTTACAAAAAACTATATTTTTACATATACAAATAAAATATATGAAGGTAATATCAACCAAGTTGCAAAAGTGATGAAAATTTATAAAATCGTTGTAACTTTTCATCGTCCTAATAAAATCTACTAAAGATTTTGAATAAAACATCGACTTAAACTAAAAAATAAAAATTTAACTTACGTGTGTAAAATAATAGTAGTATACATCCACTCCAGAATCGGCCAGAATCTCTGCAAAGTAGTTGGTGGGGCACACGAAGAAGTAATCACCGACGACGTCAGCGATCATCTTCTGGTTCAAGTAGCCGTCGGTTATTTCTTCCCAGTCTGTATACTAGAAAAATGACAAATAAAAATGTATAATGTGTATGATTAACAATGAAAATGAAATTAAATCAGCTTCACGCTGTATCCCGCACTTAGCAGGATGGTCAGAAAAAACATAGTGTTAAGACATTCCTTTCTCCATTAATCCATTCCGTTATAGTTTCGCGGAATCCTAGAAGTATTGAGTCTTGAGTGGCGGAATTCAACGCCGCGCTGTGCCTCGCTACCAGAGCGAAGAAATGATAATATTAAATATTTTATTCAACCGAGTAAGAATTGAACTCACAACCCTTCGCGCTTACAGTCGCACGCCGAACGACGTCCTCAACATTTATAAGTAAAAAATATAAGCAGACAATCTAATTATCCCTTTTATCGATATCATTCGTTCATATTTTTACTCTCATCTCATACATCGAGTAATGTCCCAGCGGAGTCAACTCATTCTGTGAATCGAGTAACGACTTCCTATTTTAAATTGCCAACTCTGATGGAAAATGATATCTACTCGTGTATCATTAATGCGAGTAATTCAATTTGATCTGTTATACACCTCGTTTAGATATTTTTTCTTTTATAATAATATATTTTTAAACTTTTCTCTTTGAGGAGATTCCGATAGAAATATAATTTATTCTATCGGAACCTCCATGTAAAGAGAATATAATTTACAAATCCATTTTTTTTATTTATTTTTATTACATTTTCGTTATTTTTTGAGTATCACGACAAATTTATTTTTATTTTAAAAGTAGGTTTAAAATCAAGACCAGACAAGGGCGAGTCGGGCTCGCCCACCGAAGTGTCCGTATAAAAATTGGAGGTCTCGAGTTTTACTAAAAATTAAGCTTAACTTAGCCAAAGCTCTTTCATCTTATATTTCACTTGAACTAACGACTTAATTACCAAATTTTGTCCCCCTTTTAAGGCTAATATTCTTTAGTATTTAACCACAAATGTATAATTTTTACCTAATGATGATTTTTTCTGAACTAGTACTAGTTGCTGTTGTTGTTGTTGAACCTATAGATAGCAAGCTAACTGCCAAATTTCATAATTCTAGGTTTTACTCCATTAATTTTAAATCCCATTAAAGTCCCGAAATACGCGTCTTTTACAATGGCCATATATTTTTTTAAGTTAATGTAGAAATATGATTTTTACAAAAAATCAAGGGGCCATAGTATACGGTTAGAATTTTAACTCGATATCTCCAAACGTTTCTGAGATAAAGGCTCTTTATAGACAGACAGACAGACAGACAGACAGACAGACAGAAAACAAAGTGGTCTTAAAAAGTTGCTTTTTTCCCTAAGAGGTACGGGACCCTAAAAATTAATTTGTCATAGTAAATACAAATATTTTTTTGTTGTATGCTGGCTTTGAAAAGGAACACTAGTGTAAAGACACTTCGTTCCCAATCAAATCTAGGTTTACCAGGTGCTATGTGCGGAATATATATCCCATATATATCCTCATCTGTTTAGCGGTTGACGAAATAAAAACATTCATACAATTATGTTTTTACTTAATATTTTAAATAACTCAAAACATAATGTAATATAATGAATTTCACTTATTTGAAATATACCTAAATCATCTTATAATATATTATTTACAACGTATAGCAAAAATCGTATATACGTTTACCTAACTTACTTCGTAATCCCTTTTGCTTTCTAACTCAGAAAAGTTACGTTCCTTTAATTATTGAATAGCTAATATACCAAATAATTAACTTTTAGCAAGGGTCTTTCCAGAGAATTACATTGGAACCGCAATGTAATTATAAAATGGTTGTCATTTTTCATTATCTTTTTTTTCTCATTGATAAATTATTATTTTTTGTTATAAACAGTATTTATTAGCTTCACGCTATATCTGCACATATCAGGCTAGGCAGAGGGAACCATGGAACCTAGTATTAAGATATTCGTTCCCGTTAAGATATTTTCACTTCCTCAAATAGTCTATATCTTTAAATTACAAAATTATAAAGAAAAAAACTTGCAAATTCAATAAAACTGGTCTAGCTATTTGAAATAATGAAGTATCAGCATCTAAACATTTTTTTCATGTACGTACATATATATAAAATTATCTAAATTTACTAGTATATAAAATCAAGAAATCTATGTTCACGCTGAATCCTGAACTTAAAAGGGTAGACAGAGGGGACTTATTACCCTAGTCTCAAGACTCCGTTACCATTAAAATACTTATGTTCGCCACTTTCTGGAGGCATGGCGTGTTGAATGAAATCAAAACTCAACGCCGCGCGTTCTTTAGACGCAAAGAACCGGCCTCAGAATATAACAGAATAACATAAATAATACATAATATCAATGATATAATTTTACAAGGCCGTACACGTAATAAGTACCTAAAGAAATATAAATACAATGGATCTATAGCACCTGATAGTAATATGAATAAGGCAACAATTTATAATTGAAAACAGATCTAGCTACTAGAGGCCTGCGGCCAAACCTATGTTTTCAACTTATGTAGGAAACATTAAGAGCTAATGTTTTTGAGACGTCCTACACGAACCAATTTTCTTTTATTTTTATAATCAATAATTTTTATTTTATTTTTATAAGTTATTTATTTTTATAATTGTTATCTGTGTTTTATAAGCATTCGTATGTAAATAAATATAAATAAATAAAACAAAAATAGTACTAAATCAAAGAAAATGACATCTTATTGAAAGGGCATCGGGTATCGGGGATTATACTCTTTTAAATGATTAACTGACAAATTAAGAACCAAGATTGTTATATATAGTTATATAAATGACGAATTAATAGACTTCCCCATTCTCTGTCCGAATTTGAGACACTGTGTGTACCACCTTATTAATGTTGACGATAGTACGAAATAGTACAAAGCGGATTGAACCCACCATATAAGATTAGCAACATATACAATAGCTTCATATTTATTTTTAATAAAATTACAATGAAATAATACTAAAATTATTATTGATTTTCATTTTTTCGCTCTGGTGTCGAGGTAAAACGCGGCGTTGAGTTCCGCCACTCAACACGCAATGCCACCAGAATTCGGCGGAAAGTAGAGAACGGAGTTTATTAACACTAAGTTAGCTCTAGGTACATAGGGTAGGGTAGAGTAGGCACCTTGCTGTGTGCGGGATACAGCGTGAAGCTGATTAAATAATTAATATATAATAATTATAATAATTTACCTGAAATACGATGGCTTCCCTCTTGATTTTAGAGAACTCCTTGAATATCGTGTCAATAATCTCCAAGAACTTTTCCCGCTGTAGAAAACTTGGACCGTCCTTTTCAAAATAGTCGAGGAAGTCGTAAAGCAGAAAATATGTTCCTGAAAGTAAATAACAAGTTATAGATATCATATCTTATAAAATACTATGAAACATTTTATTGGATAACCTCGTATCTAATAAAATATTTTATACAGTTCTGCTTAGATATAAATTTTAGAAATTGAAATATATACAGAGAAATTTGATATTGTATTATTATGTTTCTTGGTGAGTCTTTTTTGGGTCTATTTTTGTTTTTCATATTGTATCTCGTATAAAGAAAGGTCACAGAGAACATAGAGAATAAGTGCAGACGTTCCACAAGTCACGAATTCGAGACATCGCGCATTCAATGACGAAGTTAACATTACACTTTTTTACTGGATAAAATAATTAATTTCACTGAATGACATACGAAACCCACGACCACCAACACCTCCGGGATACGGCGAAGAAACGGAAACGGAAAAGTCTTAATGAAAGCTTTCTAAGTTTCAGGTTCCCTTTGCCTACCCTGCTATGTGGGATAGAGCGTGAAGTTAAAAAAAGAAAAAAACAACTAACCTCTAAACTTTAAACTATGTCTCTGAATAACAAAACTAAACTTGATAACAAGCCTTGTTAGCAAATAGGAAACGTTGAAACATTTCCAAACCAATTATTCTATTATGACCTACTCAAGTTGTAAAAGTTCTTGCTTTAGGTATTTAAATGAGTGGCGCATTAAAGTTTATGATGAGCTAATTAGTTTTAAAGATGAGATAGTCTGTACTTAATTTAATGTTTGTTGTTATGGAGTGTTTTTTATTTATTTTTTTGTACTATATTTACTACTTAAAACGTTTTTTAAATCGGCTAAAAACGGATAGGTAGAGGGAAACCAGTGTTAAGAACTCTGTTGACCACTTTTCGACATTGAGTTGTGTTTTTCAAGACAGTACGAGAAAATGAAAAATATTCAAAAATACTACGAATCTAATAACCTTTCAATATATTAAGAAAACTTTATATAATCTTTTACTTTTACTAGACCTTTAGAAGAATGAAGCATATGTTCTAAAAGTTAACTTAAATATGTACCCATCACGAGTAGTGTGACTCATGAGTTCAGCGGAATATGGGAAACGGAAGTGTAATAATTGGAATGGACTGGAGGAGGAGTCTTAACAACAGGTGCCCGGGTACCCTTCTTTTCTTTCAGAAAGAAAACAGATGAAACTGCAAGACTAAAAACTGGAAATCATATATACAAGTATATCCGTATCTAAAGTAAATAAAGACCAAGAAAATTCAATTTGAATATGAAAATTGTATCTTGGCATTGCGTGTCTCATTTATTTTCCATTACGTATATTTTCAAATGTTTTACTGAAATTTTATATATAAATACTGTAAGGCATGTCGGTATGCGACCATTTTAATACAGGTTGACTATTAATCTACGCTTTTTGCAATATAACGATATAATGTTGCTAATTTTTATTTGCTAATATTTATTTTATAATTACAATCGTTACAAAAATACTCAGAATATTTTTAGCCGAGTACCCTTTTATGCCAAAAAAATCACTTCTGCTCATAAAGCTATCAAAATAACCTTTAGCATTTGTAAAGCTTTTTTTATTTCCTACAGTATTGTTTGTACCCTACTCTTTTTTGTAACTGGATGGTATACTTTCAATCAGGTGTCAGTTATTGTTTCTTGAGGAATTCGCTCCCATCTTGAATAGAGTATATCAAATTCAAATACGTCAAACGATTTACCACCAGTTCACTAACTGTTTGTTAGTGGGACTTGTTTTTTTAAAAGCAATTTTATACAAATACATATTCAATTATTTATGACAATCATACCTTCGAAACAGACTGAAGCGAGCATTTCATTCCCAAGGCGTGTTTCAAATCATTAACTTCGTAATAACCTTTACTTAACAAACGTCTTTTCACATTTTTTAAAAATTGTAATATTAAAAATTCTCTTTATTTATTCGTTTTCTGGGATCCTATTGTAAAAGAATTATGGATTCGATGCAATCGAGTTACAGATACACTAAGACTAACCCTATTCCTGGTTTTAATATTATGAACATCACCAATTTTGGTAAAATCATTAATGTTTTTTTTACATACATAATTTTCAATACGCATACATTTTTTTCATACATTTTCGAATATAAATTGCGATGCAACTGTCAATATATTAATTTCTTGAAATTTTTGCCTTAAGGAGTATTTAGGGCCTAAGTGCTTCGGACACTTCGTTTGAGTCAATCCCACATGTGTTCTATCGGGTTGAGGTATGGACTGTAGGCGGGTCATGGTAACGCCTCAATATTAGCCATCATTATCACATCTTCAAACCCTACTACGCCTGTTACGATTAAAAAAAAGACCTTACTCTAGTCAGTAAACAATATTGTGATCCAGTCACTTTTGTCTCAGTCAAGATGTTGCCTTGCTTATGATAAACGGTTTGCACGATGAGCACTTGTTATTGGAACTCGCATCACTCGTCATCTGGAGAACTGCTGGTCTTCGTGTAACCAGTTTTTAATTGTATTACGACTAACTCGGCTCGTACCTGTGGCTTGCCGCAAGCGATTTTGTATGCAGTGAGCGGTGATAAAATGCTCTCTCAGCGCAGTCAAGTGAACATAGCAGCCTTCTTGTGCGATGGTAGCTCTAACTCTACCCGATCCTCGTCTTCTGAATAACGTTCCCATTCCGTTCTTGAAAACGATTCCAAGCGTTTCGGATTACAAGATAGTTAAGCAATAATTGAACTATCCACGACCTCGTATATGTACCGTAAAATCAGGTGATTCCAAAAAATCTCCAAATCTACTTTAACAATTGCTGGTGGTATACTCAAATAGAACTTATGAACACTTAAGAATAACGTATCATAAGTATCAATCGCTCAAGATTGAGTTCATATAAATAAATTCACCCAAAGTGTAAAAATACCCAGGCTCCTATTTTGTCTTGACTAGTAGTATAGCAGTATAGCTGGGAAAACGGAGGAAACGGACAGACAGAGGAAAAATTGTTATAACATTCCATTCCTATTACGACGTAGTATTTTAATTATGTTACGAAACTCAACATAGCGCTTCGCCTCCGTTAGCTGAGCGAAGAAATTAAATATAAAATTATAATATATATTTGATAAAATATAAAATTATAATATAATTTAATTTCGTCGAGTGGGAATCGAATCCACAACCCATCAGGCTTACAGTCGCACGCTTGCAACCGTACGCCACGATGGCTTAAATACATAATCATTATGCTAAAATTTAATTATTAAATATAAGTTTTCACATAATATATAACGCGAAAGCCACTTATCTATATTATCATTCTACATAGAATAAGCTGTGCTGAACGAGCAGCACAAGTATCTTCATTAAAACACGCTTGGCATCGCTTGGTGCGCTGAAACTTGGATTTTGTAATGTATTATTTTATTCTAATTTAGCATACTTTAAGCTATAAGTCAAGAAATGTGTTAAATGAAGTTCAAAATTGTATTATAATTTTTTTTTATTTGACTATTTTGAAAGGTCCGCTAAGATTCTAAGTTTGGCGGAATACTAAGAACGACATGACTACTCACTAGAATATATCTTATAAAAAACCGGTTAAATGCGAGTCGGGCTTGCATACCGAGGGCTCCGTACCAATTTTAGAATTGTCTGCAAACTGGAAGTACATAAAAGTTGACAAACTTAAATTTGCGGACATATGCATTCGATTTGTTTGAAGTGAACTACAATTATAAGATTGTAATATTTGTTTTCTAAAAATATTTATAATTTTTTATTTTTCGGATTTTTCCTTTATTTGTTTCTTATTACAATTTCTTATATATTCCGATTTTCTTATATATTTTGATTGTGACAACGATGGTTGGTTTATTACAGATCAAAGACTAGGCTAGACTTTCAATATCTCAAACACAGTTAAAAATCTTGATTAAATTTTAATTATTTATTTTTATTTTGGTAATGTAAGCAAAACTTTTAAAAGAATTTCTTTTATCACAAAAGAGCAATTAATTAATTATTAATTAATTTATGAATTATTATTATTATCTTTGTATAAGAATAATAAACAGTGAGAAACTTTCCCTGAAAATAGCTCCATCAATTAGTGGAATTAATGTTTTGACTAGTTAATACTATGATTTATGTATATGTATAACAATTTAATCATAAAAACTTTAAGCCACTGTGGTGCAGGGGAACAGTGTCTAACTATACAAACTTTTAAACTTTTCTTTTCAAATTAATCATTGTAGGTTCGACTCACTCATAAAATAAAAAGCGCGGTGTTGAGTTTCGCCACGCACTTGCAATGTCTCGAAAATTAAAACTGTTTTGCTTTAACTTTTATTTGAAAATAATATTTTTTTTTCTAAGTGAAGAAAGGAGTGCCAACACCTATATCTAGCCTACGTAAAGCCCGGTTTCCACCGCGAGCGAAGTGGGCCCATTAAGGACTACGTTGAACTCGCAAAAGTAAACTACATACTTCTAATTTCACCAAGAAATAGTTGGGTGGAAATGACCTAGCCAGCAGAAAGAGTAGAATGAACTAACTCAGTTCTAGATCGCGGAACTACAAAATACAAAATTTTTGTTGATGGAAATCTAAGTCTATTTTTTAAAAGGAATTCGTCTCTCCTTAGGATTACCCTCTCATTTCTATTGTAGTGGAAATCGGGTTTAAGTAATTAATCTTAACGAAATAATGAATAAAATATATCTAACAAAGACTATTTCGGACAATTGTTACACTAAAACACGAAAATAACTAATTAAGGAAAAATACGACCTAATTTCCAAGATGAAAGCCTTAGCCTAAAATTATTGTTATTTCATATAGATGATAAATTATATTTAAGCAATACTAATGTATACTTTCAACTTCAAGCAGGCTCCTGCATAAGAAAGGGTAGAAAGAACTTAGTGTCAAGGCAAGTGCCTTGACCAGTTTTCGCGAAATTATCGAGACATTGCGTGTTGAATTGTGGCACTCAAAGCCGCGCTTTGGCCTTTAACCGGGAACAAACTCACAACAATCGCGTTTAAATTCAGACAACCTCCTGTTATGTCTGCTATTATAATGAGCTTTTACCAAAACTATTCCCATAAACCGTTTAATAATAGATTACTATCGACGGAAATCGTAATTGACTGTCAGAATATGGCAGACGTGGACGTATCGCCGGATATTTGTATTAAAATGTATGATACAATGATCTATTGTAAACCAAGGGCTCGATAAATACCAATATTATTTTCTAAAGAATAACAATTTTAGAGCAAGGTGGATGCCGGCCGACGTGTCGTAGAAATTTCTCTTACGAATAGATATATAGGACAAGCGTAGGGATGTGCCTATGTCGATTAACGTTCGATTAGTTACCTGTATACAGATAATTATTTAAAAAGTAATATTTTTTGTATATTCGAGAAGTACCCACCTACAAATAATAATGAAAATATTAAATATTTCGCAATATATCAATAAAATGTAATAATAATTTATTATTATTTTTAAACTGTATTATAACCATTTGTTATTATTGCATCTTATAGCAATTTAAAAATACAATTTCCATCACAAAGTCTTGTAAAACTTATGAAAATAAGACAATAAGGACTCCCGTGCGCCTGGCAACCCTGTCCCCACCCAGGGGGAGGATCCACCCTGCAACCCAGCTACGTGGGCGAGTCTGTAGTACTTGGTAGTACGGCGACGTGAAATTCTGTTTACGTGGTATTGCGCACGCGTGGTCATACCCCCTACCCCCTAGGCGTGTATGCAGACGACCTCGAACTCTATGCCCGATATTGATATGTCACGCTTTATGATAAAAATAAGGTGATAGAGGTTATGTAGAGATTTAATTTTTTTTTAATGTAGTTACATTAAAAAAAATGGAGACCATATTTGATTTATGTGATATAGACTTCAAAAAAAATAGGGAATATGTAACTTAAGATATGTAACTTATGTTACAATAAACAACCTCCAAATGTGTGAATCTTATTTCAAAATAGATATAAGTAAGATTTTATTGGCATCGTAGTAAGATGTAATCATACGTGCACGATGCAAGTAATTAAAACAATGTTATAATCAAAGTATATTTTTTTCATAACACCAATTATTTATATGTTCTATAACAATAGCTTTGAACAATTAAATACATAAACGGATTGATAATAAGAAAAAAATTAATAATAATACTATCTTCAATAATAATTCGTATATTGTATGTGTTTTTTTTATATTATTATAATTTACGTTTAAAAATGTAAAGATTACTTTATTCGTCGTATTGTATTGTTGACACCGTATTTTTATAACAAATAAAAACCAAACAATGAGATATTCCACTCGCTTCGTCGTTCACGAGATGTAGTTTGTTTACTCGACGATATACCTATTTTTCAAGGGATAAATACCGTAGAGTAAACAAAAATCTCGAGAAATGCGGCTACGCTCATATAATATAGTATGAAAAATAACTGTTAATTTTTTTGGTACCTACTATTATAATACGGAGAGCAAACATTTCTGGACAGTCCTCGAGTATAATGTAAACTCGTACAACGAGGCTGCATTTTAAATTAATTAGATGAACTTGAATAACGATATGATAGCTTTTATGGTAAATAAAGATATTATAAGTTAGAAGATTACTTACATCGCCTGATCAATATTAGATACTGATGTAAAATTTCTTAGCAAAATATAATAACAATCGATTTTCAAAAAAAAATTAATAAGCACATAGATTTTGCTTATAAAAGAACGCTAAATTGTTTATTTTTAATTAATTTTCAAAACATTATTCGTAAAACTGAAGCAAAGCCACAGACAGACTGCAATAATTTGTTTTGATTGTAATA
>OU860785.2:15000-150524 GCA_917862395.2 Heliconius sara | reverse complement strand
TTAATTTGCCACCTACCTACCTGTTTATAATTATGACAGCTTCTTTTCGCCCTAAAGGTTGTCTGGAACAGATGGCTACTTAGCCATAAGACCGCCTTTTGTACATTTTTTTTCTTTTTTAATTGTATTTCATGTACGTATTTATTGTGGTATACAAATAAAGAAATAAAAAAAAATAATAATAATAATAGAAACGTTGTCAATGTCAATAAACTATAACAAATGTCATCTCTATATATAATAAGACAGTAAAAATATTTTGTCTGTACATTAAGAAATTTTGACTGAAATGTATAGAGATACACTTAAAAAAATTTAATAGAAAGCAAAAATATTTTTTTCGAATTTCTTGTCTGTCTGTCGATATAGTCACATTTTTCTCTGAAAGTACTGAACCGGTTTATTTAAATTAAATTTCACCAATTGCTTTGTTTTAACTCAACTAACCTACTAAAGTTTGGTTCATCAAAATTGGTTCATTAAAAAAAAGTTATCGTCATTTCAATGAACTCACGGCATTAGTTTGCCTGCGGATGTTATATAGCAATCGCGCTGGTAAGATTCTTGGCCAAAGAATGACATTCTAAACGTCTTGGTTATATGACTGTTGATAAAAATATATATTTTTGGAGCACTATTATACTATATTTTATACAATTACCTGCATAAATGATACCAATTAAGTTTAAATCGTAATAAATTCAACATAGATAAAGAACGATTCGATCCTTCTACGTGTGCACTGTAATAACTACATATTTACCAATTGTACATTTATCTAATAATATATGTAACTAATTAAAAAAGTGTGCAGGAGTTAATATGCAAACATAATTTATTTTACAAAGAATATTATGAATTCTTATCCATCAACAATTTAACATTTAAGGCTGTTTCTGAATCAGAAAAATAAAGTTATTCACTGACATCAGCACATTTAACAGAGTTTTAAATTATGATAAGACTTACATAACATGTTTGTAGAGTTTTCACACAAAAATTACCGGACCGATTTCAATATATTTTTCACTATTAGAAAGCTGCATCTTCACTGACCAGCGAAGGCTATATATATTACATTTTCAAAAAAAATAGAGATCCCTAATAAAAATGCAATAATGTAACCCAAGGTGAGAAGAAATTGATCTTAACAATTCTATCATCGCGTGCGCTGCAAAGACTATTGATGATAGAACAAAACAATGTTCTACAGTATTATAGAGCGCATCAATATCTATAAAAAAGTCCGGGATACCATATGTCCAACTTCTGTAGTTAGGACAATATAACCATTTTTTTTATATTTTATAAGTTAACAAAAGTGCCGACAATAATCAAACCATATTCTCTGCTATTTAAATACTAGCGCTACTAAACAAGTTAGAGCGACTTCAAAATCTCGCCATACGCTTTGTGTTTGGTCTACGTAAATATGATCACGTTTCCCAATTTCGAGCACAGCTTAATTAGCTTCCAATCCGAGTTCGCCGAGATATGCTCATCCTTTCACTCCTGTTTAAAATCCTTAATTATCAACATTTCCTTTCTTATCTACGCTCCCGCCAACATAGTACAGAGGGACATCTAATATATATATATATATATATATATATATATATATATATATATATATATATATATATATATATATATATATATATATATATATATATATATATATATATATATATATATATATATATATATATATATATATATATATATATATATATATATATATATATATAAGATTATTTGGTAAGTTAAACCATTTATATATGAAAATAGGCGAAATTAGGAGACTGCTTCTTCAATCAACGCTGTGTGTTTCTTCATACACATAATAACTGTTTTGTTGTAATGCAAAACAGCGATATTATGTTACTTCGAAACACACAGCGTTGATTGAAGACCTGTTTGTTTACTGCTGGTGAAAGAGAATGTATGCAGACAACGGATGCAGACGCTATGTGATCTTCAAGACAATTAAAATTATATACATATATTAAAAATGAATTTTTAATTTACCTATAAAACATTAAAGTTTTTCAAATAAGACATTTCTTACCATCCTGTTTAACAAAATTCTACTGGTGATTTTTCTTTAATTATTTCATCATAAAACCTTTATTTAATGATATAAGCTCGTCTCTAAGTTAGAACAAAGTATTGTATAATAATATCAAAATATCCTCTCAATTAATTTAGGATGTTTATATAATAAACCATACTGTATCAATTTAATAATAGATTATTAAAGATAATCATATATTAGTAAAATTATTTCACAAGAAACCTCCTCTGAAATTATTAACTTATCTGAAATTTTTAATTCCTTTAATAAGATTATTACTGTTTACTTATCTGAAACTTTTAATCCTTCCAGTATACCTGAAATATATCATATATATCAAAGTAGTTGTCTCTTTGAATCTGTAGCCCATCATTTAATAAATAAATTTATTTAATCATTATTATTATCAAATGCTGCTGCTGCTTTCTTGCTGACAAAAGAAAAATGTCTCTTTCAAAATTAAGACCATTTAAGTGGTTGAATGTGGTTGGTTTAATAAAATTCAATTTTGATATAAAAATGCCCACATAAAATTCAAAACTGATTGGTCCTTCAAACATTTGAACCTATAAATAAATTGATTACTGACTGATATATTAGATGTTCTGATACATCACAATATGAGAGTACAACAAAATAATATTATGGTGTACCACAATTCCCTTTTGCTTTGGTTCCAGAAAATTATAATTACAATGTATGTACTGTCATGTTCAGCCTGTCACATTAGCACCTTGCCATCATGTTATAATACATATACATTCAGTTTTACTTGTCTATATCAAGTCTATTTTTTTTTTTTTTTTTTTTTTTATTTATTATATAGAAAACAACAGCATATTATTAATTACTAACAAACAAAAAAACTTGTATAACAAAATAAAGCCAATTACAGTTTTCCACTTATAACTATTATCTTAGTACAGAGCTACACACCAATGAAAATTATGTTATCAAAAAAAAAAAAAAAGAAACACATATTTAAACCTTTAAAAAAAACAAAAAAGAATGGCAAAACAATGCGAAGTATAAAAAGAGTAATAATACAATATAAATAAGTGAAAATGCCCCATATGTGTATGTATATGTGTGTGTGTGCGTGTGTGGTGTGTGTGTGCGTGTGTGGTGTGTGAGCGTGTGTGTGTGTACGTGTGTGTGTATGTGTGTTTAAATACAATAATACAATAATAAAAATAATTATGCAGATTGAAACCGTTTAATTTGCTTTTTAAAAGAATCTGCAGATAAATGGAAGAAATCAACATGAGAATACTTTTTATTGTATAATAATGGTACCCGAGAGAAAAAAGAGTTAGCTGCGTATTTTGTATGTGATGTAGGTACATGAAATATATTAGACTTGGTTATTCTAGTTCTTTTTATGGGTACGTTAAAATTTAGACATGAAAGCAATTCAGGTGAATCAATGCTGCCCGATATAAGATTATAAATTAGCATTAAGTCCAATAATTCACGACGATCCCTTAACGAAGCCATATGAAAGTATATACAGCTTTCCTCGTAGGTCCTAAAATACCTATATATTTGAAAGTTCAACTGTTTAATAAACTTTACTTGTATAGCCTCAATAGCATCTATATATTTAGTAAACTGAGGATTCCATACACAACTACCATACTCTAATATGCTTCTAACAAGCGCAAAATAAACATTTTTTAAACAATTTATATTTTTGAAGGGAATACATGAACGTATGACAAAACCTAATGATCTGTAAGCTTTATTTGTAATGTAATTAATATGTTCATTCATTTGTAGCTTGCTATCCAATAAAATCCCTAAATCACGAACCAAATTAGTTTTGTTAACTGTAGAGTTATTAATAATATAGGTGTGATCGATTGAAGTCTTTTTCCGTGTAAAAGTAATCTGACTACATTTTTTTACATTCACAGTGATTCTATTGGTTTTGTAATATTCACTTAACCTGTCTAAGTCACTCTGGATCAATAAGCAGTCTGCAATACTATTCACTCTCATGTCAACCTTCTTATCATCTGCAAACATTGAAAACTTTGAATGCTCAAAGCAATCGCTTATGTCAAAAAGATATACATTATATAGCAGTGGACCCAAGTGTGAGCCCTGGGGTACGCCAGAAGTGATGCAAACGTAATCAGATCGAGATCCACCCAATCTCACAGATTGCTTTCTATTTGATACATAAGACTTCATCCAACGAAATAAATCTCCTCGTATTCCTAAGGCATATAACTTATTCATAAGGATAACATGGTCCACGCGGTCAAAAGCTTTTTCAAAATCTGTATAAATCACATCAACCTGGTATCCCTCATCCATGTATTTCAAGATGTCACTTGTAAACTGAATCAGATTAGTGTTCGTTGATCGCCTTTTCATAAATCCATGCTGGTTATTAGGTATGGCTCTGCTGAGAACATAATATAATTTAGTATATATTAATTTTTCTAGCGCTTTACCCAATATATTCAAAATGGATATAGGGCGATAGTTTGTAATGTCAGTTTTAGATCCTTTTTTATGTATAGGGACAATATGTGCTTCCTTCCATTTAGATGGGAATATGCCTTCACTCAGAGATTTATTATATAGAAGCAATACAGGAAAAGCAATTTCATTAGCACAGTTTTTGAAAAATATTGCAGGGATATTATCACTACCAGAACCTTTTCGTATATTTAGTGATTTAAATATCTTTAAAATTTCTGTCTCTGTAAACCTAATCATATGTAAATTTTCGTCTGAAAAGGAAGAAACTTTATAATTTTGTTCGGTATAATTTAGAGTAGAAGCAACAAAGACACTTTTGAAATATTTATTGAAACCTTGACAGATTTTTAGTTCGTCGTCATATATTTCGTTGTCGTAATACATGATATTGGGATAATTTGATGCTTTCTTACGTTTAGATCTAACATACGTGTGCAAAACTTCTGGTGATTTCAATATATGATCTTGCATGTAAAGTACGTAACGATTAAAGCATGTTTTTTGCATCTGCTTTTGCCTATCTCTCAAAAGTTTAAATTCATCATAGTCCAATAAATTACCGTATACTTTCCACTTATGGTGTATTTTATCTTTTTCTCTAATAACATTTATTAAGGCCCTAGAGTACCAAACAGGATAATTGTGTCTTCCTCCCACGACACGCTTAGGCACGTAATCATTAATTAATTTATATAAAATTTCATAAAAACAATTCAAAGATTCCTCTACTGATTTATCTTGAAAAATAATATTCCACTTAATTAAAGAAAGATCTTTCTTTATATGATCGTAGTCTGCTTTCTGAAATAGATATTTTATAAACTTTCTAGGAACCTCGTCTATAAAAATCTCAGAACTGTCTATTTCCAATGCCGGGTGATATTTATCTTCACTTAGTAAAGGATCTGTTGAAACTGTTATATTTAAGTTAGTATTAGCTACAACCAAATCTAAAATATTTGCACTAAAATTAGGATATTTATTGAACTGCAGGAGACCATGAAACTGTAACGCGTTCACAAAAGTAACAGCAGTGTTAAATTTTTCATTAGTACCTTCTTTTGCACAAGTTGGCCCTCCTCGTGAATCCCATTGTATATTGGGCATATTGAAGTCGCCCAATAATATTATATGATCATCAGGATGAGCTTGCATTATGGCATTCAAAGAGTCCAACACTAAAGCTAATCTCTGAGAATGTTGCATGTCTCCAGGTACATAAGCTACACCTAAGTGTAGAGCTCGTTGCTGAGTAATGCCAAAACCACGTGCACCTATTGTTATCCAAACTAATTCTACACCTACCCGTAAAAACTCGCTCCTCAGTTGTGCATGGTACATCTGCTTAGCGTATATCATAACTCCACCACCTATTTTTATCAGAAGATTTGGTGTCTCGATCATATCTAAAAATATCATAGCGAGCATCACTTACCTCACTGTCTAGGAAACTATTATTTAACCATGTCTCTGTTATAAATATTAAATCGAAATTATTAGACAATATACTTTGAAAAATATCATTGACTTTAGTACGGAGACCACGAACATTTTGGTAATATAATTTAATTGAATTAATCATTTATAATAATATTATTAAACAGTTTGATTACATACTTTAAATATATATAGGAAATTATAGTGATGGAAACATAGCTAATTTTATGGGATGGCGGATGTATTTGATACTTTACCAGCAAGAAAATAATTGCTTTATAAAAAATTATATATAAGTTAGTAAGAAATGTATAAGTGTGTGAGTTGATGTAATAGGTGTATGTGAGAGTGATGTAAATTAAGGGTGCATTAAATCCTAATTTGTTTATATCATAAAAATAAAATAAAACTTTAAAAAATGTTTTTCTAAAATGAAAATACACATTTATCAAAAGAGTAAAGTGAATAACATTATAATCTTTCAAATTATTTTTAATAAATCCTTTTCTGAATTTATAGCGATTGCATGGGTTACCTCGTTTTTTCGCACAAAGATGGAACAGTTTTTTGACCATACAAATTTATAAGCTTTTTCAGTTGCGAGTTGTTTACTTTTTTTCAACAAGTACCTGTTCTGTGGCGTGAGATGGTCATTTACAAAAATTCTATTTATCCTCCCTGATACATCTATGTCTTGAGACGTGATACCTCTAGTTTTTTTCAAGCCGGATATGATGCTGTCCTTGAGGAGTATATTTTTAAGTTTACAAACAATAACTCGTGGCCTATCCTTGATATTTTGTCTTGGTGTGATTCTGTTCGTAAATTCAATTTCATGATGGTGCAGAGACACACCAGCGTGCTTAGCAATTTTAATGATAATGCCCGGTATGTCTTCATTATTCAATTCTGGAACACCTATTATTTCTATATTCTGCTGTCTTACCCATTGTTGCTGTTTTGAAAATTGCCAGGTGAGTTCGCTTACCCTCTCCTCCAATTTACTAACTTGTGTTTTGAGATTATCATGCTCCGCAATCAATTTTTCATGCTCACTTTGTAATGTATTATGAGAAGTTGCCAAATTCAATAGTTCCGAGGATAATGTAGTTAAATTATTTTTAATTTCCAATAGTACAGTTTGTTTTAATTCCGCTATGATATTGTTTTTAAAATCTGTCAATTTTTTATCCAAAATATTTTCCAAACTTTCTAATTGTAGTTCATTGCAGTTTTTATTTGTGTATTCAGCAGACGGGGATGTTTTTTGCGCGCAGTTTGGACATATGTAGGATTCCTTATACTTCACTGACATCTTTTTAAAGTTAGCATCACTTATTCTTAAACATGCGTAATGAAATTTTTCCGCACAGGAAGAACAGCATATTTCTTCTTTTTTTAAAATACTTGATGAACATACACTGCATTTGGAAGACATTATTGATTTATTGTATTTTATTAAATTTAATAACCTATATTTGTTACATAAAAGCAACTGAGGGTAACTTAAGCTGTACAGTCCACAAGACCCAGATACTAAACTGCCTCGTATTTCTATCGCCAGAAAGTCCAAAACGCCGTGCAGATCTCGGCACTGACGCGTTTTAATCGAACAATGTCTGTAGTTACACTTTTTTTCAAACTATTGTAGAATTTTATTTTTCCGATATGATACTATTTATTCACTAGACAGTTTCAAAAATTACTTCAACGATTAGAAATTGAGTTTATTTATTCACTGATATTGTTCAATGGTTTACATAACTTTAAATAACACGTAATTTTAAATTTATAAGAGGAACGCTCAACAGTGTGTGTAGCTCGTGTACGCGCTCGCGTTATTTTAGTCTAGTTTCTTTTCCAATTTCTGTTTTAATAACAATCAAATATCCTTCAATTCCTAGTATTTATTTATTATTTCAATTTCTGTTTAAATATAAATAATACCATTACAGCCAAAAGTGTATCTTGATCGACTCACCTTCAGTTTTTATTTTATTGTATCTTTCTGATTTTTCTAATCTTTAACGAACTTGTTTCATGGTCTTTCTATTTTAATGCACTAGCCTACAGCTAGGTTCTCAATATGTAAGTCCCTTATATAGTGCTCTAGTGATCAGTGACTAAGTATCTATAGTACAAAGTTTGTCCTCTGTTATGTTTTTGGTTTTGATAATTAGCTATGAATTATTAAGATACCCACAACTTGTGTCACTTTTATAATAAAAGTAATATTAAAGTCGGGTAAGTTGATATAATGCTCTTGTCATGAACTTATTGTTATTAAAGTGATTGAAAATAAATAATTATGTGTATAAATATCATATCCTCTTGGATCTGGAACAACAGATGTTATTCAGACATGTCCTCCTTGAAAATTGTATGTCAGTCTTTGGTGTCTCATGTCCATTTTGGAAATAAAGCTAAAGCTGTAAGTCCTTAGTGACGTTTAGTCGCATACCGGCCGACTATTTGGACATAGAAAAATCCACGTCTAGGACGCTCCATATTAAATAAGGCCTCCGGAGCCTGGAGCATCAGATGTTATTTGGACATGACTTCCTTGAATAGTGCATCTCAGTCTCTTGCATCTCACCCATTTTTTGGAAATATAAGCTGTAAGTCCTTAGTGACGTTTAGTCGTACAGCGGCCGACCATTTGGACAGAGAAAAATCCACGTCTAGGACGCTCCATATTAAATAAGGACCCCCAAGCCTGGAGCAACAGATGCCATTACAGCATGTAAATGATGGTCAGCTTTGTATCTCTCGATATATATACTACCGTCAGAGTGATGATCAGACGATCTGCCAACTTCCAGATATATCATCAACTTTAATAGTTAATACCTGGGTCTGTTCCTTAATTTTCGAGTATACCATAAAATAAAATTACTTTTGACACTTTGATATAGTACCATATTCACACTCTGAAAGCTTATTTTCCTTGTGCTTACTGTTATATAAATATTGAACTTTTCTATTAATCTGCATGCCATCTATCACATCTGATTTATCCAGAACCTGATTTCCTGAGGTTCCTGTGAAAGCACATTCAGGTGGACTACTCAACCTACACTACAGTTTTGTTGAGAAATAGAATTACAGGTGTTGTATAGAGACTATGAATACAATTCTTATGATTTGACTTCCTACTAAGTCTATTATTGGGCAACTGTGTCAGGTAAACTACTCAATCCACATGTGCTGTGGTCTACTTGAGACAATTTGACTTTCCACTAAGTCAGTTATTGGCCCACTGTGACTATTGGCTAATATAAGTATTGGTTAATACATAAAGATCCACTTTTCCAACATCTGCCTTAACAATCAAAGGCAATCGCAGAAGTAATTGTGATCCATAACAACCCGCACACTTCTTTTCTTTCGAAGGTACACAACATAAATTTACACACTATTTCATTTTGAGTGCTTCATTAAACAACCAATGATACATAATTTCATGTATTTTATATGAATTTTGTTTACTGAAAGCAATTTCGGTTTTGTAGCTGTATCAAAGACATTTTAATGTTTAATGATTAACTCAACAGCCAAAATGTAGCATTAGTTTACTATTTCCGAAATATTAATTGTTAATGTCAAGTCTGTCCTGATCAATTGCCAGCATAAATCTGTTGGGATACACAACAACATATAAAGTGTGGTAGAGTCACGTCGCCAGCAATGGCAACACGCATGGGCAGACTCGACCGGATCATTACCACCCCCGGCATTTAAAACCGGCGTGAAGTAGTGGCTTTATGCCACTGCGTTTCGCATCAGGTAATGCCGAGCCCCGGCGCCCAACCCATCTTAAAGGCCGGCAACGCACCTGTAGCTCCTCTGGAGTTGCACGGTGTCGTGGGCGGCGATAATCACTTACCATCAGGTGACCCGCACGCTCGTTTGCCGTGTCTTTTCCATAAAAAAAAAAAAATGCCAGGTGATATGCCCGTGCTTTTCTACCACTGTAACTATCTGGGAAGCTGCCAGCAGGTCAAAGAAGATGAATATATACTAAAGCATCTCCTGGTTTTTAATGATCCTAAAAATAAAACAATTCTCTGGGTGCAGTATAAAAGTAAACATAAATTGTGTATTATAATTATCATTATTTCTTTTTCTTTTTTTATTTTTTAATAGAGTATTATTATTAATAAACATAGAAGTGAGCCTATGTCTACCTTTTTTCAACCAAGATGGTATAATTTGCGACTATGTATGACTTTTACTTAATAAACTTCTTTCAATTGCAATAATAATAAATTTTATTAATATATTTATTTCTTTATTCTATTCATTTCTATCCAATGGAGTTTCCTTTTCTGTTCTATCTTCTTTATTTATTATTATTTTTGTATTAAAATTAATATCTTATATGATCTATTTCCTTTACTTAAATGTTATACCTTTTTTATGTATGAAAAAATACATACACTACATGTATTACTGTCAATTTATTTATTATAAACTTTGATCAAAACTCTGTTAATTTCACATATTACACTTAAAACACAAAATCACACACTTTATAATTACATGACTTAATTCTTCTGAAGACCTGGATCCAAGTAATGTAGTATAGTCACAATCAGCCCAAGCAAACAATTTTGTTTAATATTAGTTATCTCTCACAGCATTTATTTAGTTTCATTTTTATTAAAGTTACACAACTCCATGTTAACTACTAATTTCAAAAGCTGGAGTAAATCTGCAAAACCATTACAGACTGGTTCCTGTAGTATGTAGTCACTTATTGACAGTAGTCAACCTTTGTCTGTTTATCGCAATACTACCATTCTTATTCAAACACATTTTTTAGCGACTAATTACATTCTTTTATGTCACTAAGCTGTAGCTCTGTTATAGATAACACAGAATTATCACAATAAATTCCTATAAGAAATAAATTTAACACCAAATCGTTGTGTGTTCTTACACAATAATTGTTAATAAAATTCAAATTTGAATATACTTCATTCAAGTATTAAATAGACAGTTATTGTCAACTGAATATAGAGCCACCACTGGCCCAAGGAGCAGTTCTGTTGCCTAAGAGCTAAAAAACGTTGCTCTTTTTAATAAAAGTTACAATTTTAAAACAATGTAATTGCAGCTATGCTCCAAATTATTATTTACATAGGTACATATTATTATTACACTCTGTAATTCAAGTAATTATATATAGAATATATAGAAGCTTTACTATTACTTTTTATTTATTTATTTATTTATTTAATACTTTATTACACCAACTTAATAATAAAAATATACAAAGAAAACAATGGAAAAATATGGTGTAAAGGCGGCCTTATCACCACAGGTGATCTCTTCCAGGCAACCCTTACCATTAAAAAGATCAAAGAATGTGTGGATATTGGCTGGTGTACAAATGATAAAATATGAATAAATAAAATAATAAAATATGATATATATATATATATATATTTTTTATAGTTATCATAAACATTCTAGATCTGTTTGTATATTATGTACAGTAAAGTAACTTAATAAGTGTAAGGTAACCAAGCCCATGTCAAATAGAATGTTTTACAAGACATTATCGAAATAATATCGAGCGTTGACTTTTAATGTATAATATTTCATTAAAATATCGTATAGAATATCTCTAATAACATTCAGTAGCTGTGTAATAGCTTATATGCTGAAATATAACTTACCAGTCTCAATTAGACTACTGTTATAATTATCTAAGTATCAGAAGTTTATACTTTGCCTTTTGAACTGTTATATAGGAAAGGGGGCTTACATTTTTTCTTCTCATTTTTTGTAAGTTAGGAAAAATTGCTAAAAAAAACTTAGGGCCTGTTGGCCATTTTGAATTCTGAAAACAGCAACTTTCCTTTTCCTGTACTTCTGAATTATATACATTCATTTTGCGAGACACAACACAAATATAAACTAAACTCCTTAATATAAAAATATTTTACACAAAATTTATCATTAATATTAAATCTATCAAAGATAAATTTTGTTATTTATAATTTTTGCATCCGATCGCGGCAAAATTATAAGACGCTATGAGTGATAGATGACAGCACGTCGCCACAGAGAATAGATGACGTACGTCACTGCAGAAGTGAAAGAGGAAAGTATATCGAAGATTATTTGGTAAGTTAAACCATTTATATATGAAAATAGGCGAAATTAGGAGACTGCTTCTTCAATCAACGCTGTGTGTTTCGAAGTAACATAATGTATGTTTGCAACGAGCTTAAGATTTCTAATGTGAAAATTATTAAAACCTTAGGTCGCATTTTCGTATCTCCCATAAGAGAGCTGCAACTGTCTATATATTAATTTCTTTAAACTTTTGCCTTAAGAAGTCTTTAGGACCTAAGGTATAGTTATAGCTATATAGTTATATTTATATCGATACTTACAATAAAATCCTAACTCATCGGTGTCTGTACATGGAAGATATGTTTGAAAAAATGTTATTACATTTAACAATGTAATAGAACTTGGTCAGTTTGTCTGTTTATCTGTGCGTTCATGATAATCTCAGAAAGGGCTTAACCGATTTAAGTGCACTTTTGTAATTTGGCTAACTTCCCTTAAATATTTAGTATTAGTTTTATTTTAATCGGTTCACACTGTATCTCAGTGTTAAGATACTACGTATGATATATGACTGACGTGCGAAATGAAAATATGATTAAATTACAATTCAATCCTCCAAGTGGAAATCGAACGCATAACGTCACGTTACAGGCACAACTTTGTGCCCCTGCGCCGCGACAGCCTTCTTATCTACCAACATTCTTATTGTATTTTTTTTAATTAAAAAATAGCCTAAGTTATTCATCATAATGGCGCGAAAATATTTAAAATGTTCAAAATTAAAAGTTCAAAAATGTTGATCGAAAATAATTATACTGCAGGAGGATACCTCTATATGTACTGTTTTGTATTATATAATATATTCTATAAAGGAATCACACATTCCTCTTCACACTCTTTATTGTTTATTTATAACTAGCGACCCGCTCGCGGCTTTGCCCGCTTTAACTATGCAACCCGGATTTTTATAGTTCCAATAAGGATATTCCAACTGTTTAAAAAAAACAAACCACTTACTATTCTCTTACCCAAAAATACTTAAACGAAAGATGTAAACAACTATGTCGCGTTAAAATACATACATATAATTATTGGATAACTCCAAAATACGTGCAATCGCTTCTAAATTAACTTTGCTATAGAGCCAGGCGCAGAATTGAAGCATTCTCTCGTCCATCTCCGAAGTAGCATGGAACGACATCTGGATGTTGACACAGTATGGAATTGGAAGCATTATCAAATGACCCTCGGTTTCTTGAGAAAGGCCCATCCTTAACGATCAAGGATCAATGCAAGGTTCATAAGTCGGATGTGGAGGAGGATAGAAAGTCCTGCCACGAAGTGCTACTCCTTAGGTGCAGATGACCCGATACATTGGCACACTGAAATGCGTTGGACGCGAGACGACCAATGTGTACCTCCTTATGTTTTTATCACTTAGTATGTGAAGACTATTATTGCACTCTCCTTTCGGTTGATAGTTGTTGTGGCTTAGTGTAACCAGAGAAGTATACCCGCTCGCCAAACTGCTCGCTTCGTGGGTGAATGTGCGGCTGAAGAAGTGAGAGGAATAACTTTTCGAACAGTTTGGCAACCGCACTAAGGAGGGTTATACATCGGTATCTCTCGGGCTGCGGGCTCTTCCCAGCCTTGGGCAACATGATGAGCAGGCCCTTCTTCCATGCCTGGGGG
Source organism: Heliconius sara (assembly GCA_917862395.2). Classification (NCBI taxonomy): domain Eukaryota; kingdom Metazoa; phylum Arthropoda; class Insecta; order Lepidoptera; family Nymphalidae; genus Heliconius; species Heliconius sara. Next base: position 136,741 of record OU860785.2, on the reverse strand, counting down.
AAAGAAGCCAGGCGGGTGCGGCGGATCCATTTTTATAAACAAGGTCGCGGGGGACGCGTGGTGGGTGGCGAGCCGTTACGCAGCAAGAATTTTTTAGTACCGTGATTTTAAATCTGTGCTACTAATCTTCTAAAGTACTTATTAAAATGAAAAACAGTAAACAATATTTTAATCTACATTAAATATACTTATTTATATACTGAAAGTAAGGGATAAACATGAGTCGATATATCTTTTCTCTAAAACTATTTGTAATTTCCAAATATTGTAAAGAGCAAAGTTTATCTTTGTTTAACATAGAAAGTTTATAACTTATTTAAAAGGATAAGGCTTAATATCATTATTGACACACATCCCTTACAATATGAAAATATATTTAAATTACCGTCTAATTTCCGTCTCCTCTTCGCTTACATTTAAACGATTTTAACGATTTTTATTTGCATTTCTTGTTCTACGACCTATGAACGACTTTTTCGTGGCATAATTAAATCAAAAAAGGAAAAGTTTAAAAAGGTGAAGAAAATAATAAAAGCACAGAAGAAGAGTAAACAAAATAAACAACAGGATACTTAAACGAAAGAAATGATAAACAAAAGACTACCTACTATTCTATTAATCAATGAAGATGAAACTAAATATATCGCTTTGAAATAATACATTAAACTCCAATTATCCAATACGTACAATCGTACAATCGGCAGGCGGGCGCGGGGGGACGCGTTTCTATAAGCAAAACGTCGCAGGGCGGGGGGGGACGCATGGCGCGTGGCGAGCCGTTTCGCAGCAAAGATTTCTTGATATTGTAACAACTTCTAAAGTACTTATTAAAATGAAAAACAGTAAAAGACAGTTTTGTTCTACATTAAATGGCCAACGTAACTAATATATTTATTTATATGCTGTATGAGTAAGGGATAAATGAAACATGAGCCAAATCTGCGGTTTATAGCCGGCGTGAATTGTCAACAATTAAATGCGTTTTTCACTAAAACTATTCGTAATTTCTAATTAGTGTAAAGAGCAAATTTTATCTTCGTTTAACGTAGAAAATTAATAAAGTATTTAAAAGGATAAGGAATGATACCGTTATGGACAAACATCCCTCACAATAAAAAATATATTCAAATTACTATTTTTAGACAGAAATATGCTCACTGTATGTTATCCTTAGAAGATACGAATATGTTCTCGTTAACTTTTTTGTAGATCTTATTAAGAGAAATAATACTCTAGTACATTGTTTTCATGTAGGACTTACCATTAAAGCAGCGCATGCGTGAAAGTGTCTCAACGGGTAGGACTTTATACACTTTTATCATATTTAAGTCAAATTACATTAAAATATACATATCGTAAACTATATATAAACCTTCCTTGAGAAATACTCTTAACTAATGGTAAAACCGCATCAAAATCCGTTGGATGGTTCAGGAGAAGAAGACTTAGAAAGGCCGGCTTCGCCCGCTTAAACTATACGAATATTTATTAAATATATTTATGAAATGATTTTCAGTCTTCAATATGATTGATAAGAAAATATAAGTCTAAATAATCAAAATAAACCGAAAAAGAATATAGTAGAGAAAATTCCTACAATTAGAAAAATATGTAACTAAATAAAATGTAAACGTAACCATAGAAAAATATTAATAAAAAAAACTAAACAAAACCAGCTATATTATTAATATTATCAACGTAAAATAAATATTTAAAAGTGTTTAAATTAAAAGTAACACGTATTTTGCTCTATAATCTATCCCATATATACATGGTAAAAAATTAGATAATGCTATGCAAAGATATATGTTGTCGAAGTTTTTTTTTTTTAAAGAATTGCACGCATACATAGATACTAAATGATATACTCTATATAGATACTAAACTCTTCTACATTAAATACAAAATTGTTGCGAGCAATAACAAAAAAAATCCCTATTAAAATTACGATTCATAAAGTGCATAACAACGGTATAGATAACCGAACTAAAATAACCAACCATTCTTTCCTCAATACTTAAATAATTTTATGCCGATGCCGCCCAGAGCCGAAACTTACAGCACACCAAGAAATTAAAAAATTCTAACCAATCTACTACTCAAATAAGCGAAGAACCAAAGAAAAATATAAATTAATAATAAACAGCAAATAACCACATAAAAATTACCACTATATCCAAAATATATGAAAATTTACAAAAACCTCAACACCGTCTGCCTGTTCGAGTCGGTCATGCCGTTGCGGCTCGGAGGCTAGCTCAATCAGTGATATCTTAAGTGTTTATTAGAATGATGTATAGTAAAATATAATTTCAATTTATGTAAAATGCTAAGGGGACTATTTTATTTATTTTGATAAGAATGAATACCAAATTATAAAAAATACATTAACAATAATCCGATAAATTTAAATTAAATATATTAAAATAAATGGTTCCTGTAGCTCAACCTTCAGGGATAAACAAATATTATCGCAGACTTTTTCAATAGATTTATTAAAGGACAGTATTTTTATAATACATTATTTTTATATTGTGTCTTTTAAGATGGAGTCAGCGCACGTAAGCATTAAAACAAAGTTTCTTGTTGCTTAGCAACGGTTGCTTAGCGACGGTTGTTATTAATATGGCAGAATAAATTGCTTGTCAAATTGTAATATAATTTAATATATTAGTATATATCGGGAAAATTACAATTATGAGAAAAATAAAGTAACCTATGTTCATCCCGAGACCCTCAAGAATCTCTATATATGTATTTTATCACAATTGAATTAGCGGTTTTGCCCTGATTGCGTAAAAGACAGACAGACAGAGTTACTTTCGAATTTATAATATAGGTATGGATTGAGATACGTAAATATATTTTTTAGAGGTTACTCTGTATTAAGATGGCAGCTCTGTTCCCGCATTTACGTACCTGATATATCGATATAAATAATTGAAATATAAATCATTGGAAAGAAAAAGAGAAACGCACTTATATTGCATTTTTTCTTTTTTCATACTTGAAACGTATTAATAAATTTACATACAATTCATTTGTTTTGAATATAAAAATATAAGATTAAGAAGAATATAAGATTAAGATGATTATTTCATGTATTTTTTTTAATACACAAAGTTTTGACTAAGTTCCCTTGAGAAATATATCTACTGTAAATGAATGTAACGTACCTAAATGCCAATGATTTAAATGTATTGACATCACCACGTGATCCATCTAAACTCAATATAAACTTTTATAAACTATAGCAACCAGCTCGCGGCTTCACCCGCTTAAATTTGTGAATTATTTGTTTGTTTCGGTATAGGGAATTATATTCCTGTTTTAATAAATAATGTATGCTTGCGGCGCACTTAAGATTTCTAAAGTGAAAATTATTAAAACCATAGGGTGGCATTTTCGATTTTTATTAAAATTACCAAAAATGATTATTGGGGGCATTTAACAAAGAAATAGAACCAGAAACAATATTATTAAAAAAAATTGTTTGTTTGTTGGTTTTTCTGTTAGTCGGCGCCTATCTCAGAAACGACCTTAGCGATTTAAAGAGCTAAAACGCGAGCGCTGTGCAAGAGCGATACAATCGGTTTGGTTTAATTGTTTTTATTGTAACATTCGCCATGCATGACTGGTGTAATGATTAAATAGCTGACCTTTATAATTATTTATTTATATCCTCATAGAGAAATAATAGCTTTCTTGGGCACTGTTAATTTTTTAAGAAAATAAATTTGATCAAAATACATTCAATTATTTTGAGAGAAAATATGCAAACTAGAACAGAGTCGCCATCGTGGTACAGAGGGACATATAAAATATATAGATTTTATATTCTGTCATAATGAATAGCTTTAAACTTTGCATACAAAGGTATCCTGTACGTAATATATATATTTTTTTCATTTATACCAGTACAGTATTGTTCAAGACCAAATGATGGTTTTTTAGTTTCTTATAAAAAACGCCTATTATTTTTAAAGAGCAAACATGTTAGTTGTAATGTAAAAAATATGTCATTTTATGAGGTGTTTTTATATACTTAACTAGCGACCCGCTCGCGGCTTCGCTCGCTTTAACCACAGAATGATTTACTTAATACACTAAAATTATATTCATGTTTCAATATACCTATAATGTATGCTTGCAATGAACTTGAGATTTCTAATGTGAAAATTATTAAAACCTTAGGTGGCATTTTCGTACCTCCCATAAGAGAGATGCAACTGTCAATATATTAATTTCTTTAAACTTTTGCCTTATGGAGTCTTTAGGACCTAAATTGTAGTTATAACTATATAGTTATAGTTATATCGATACTTACAATAAAATCCTAACACATCGGTGTCTGTACGTGGAAGATATATTAGAAAAAATATTATTATGGACATTTAAATATTTAATAGAACTTGATCAGTTTGTTTGTTTATCTGTGCGTTCACGATAATCGATGCGATGCTTAACCGATTTAAGTGCAGTTTTGTAATTTGGCTAACTTCCTTTAAATATTTAGTATTAGTTTTATTTTAATCGGTTCACACAAAATTAAAACCAGATTCACGCTGTATCCAGCCTATAGCAGGGAAGATAGAGGGAACTTAAGTGTTAAGATACTGCGTATGATATATGACTGACGTGAAATGAATATATGATTAAATTTCAATTCAATCCTCCAAGTGGGAATCGAACCCATAACGTCACGGCTTTACTGGCACAATTTTGTGCCCCTACGCCGCGACGGTCTTTAATATTCATACAGAATGGAAGCTTCAGCGCACCCTTTACGGGGAGTATATAGGATAAACTATTATTATATAAAAATAATTAAAAATATAATAGTTTATTGAACCCATACCTAAAGAAATTAATCAAGATACCTCAGCAGTTTAGACGTAGGATCCAAACCTGTATTTCCTGTGACGCAGTTACGCATCTATGCAGATACCAATAACGTAATCACATACTACTACAAAATATTACTAAAAGTTAAGCAACTTTGAACTTTGCCGCCAATACCTACGACTCGTATGTTTGCGTCTTTAATGACAAATAGCGTTTTATTTTAATATCAACGATAATACCTAATTTACTTTGTATGAAAAAATAACTTTTTCCTTCCATTTTTTAAATTGTATTAGGCTTTTATAGTACTTTTTAATTGTATTAGGCTTTTATAGTTAAAACTATGGTTTCATTTAAAGTGGTACTGATAAAAACATTATATAATTGACTATATAATATCTATAGTGATTTTTTAGTGAATAGAATTATTATTATTATTACAACACTTGCGAAGAGAGCATATTTCGGGCATTTTTTAAATTCTTATACCTTTTGAGAAACTACCAACATTCTTATCGTTAATAATTTTTTTTTAAATAAAAAAAACATTTGAATATTTTGTCTAAATTTTTCGTCATAATGACGCGAAAATATTCAAAATGTTCAAAATGAAAAGTTCAAAAATGTTGGTTGAAAATAATTATACTGTAGGAGGATACCTTTATATGTACTGTTTAAATCTGTTGTTTTATGATATTATGTAGAATAATATAGTCTATAGATAATCACACATTCCTCTTCACACTTTTTATTCTTTAACTATAATAAGTAAATATATTTAACGTTATAACGTTATATTAAACGTATTAATAAATTTAATTTAATTTATTAATACGTTTCAAGTATTCATTTGTTTTGAATATAACATTAAGATTGATTCATAAAATATATTTGGCACTTCCTTAACTTGATTATTTCATCTATTTTTTTTTATATACAAAGTTTTGATTAAGTTCTCTTGAAAAATATATATTGAGAAATATATGTACTGTAAATGAATGTAACGTACCTACGTGCCAATGATTAAAATGTATTGATATCACCACGTGATCCATCTAAACCCAATATAAACTTTTATAAACTATAGCAACCAACTCGCGGCTTCACCACATTTGTGAATTATTTGTTTGTTTCGATACAGGGAATTACTTGAAAGTTTGTATTATTTTTTTTTAAAACAGCACCGATTTTTATACAATTTGAAAGTCAGACTCTTTAAAATATTTCATTGAACACGTGTTTCATGGTTTTTAGAATTCATCCCGTAAGAGTTCAAATACTGGGTTGAAAGTTTATATGGAAAAATCTTTAAATCGCCACCGATTTTTATAAAAACTTAAATTCAGACTGTTAAAAATATTGTAATGAACACGTTTCGTACAGAGTAACAGAGGCCGGTCGTGGCGCAGCGGCACAAAGTGTGACCGTAAACCGACTGGTTGTGGGTTCGATCCCCACTCGAGGAGATGAAATATTTACTTAAATTTATATTTCCATTTCTTCGCTCTGGTGTCGAGGCAAAGTGCGGCGTTGAGTTCTGCCACTTAACACGCAATGCCTCCGGAATTCGGCAGAAAGTGGGGAACGGATTGTCTTTCACTACGTTCCCTCTGCCTACCCTGCAGTGTGCGGGATACAGCGTGAAGCTGATTTATTTTTATTAACACGTTTCGTGGTTTTTTTTAGAATTCACCCCTAAGAGTGCTAATAAGCAGGCGAAGTTGCTCCGCGACCCCTAGTTTTAATGTAATAACATACAATATATTTATAAAAATGAGAATGTATTGTTTTGTTTAATAGCTCCTGATAGTTATTACAACGCATGCAAGGAAAGATCATTTTAGAAAGTTGTTTAATTATATTAGAATTATAAAAACTACCAACATTTTTATGGTGAATAAAATATTTTATCAAATAAAAAAAATGTCTATGTTTTCCACCTGAAAAACACTAAGGGTAGAAAAAATATAAATATATATATATAAAAATATAGATACCACATTAGTATCAATACACTATGCTGGTAACAATAATTGAAAAAAATTATATACTACTTACGGGATAACTTTGTATGCAAAGTTTAAAACTATTAATTATATACATACATATACATATCAACAACGTAGGCGATATAAGGTTTTTTTGGTACTTTTTTACACGTTAATCGTGTAATTGTAAAAGAATTTTCCTTATCGGCTCTATTTAATTCAAACAATTTTGCCGTGGGATCCCGGTCTAGTATAGGATCATCCTAGTGCTGGTGGTGTCGGCGTGAAATAGTGGCTTTATGCCACTGCGTTTCGCATCAGGTAATGCCGGGCTCCGGAGCCCAACCCACCTTAAAGGCGGGCAACGAACCTGTAACTCCTCTGGTGTTGCACGGGGCCGCGGGCGGCGCTAGTCATTTACCATCAGGTGATCCAAACGCTCGTTTGCCTTGTCCTTTCCATAAAAAAAAAAACAAAAAATCTAATGGACTGTCTTAATAATTTAAGTGGTATCGATACAAATCCCCCCCACCCCCGCAGAGTTACTCGCCACGGTGCGCGAGGCCACACGGCACACACTACGCATTTTTTATTATTACATGATTTTCTTTAGATTTATATTTTTAAATTCGTTATATCTTTTGAATGGGATGTCCGATCTTATTAATTTAAAAAGTATTTTACAGGTATTGAAATTATCTTTCAAAAAATATCATTTCATGGGATAAGGATTGATGCAGAGGTATGAACAATATGGTTTGATTATTGTCGGCACTTTTGTTAACGTATAAAATATAAAAAAATGATTATATTGTCATAACTACAGTAGTTAGACATATGCTATCGCGGACTTTTTTATAGATATTGATGTGCTCTATAATACTGTAGAACATTGTTTTGTTATATCATCAATAGTTTTCGCAGCGCACGCGATGATAGAATTATTAAGATCAATTTTTTCACACCTTGGTTTACATTATTGCATTTCTATTAGGGATCTCTATTTTTTTTGAAAAGCAATATAGCCTATGCTGGTCAGTAAAGATGCAGCTTTCCAATAGTGAAAAAAATATTTAAATCGGCCCGGTAGTTTTTGTGTGAAAACTCTACAAACATACACACATACATACATACATACATACAAACATACAAAAATACAAATCTTACCTCTTTATAATATTAGTATAGAAGTATAGATTAGAAAACGTATAAAAATTTGAACGCGGGACTCGAACCCGCGCCTCCTGGAAACCAACCAGGCGCTCTGACTACTGAGCCATACGTTCTCGCCAAGCTACGTCGAAATTCTTATACGCTTATTACAACTTATTTATGTTGTTAGCATCTTTGTAGGGAGATTTTTACAAATTTCCGCTACCCAAAGATAATTACTAAGAATTATCGTTTTGGCAAGAGAGAATATTATTTTTACTTATTTATTATAAGTATTTATCTTTCCTAAGTGTGGATTAACACTTTAAAAATATTTAAAAAAATATTTATCTTCAGGGATAAACAAATACTATCGCAGTCTTTTTCATTAGATTTTTTTAAGGACAATATTTTTTTTAAACATTATTTTTATATTATGTCTCTTAAGGTTGAGTCAGCGCAAGTAAGAAATGTTCAGGAAACCCATTTTGGGCAACTTTTTGTTAAAACAACAAAGTTGCTTAGCGACGGTTGTTATTAATATGGCAGAAGAAATTGCTTGTCAAATTGAAATATAATTTAAAAAATTAGTATATAGCGAGAATATATAGAAATATTAGTATATTCCTCCAGGGGGTGCCCAGACTAATATCTGTCCGATATTTGTTCTTGGGCATACGGGTACGCGAACCCGGATCCTCGAGCCACCACTTGTTATAACCTCCGTCCAGTCCATAAAAGTGGTATCCCCTTCTTATAATCCCCTCCTTTTCCTACCCTCTCCCTCGCCTATCCTTCCCCTTTTTTCTATTTGTCCTATTCCTTTCCCCGCGGTTTCTCCCCACAAAGGGGTTTTGGAGGTCAGATGGCAGTCGCTCCATTTAAAACCGCCATCCGCCGATATAATGGATAGTTCGCACAAGAAACTGGGTACGGCTAGGGCGTCGCCGCTAAACGAAGCGCAGGCACATCGCCCTACACCTGCGACAAGTGGGCAAGGGCTACCGTGTCAAGTACGGGCACGGCTAAAGACACTAGTACCCAGACGGAAACTCCGCTTTGCAACGTGGAATATTGGCTCTCTAACCGGACGATGCAGGGAACTCGCAGATGTACTTATGAGACGTCGGGTCCAGTGTGCTTTCCTCCGGGAAACTCGCTGGAAGGGCAATAAGTCCCGTAACATCGGACAGGGTTACCGGCTTATATACACTGGGTCACCTTCGGGTAGAAACGGTGTGGCGGTAGTGCTTTCTGAAGAGCTTCAGAATGGGCTCCTTGAAGTGGTCCGTCGCTGCGACCGCTTGATGCGAGTAAGGGTACTGATTGAAGGCGTTACCACAAACTTAATCAGTGCCTATGCTCCCCAGGCGGGATGTAGCGCGTCCGAAAAGGAGACATTCTGGGAGCAGTATGAAGAAGTGCTACTTGCTATACCGTCTACCGTAGTGGTCTTAGTTGGGGGGGGACTTGAACGGTCACGTCGGTAAGGCTGCTGAGCCGTATGAACGTGTTCACGGGTGTTTTGGGCACGGTCTTCGCAATACAGAGGGAGAAAACATTCTAAGAACCTGTATTGCGTCAGATCTGGCCGTCATGAATACGTTCTTCCAAAAGAATCCTCAGCATCTTATCACGTATAAGAGCGGGTCCCACTCAACTCAAATTTGACTACTTATTGACCAGACGGTGTCATATGGGCAGCGTAACTAACTGTAAGGTCATTTCAGGCGAAAGCCTAACGGCCCAACATCGTCTTCTTGTCATGGACTTTACCGTCACTCCGAAGAAGAAAATAGCCGAGAAACGTAGGCCTCAGATCAAGTGGTGGTTGCTGAATGAACCGATGCAAACCGGCTTCCTGGCAGAGGGGAAAAGTCATAATCTTTCGACTAACACCGAGACTGCTCAGGAGGCTTGGGAACGAGCTCATTCGGCAATCATTGCGGCGGACAAGCGAGTTCTTGGCCTTTCTAGGGGAGGACGAGTCAACTGTGGAGGGGCAGAAGTTCATTTACAAAGTGGCACGTTCCCGGGATAAAGCGACGCAAGATATCGCAAAATGTCTTTGCGTCAGAGATTCCCAGGGCACGCTGCTCTGTAGTCATGCCTCTGTGAAGGAGAGGTGGAGAAGCTTTTCCCAGGAGTTGATGAATACTCAGCACCCATGTAGTCTTCACCACGACCCACCCCCTAACCTCGGACTTATTGCCCCGATAACCCTTGACGAAACTCGTAATTGCCTTCGACGCATGAAGAACGGAAAAGCGGTGGGACCTGACGACATTCCGATCGAAGCGTGGAAATCATTGGGCTCTCTTGGTGTCCTCATGCTTACTACCCTTTTTAACCATATCTTGAACACTGGAAAGATGCCACACCAGTGGCGGCTTAGCTTTATTACCCCTATTTACAAGGGAAGGGGCAGTGTTCAAGATTGTGGCAGTTATAGGGGCATTAAGCTTATGAGTCATACCATGAAGCTCTTCGAGCGCATGATCGACCTCAGGCTCCGTCGCGAGTGTACTATCTCTGAGTCTCAATATGGATTTCAGCCAGGATCGGGCACTTTTTACGCCGTTTTCGCCCTCAGAACCTTGATGGAGGCATACAGGGAAAAAAGGAGAGCTCTGCATGTGGCCTTTTTAGATCTGCAGCCTTCTGCAGCCTTTGACTATGTTCCTCGTCAGTGCATCTGGTGGGCATTGCGATCCAAAGGGATCCCTGAAGCCTACATTGAGATTATCAGAGACATGAACCACGATTCCGCTTCTATGGTTAGGACTGCTGTTGGTGACACTAAACCCTTCCACATTACAGTAGGGGTTCACCAGGGCTCGGCTCTTAGTCCGTTTTTATTCAATGTGGTGCTCGATACTGTCTCGGCTCACATCCAAGACCAGCCTCCATGGCTGATGATGTATGCCGATGATATAGCACTCATTGATGAGAGCCGACTGATGCTGGAGCGTAAAGTGAACCTGTGGAAGGGTACGCTTGAGAACGACAGTCTTAAACTTAATGTGTCGAAGACCGAGTACATGGCCTGCGGGAGCCCGGACTCGAGCAATATCCTTATAGGTCCTGAACCAGCCGTTAAGTCGGAAAAGTTCAGGTACCTTGGATCCGTTATGCACGAGTCTAGAGGCATCAATCACGATATCTATAGCCGGATAAGCGCTGCTTGGGCCAAATGGCGGGAGGTCACTGGTGTGGTCTGCGATCGCAGGATACCGCCCAAACTTAAGGGTCTGATATACAAGAGCATCATCCGGCCGGTTCTTTTATACGGCAGCGAATGTTGGCCAGCATTATCTCGGCACACTCAGGAACTTCACGTCACGGAGATGAAGATGCTGAGGTGGATGTGCGGCGTAACGCGGTCTGACCGCATACGCAACACATTCATTCGAGGTAGTCTTGGAGTCCGTGACGTAGCGGATAAGCTCCAAGAGCGCCGCCTGAGATGGTTTGGTCACGTTACGCGCTGGCCTAAGAATTATGTCGGATGCAAGTGCCTTGCTATGTCAGTCCCTGGAGTGAGACCTCTCGGACGCCCAAGGAAGCGCTGGTTGGATGGTCGTGAAGCACGACATTAGAGCTTATGGTCTAACCACCGAGGATGCTAAAGACCGTGCAAAGTGGAGTAGGTTGAGTAGGAAGGCAGACCCTGGCAAATAGCCGAGATTAATGCCAGGAAGAAGATTAGTATATAGCGAGAAAATTACAATCATGAGAAAAATAAAGTATCCTATGTTCATCCCAAGACCCTCAAGTATCTCTATATGAGTATTTTATCGCAATTGAATTAGCGGTTTGGCCCTCATTGCGTAAAAGACAGACAGACAGACAGAGTTACTTTCGAATTTATAATATAGGTTAAAACACGAACATAATTTTTGTGTAATAAGTAAATAATTCTGTGGTTTAAGCGGGCGAAGCCGCGAGCGGGTCGCTAGTAATAAATAATTAGCTTTATGTGTAATTATAAATGTTGATAAACATTGGTCGTATTTTTTAATTCAAAACAATCAAAAATTCTTTTAAAAATTACGATAATGTAGTAAAAAATTACATTAGAAATCATTATAGTTGTCAATCAATTCCGCTTATTAAATCAATAATCATGTATTTTAAGCAGGCGAAGCCACGAGCGGGCCGCTAGTTAATTAATAATTTAGCATTAGTTGAGACACAAAATTTAATGCAATAATTTCAAACAATTCATAATTCAAAGAACAAATATGTATCTTAGTTGTAAACAAAAGTACTTAAAAATATATTAAGTTAAAATAATTATTAGCTAAGTCTAATAAGTCTGCAAGATCAACCCTGGCTACACACAAAAAGCCAGGGCCACAGAAGGAAGCTTGCACTCAAATCAGTTATAAATTTTTTTAAATAAGATTGTATGTTTAATTGTATGTTTTGTTTTACACATGTTTTTCATCCTAAAATGAAATAAGTTTTACAAATATATAATTTTTAATCTAAAAATGCAAATTGTGCTTTGTGCTAGTATTTATAGAATATTAAAATAAAATTACAAAATTCTTTTATTTAGCTTCACTCTGTATCCCTCAGATGAGCAGGGAGAACGTGGGGACCTATTTACCCTCCATTCCTATTTGGAATTTTTTATTCCCCACTTCTGATTGAATTCTAGTGGCATTGCACTTTGAGTGGCAAAACTCAATTTTGCTCTATGCTTCCTTACCACAGTGAAGAAATGAAATTATTGTATATTTCTATTGGTGTAATTGCGGTGTTGTGCAGGATAATAAATTTAAAGTTCATCACAATACTATTATATTGTCTTTCAAATATATATATATATATATATATATATATATATATATATATATATATATATATATATATATATATATATATATATATATATATATATATATATATATATGTCATGCAAAATACTAAATAATATTTATTATTTTTTATGTTACAGTTGTGGGTTTGTTCCCCATTCAAGGAAATAAATTATTATTAAATAATATTTTCATTTCTTCACTCTCTGACACTGAGACAAAACACTGGCTTCAGTTCTGCCAAGCATGTGATGATGTCAGATATTATCAGCTGTTTTTTTGCTATTATTGACCTCTCTGAGGCAATAATACTTGAAAGGCCCCTTTATTTTATTATGACTAATGTTAATCTGCATCTTTGTCTGCAAGTCAAACAAAGGGAGTTGTGTATGGCATGTAGAACTGTGCAGTGAGTTACATGGAAACAATTAAGGAATGGTAATGTAGCCTACAACCTTCCTCCATAAGTAAATTATCTACCACAAAAAGATTTTTTAAATTTAAACCTGCAGTTTTATGATAATAAGTATACATTAAAAAAAACATAAATGACTTTACTTATTAGAAAGCCAAAATTAAATGTGACATACATTGAACGATAACCGTCATTCAGAAACACAACAATAATATTGGTCTCCTCCGATAGTAACTGTTATAAAAGTGAATGTAAAAGAATTTAATCATCTGACCTACAAAATAATATCATATTGTCATATTATACCAAATGAAATGGTTAAAATCAAAGCTTTAAGCAAAATCAAATCAAAGCAAAATATGTTAAAATCAAATTTATATTTATTACGAAAATACATAAATAATAATTTGCATAATAAATTGTCAAACAACATTCACAATTTACATCATGCTGAATAAGTAAATCTTATTGACTCGATTATCATGAATTTATTTTTAATACTTATCAACACAAAAGAAAGCTATCTTTTTCGTTAAATATTCATTGATAAGTGATATCACGACGATATTTATCTTATACTGGATACACACAATATGGATATAAATATACTTATTATAAAACAAGCACAGAAAAAAGAATACGTGATTTAATCATATCAATAGCATATTTGCTTATCTAATATTATACAGACACTTAAGTGGTCTAACAACAAACTATTTCCTTATTATAATAGACTTATTTTTATGTTTGTATTTAGAAAATAATAAGGACAGTCGAAAAATCACATAAGCTTAGGTGAATAGGAGCTGTAACAAAGATATTATTCTAACAACATTAATAATTATCTCCAATCGATAGCTAATTCCTTTCGAGGTATAAGGTCTATCGACCTTATATATTTTTTTAATTTTGCTACGATAGCACTGCAGTCGGCGGAAATGGTTAATATCTCGATAAAAAATGTGATGTATGACACTAATGTCGGTGAAGAAAATGTACTCACTAAAGTAGATCCGGTAATCAGGCGAGTATGGTGATCCTCTTTCTTCAGCGATATACATTTTGGAAGTGCAATTTCTTCTCGACGTAGTAAAGAGAGCGAGTGCCGGTTCCCACAGCTGTATGGCGAGTGACAGGCCGCGCCGCGGGGGTAATATGCGTGTTAGTGACATTTTGAATTTGACGCTTACGTATATACGTAAGTCATCTGAGCTGCGCCGTCGGCGGATTAAAAACAAATACTATTAAAATGTTGCCAGTAACAAAAACTAAAATAGTTATATTAGTCCACTGTTTATCTATACTAATATAATAAAGCGGAAGAGTTTTTTTGTTTGTTTCTTTGTTTCTTTGTTGAAGCACTAAGATCTCTAGATCCACCGGTCCGATTACTTATTTTTGGTTTTGTTTGAAAACTACGTTTTTCAAAAGTGCTATAGGCTCACTAATACGTACACCATAATATATAATATTATGGTATACGTATTAGTGAGCTTTAAATAACGAAATAACAATAATTATAAATGCCATCGAATTACTTTAAGCGCGTGCGCTGCAAATATAGTAAAATATAGTTCTAAAAAACGTCCTGAATACCGTATATCTCTTATAAATAAGTCACAATAAGATATTTTGTGAAAAAATAAATAATTAAAAACGGCGATGTGACACAACAGTGACTAGACAAGTTTAATGTTTGAGTGTATACAAAAATATATTTTACGTGCAGATTTGGTGTGTTCTTAGCTAATTTCTTTTCAAAAATATTCATAATTAAACTATTTATTTTTTTGTATTTTTAATGAAATAAGTAAATACTTCAAAGTTTTTAATAAACGTGCTTATGATTTAGGTGTAGCTACACAAAAATCGATCGTAAAAAAGTTTATAAAAATCATTGATCGAGCGAGCTTTTGTTTTAAATATTGCCACGAAAATACGTATTCTAACGTACTGTTTATTTTGGTTTATAATAATGTTAGTATGCAGAGCTTTAATTTCCGAGGGTGCAACTGCCGCCACGGATGTTTTAACAATTTATAAATAAGTCTTAAATTGAATTCTAATTTTAGCACATCAATCGTCATTGATATCTTTATTTACCACTTTTAAAAATGTTTCGGCTATCTATACTTATAATAAATCTGTAGAAAAGTCTTTTCTGTACAATGAAAATATTTAAAACTAAAATTAGCCAGGATGTTAAAGAATAACCAACCGAATCTATTTCTAACATTTTTGGAATTTTTGTCTGTTTGTCCGTTTGTCAGTTTGTTAGTTTTAAATTAATAAAATCTATCCAACACTTCAGTGTTATATCACGAAAATTTTAAAAAATATAATAAAAAAACCTTCAATTAAATCGCCTTAATTGTTCTTGAACTCGTTATTAATTGTTGCAAATTACATTTTTTATTTCGTTTTCATTTACAAACACCGATCCTTTAAATATATTTTATCTTTCCTTAATATTTTTAAATATTTTATAAGTTTCCACGCTTATAAGTTTACACGCACAAGGAACAGTACATCAAATAAAATATATCCACGTACTTACGTTGATATATTTTAATTGTTGTACTGTTCCTTGTACGTGTATTTAAGTTTTTCATTTTGTGACATCTAGTGGTAAAATATGGAAGTTTTTAATAGCAATTCAAGTATCAAATTGCGCAACAATTCTATGAGTAGTTTTGTCGTTCTAATATAAGATGGCGCAATAACGTCCTTTATCGAGACACACGGCAGTGTGTCCGCCAAGTTCGAGCAAAAAAAGCGACACACCGGCCGTGGGTTATATTACACGAACCATTTCGGGCCAATTTCGACCCCCCTATAACTCAAAATCTATTTTATTTACGCATATATAAAATCTAGTATCTGTTGAGACCCCCTTTCTTATCTAAAATACAAAATTTCAATAATATAGCTATTGTATGTATGGTTTTGAGATATTGACGTCGGAAAATCGCTATTTTTACTATACACTCACTCACTCATCAAAAACCTAGACCACTTCCAATGGTCGTATTGACTTGAAATTTGGCATGGAGGTAGGTCTTTAGGTCAAGGTAAAGGGAAAAATCTGAAAATGACCAAGTGTGAGTCAGTTTTAAAAATAATGAAGATGTAAATTTATACTTCTAAGGAACTAAAACGAACTAAATTTATCTATATTAATATAATATATCTTCGAATTCGAATGGTCGTAAAGACCTGAAATTCGTTACGAAGGTTTGTATTTAGTCAAAGTAAAGTAAAAATCTGAAAACGGCCAAGTGTCAGTCACTTTCGACAATAACGAATGTGTAACTTTGATCCACTATAAGTATGGAGCGAAAATGAATACATAATAACTAAGTACTTATTTAAGTTAGTACCTACATGTATACCCATATAGATTATTGATAAATGCGCCCGACACAAGACCAACCTCTGTGTTTGTCTGTCGCGAGAATCAAACCCGCGACGACATACGGCGTGCAAAGCAGGGTCACTACCAAACCAGTACCTATACGCTAAATCCACGGTTAAAAAATCAAGAAAATAAAAGTGTCAGTCGGATTCGGATATTTTACTTAACGATACTCGTCAGCTCGGCATACATCCACTGCTGGATAGACGCGGCGGTTTCACGTTCATAGTGGGGTCAAAGATTAGCTAATAGTGAAGATGCCACTGCACTGCACTGCCTATTCTAGGCTACACAATAGGCCACCAATTATAATGCTGGTAGGTAGCATACAAACTTAGGTAACAACTAAAGACGTTGTTGTTTTAACTATTTGTAAGTAGGTACATTTTTTATGTGTACGGAGATTATTTATTTGTATACATATAAATTACTTAAAAATTAATTGTAAAATAGGATTGTAATACCAACATCAAGATCATATTCAAACAGTGCCACGCAAGCGTAGAAAAAAGAATTAGACTCGTAGTATAAAGTACATAGTGGAATGAACATAATATTATATGATAACATGTCATATCAGTCAGTTGGTTAATCTAGTCCATTTAGTTAATCTAGTTCATTTCTTTGTAACAAGCATAGTGCATATTCAAAAATCTGAAAGATAGGATAAATGAGACATTTCCTTAACTAACTTAATCATAAGAAAAAAATAAAATAAACAACCTTACAAAAATAAATGAAATCCCATCGAAAATAAAAATGTGAAAGGCAAATGTGAAAATGCAAAGTTCGATAGTATGGGAATGCTTCATAAAAGAAGTGAGATCTGAATAAGTACCAAGTTATACCATACACATACCTCAGTTAAAAATAGTTACAGGAATGCACACTTGATATTCCACACTTTGGAAAGTAGATTCTGAATAAATATCATATTAAATACCGAAAATTCTAATACTTACAGGAACGCAGTCCTGTTTTTCCAGCAGTTTCCTGATAACATTTTTTATTATTTTTCTGTACTTTATAATGTTGTTACTTGGCAAGTTTTCACACACCTTGTTATAAACGCAAGTCAAGTACCTAATAATCTTTTAATAGGGCAAGTTTTAATAGAAAATTATATACCTAATAATCTTTTAATAGGGCAAGTTTTAATAGAAAATTATATAGGTATATTCTGTCATAATGAATAGCTTTAAACTTTGCATACAAAGGTATCCCGTACGTAGTGTATATATTTTTTCAATTATTATTACCACTAAAGTATCGATACTAATGTGATATATATATATATATATATATATATATATATATATATATATATATATATATATATATATATATATATATATATATATATATATATATATATATATATATATATATATATATATATATATTTATATTTATTTAATATTTTTTAGTAATTTTTATAACTCTAATAGAATTAAACAACTGTCTAAAATTATTTTTCCTTGCATGCGTTGTAATAACTATTGGGAGCTATTAAACAAAAAAATTACATTCTCATTTTTATAAATATCTTACATGTTATTACAATCTCCATATATAATAAAAGGATATAAAAATCAATTCTGTACATGAAAGATATAAAAAAAATAAAAATTAGGTCGGTTAATATGTTGATTATAGAACCTAAAAAACCACTCAGCAGAATTCTTGTCTGTCTGTCTGTCTGTCGGATTATTTGTTCGTCAATCACGCAAAAACTACCAGACAGAAATTGATAAATTTTTGCATAGTATTAGCCTAGGGTCTCAAGGTACATTTTTTTTTGGGTTTTATTCCGAATTTCGTGATAGTTTTCTTTAAAAAAAAATAAAAACTGAAAAATGAAAATTACTTAAAATACCGATAACTACTGTATGAAATTAAATAAATTTTAGTATGGTAATAGTTCGAACCCTAATGCAACATATAGAATAGTTTTAATCATGGAGTGTAAAGAAATTTTAGCATAAAAAACTACATAATTATATTTTTTAATAAAAAAAATCGACTTCTTCAATTTCAACCGGATTTTAAACTTTAAAATTTACGAAACTTTCACCAAACTACCCCTTATGTGTATCCTTGCTAATAAAAAAAGAATCACTAAAATCGGTTGAGTTGATATTGAGTTATTCGTCCATTTGTCGCGCACATACTTAATGTAAATTTGAGATTTATATGATTTTCTCATAGATACCATTGTCGGAAACGAACTAAATTAAAATATGACTACACGAGACGCACTAGCTTCCAAATAAAAAAAGAATTATCAAAATCGGTTCACACAGTCAAAAGTTCTAAGATAACAAGGATAGAAAATACAGTCGAATTGACGACCTCTTCTTTTAAGAAGTCGGTTAACAGTAATCTGACATAATTAAATTACGATTATTTTATTTAACCACAATTTAAAAGAAGAAAGTAAATTGAGGCCGTTCGTTGCACAGGTGCACAGAGTGTAACTGTAAACTGGTTGTGGGTTCGACTCCTACGCGAGGGAAATATTTACTTAAATTTATATTTCCGTTTCATCACTCTGGTGTCGAGGCAAAGTGCGGCGTTGAGTTTCACTACTCATCACGCAATGCCTACAGAATTCCGCGGAAATTAGGGAACAAAGTGTCTTAATACTAGGTTCCCTCTGCCTACCCTGCTGTGTGCGGGATACAGCGTGAAGCTAAAAAAGAAGTATAATTAATATTTGTTTAGTCTACCATAATAATTATTTTAAACGTCAACGTTGGTGATATTAACAAAATTAATAAAGTAGGTATATTTTTCGGGACTAGCTCAAATAGAAAAATAATAGTGATGTGTACAATAAAAATTATATGTATTTGGAAACTAAATTCTGATTGTGAGTTCATAGTATATAAAAATTTATATTGTGTTTAGATGGATTACGTGGTGATGTCAATAAATTTAAATGTCATCTTACGTTATCTGTTAAAATAGCGTGAAGTTGATTAAAATTTGTTACATTTAAAACAAATGAATTCTATGTAAATTTATTAATACGTTTCAAGTATGAAAAAAAGAAAAAATGCAATATTATTGCGTTTATCCTTTTCTTTCCAATATTTTATATTTCTATTATTTATATCGATTTATCAGGGACGTAGTACGTCTTAGTACAGAGTAACCTCTAAAAATGTATTTACGTGTTATAGTTAAAGAATATATTATTCTACATTATATCATAAAAACAGGTTTAAACAGTGCATATGATCCTGTAGTATAACTATTTTCAATTACTATCAACACTACAATGTCAATATTTTACTATGGTACTATAGTGTAATTTTGAACATTTTGAATATTATGATGAAAAACAGACAATTTTTTAATTTGAAAAAATAATTTATTAACTATGAGAATTTTGGTAGTTTTTCAAAAGGTATAAGAATTAAAAATTGCCTAAAATATGCTTTCTTCGCAAGTGTTGTAATAACTATTGGTATCATCAAAAAATTACTATAAATATTAAATATGCTCAATTATACAAAGTTTAGTTTGTCAGGACCACTTTAAGTGAGACCACAGCTTAACTACTCTATTATAATAATAAAAAAACCCAAAAATGTTATTTTTTCAAACAAAATAAATAATAAAATTATCGTCTATACTTATAATAAATCTGTAGAAAAGTCGTTTCTGTACATTGAAAATATTTAAAAAAAATTAGCTAGGGTGTTAAAGGATAACTAACAGAATCCATTTCCAACATTTTTGGAATTTTTGTCTGTTTGTCTGTTTTCCTGTTTATGTGAACACGCATCACGTCAAAAGTACACAATATATTTAAGCAAGTTTTATACGTAAAAATTACCAGTAAATCAAAGTAACATTTAGTGTTTATTTCATTGTAATAGCTTCACTCTATCAAAAGATATAAGTATTTAAGTTTCCAAGAAGCTTATATTTGAGATAGTAGAACACGATACTAGAAACGCTATCTATTTTATATTTTAAGTAGGTAGGTAGGTAGGTGGGTAGGTAGGTGGGTAGGTAGGTGGGTAGGTAGGTGGGTAGGTAGGTGGGTAGGTAGGTAGGTAGGTGGGTAGGTGGGTAGGTAGGTAGGTAGGTAGGTAGGTAGGTGGGTAAGTGGGTAGGTGGGTAGGTGGGTAAGTGGGTAGGTGGGTGGGTAGGTAGGGGTAGGTAGGGTAGGTGGGTAGGTAGGTAGGTAGGTAGGTGGGTAGGTGGTAGGTGGGGTAGGTAGGTACGTAGGTAGGTAGGTAGGTAGGTAGGTGGGTAGGTAGGTAGGTAGGTAGGTGGGTAGGTAGGTAGGTAGGTAGGTGGGTATGTGGGTAGGTGGGAGGTAGGTAGGTAGGTGGTAGGGGGTGGGTGGGTAGGTGGTAGGTAGGTGGGTATGTGGGTAGGTAGGTAGGTAGGTAGGTAGGTAGGTAGGTAGGTAGGTAGGTAGGTAGGTAGGTGGGTAGGTGGGTAGGTAGGTAGGTGGGTAGGTAGGTAGGTAGGTAGGTGGGTAGGTAGGTACATAGGTAGGTAGGTAGGTAGGTGGGTAGGTGGGTAGGTAGGTAGGTAGGTAAGTAGGTAGGTAGGTAGGTAGGCAGGTAGGTAGGTAGGTGGGTAGGTAGGTAGATAGGTAGGTAGGTGGTAAGGTAGGTAGGTAGGTAGGTAGGTAGGTAGGTAGGTAGGTAGGTAGGTAGGTAGGTAGGGTAGGGTAGGTTAGGTTAGGTCGGTAGGGTAGGTAGGTAGTTCGGTAGGTACGTAGGGGGTAGGTGGTGGTAGGTAGTAGGTAGGGGGTAAGTGGGTAGGTGGGTAGCGGTAAGGTAGTTAGGTAGATAGGTAGGTAAGGTGGGTGTTAGGGTAAGGTAGACCTCACCGGTAGGTAGGTAGGTAGGTGGGTAGGTAGGTAGGTGGGTAAGTGGGTAGGTGGGGTAGGTGGGATGTAAGTGGGTAGGTGGGTAGGTGGTAGGTAGGTAGGGTAGGTAGGTAGGTGGGTAGGGTAGGTAGGTAGGTAGAGTTGGGTAGGTGGGGGTGGTAGGTGGGGTAGGGGGTAGCAAGGTAGATAGGTAGGTAGGTGGGTAGGTAGGTAGATAGGTAGGTAGGTGGGTAGGTCGGAGGTACGCGTAGGTTAGGTAGGTAGGTAGGTAGGTAGGTAGGTAGGTAGGTAGGTGAGGTAGGTAGGTAGGTAGTGGTTAGGTAGGTAGGTAGGTAGTGGTAGGTATGTAGGTAGGTAGGTAGGTAGGTAGGTAGAGTAGGTAGGTAGGTAGGTAGGTAGGTAGTTAGGTAGGTAGGTAGGGTAGGTAGGTAGGTAGGTAGGTAGGTAGGTTAGGTAGGTAGGTAGGTATGAGATTGTATGGATGTATGGATGTATGGAAGTATGGATGTATGGATGTGTATGGCATAATGATATAAATAAAGAAACCAGTACATATTAACGGTATTCCTCCGTGCAGTATAATTTATTTTTTAATTCAACATTTTTTAACCTTTATTTTGAACATTTTAAATATTTTCGTGCCATTATGATGAAAAACTTAGACAATTTTTTAATTTAAAAAAACATAATTTATTAACGATAAGAATGTTGGTAGTTTTTCGAAAGGTATAAGAATTTAAAAAATGTCTAAAATATGCTTACTTCGCAAGTATTGTAATAATTATTAGTTGTATTCACTAAAAAATCACTATAAATATTAATTACGCTCAATTTGTGTTTTTGTCAGCATCACTTTAAATGAAACCATAGTTAATCACTCTATAAAAGCCTAATACAATAAAAAAAATCCTAAAAGTGAAAAAGTTATTTTTCATACAAAATAAATTATATATTATCTTTGATATTAAAATAAAACGCTATTTGTCATTAAACACGCAAACAGGCATAAGCCTATCAAAGGGAAACCGCCGCATACGCCTCATTCCTAAATCGAGTCGTAGGTATTGGCGACAAAGTTCAAAGTTGCTTAACCTTTAGTAATACTTTTGTAGTAGCATGTGTTAACGTTATTGGTATCTATGCGTAACTGCGTCACACGAAATACAGGTATGGATAAACATCGATCGTGAAATGAAAAAAAAAGTCTACGTCTAAACTGTTGAGGTATCTTGATTAATTACTTTAGGTATGGGCTTAAAATATTTTATCCTATATATTGCCCCCGTAAAAGGAGCGCTGACGCTTCCATTCTGTATTAATATTAAAGGGCATCGCGGCGCAGGGGCACAAAGTTAGGTTAAGTTACTTAAATCGGTTAAGCCCTTTCTGAGATTATCCTGAACGCACAGATAAACAGACAAATTGGCCAAGTTCTATTACATTGTTAAATGTCCGTAATAATAATTTTTCTAATACATCTTCCACGTACAGACACCGAGGAGTTAGGATTTTATTGTAAGTATCGATATTACTATAACTATATATCTATAACTATAACTTAGGTCCTAAAGACTCCTTAAGGCAAAAGTTTAAAGAAATAAATATATTGACAGTTGCATCTCTCTTATGGGAGGTACAAAAATGCGACTTGCGTGCGTTGCAAACATACATTATAGGTATATTAAAACACGAACATAATTTTAGTGTATTAAGCAAATAATTCTGTGGTTTAAGCGGGCGAAGCCGCGAGCGGGCCGCTAGTTGTAAAATAAAATACAATTTGTCAAGAACGACGCACACACACATAAACCTATCAAAGGGAAACCGCCGCATACGCCTCATTCCGAAATCGGGTCGTAGGTATTGGCGGCAAAGTTCAAAGTTCTAAAGAGTTTAGTAGTATTTTTGTAGTAGTATGTGTTTAAATTATTGGTACCTATGCGTAACCGTGTCATACGAAATATAGATATGAATAAACATCGCGAAATGAAAATAAAACCTACGTCTACACTGTTGATGTATCTTGCTTAAATTCTTTAGGTACGGGCTTAAAATATTTTACCCTATATGCTGTTAAAGGAGCGCTGACGCTTCTCTTCTCTTCTTTGTTAAAGGCCGTCGCGGCACAGGGGCACAAAATCGTGACTGTAACGTGACTGTTGTGGGTCCGATCCACATGGAGGATTTAATTATAATTTAATAATATTTTTATTTCGTTTAATAATACGCAATATCTTAACACTAAGTTGCCCTGCTAAGGGAGAGATAAAGCGTCAATCTGATTTCAACTTTGTGTGAACTGATTAAAATAAAGTCCAGTCCAGTTGGCCAGTCGTGGCGCAGCGGCACGAAGTGTGACTGTGACACCGACTGGTTGTGGGTTCGATCCCTACTCGAGGAGATGAAATATTTACTTAAATTTATATTTCCATTTCTTCGCTCTGTTGTCAAGGCACGCACGGCGTTGCTTTCCAGAATTCGGCAGAAAGTGGGCAACGGAGTGTCTTAACACTGGATTCCCTCTGCATAAAATGCTGTGCGTGGGATACAGCGTGAAGCTGATTAAAACAAAACTAATCTCTATTATATAATAAGACAGTAAAAATATTTTGTCTGTACATTTAGTAATTTTGACTGAAATGGATAGAGGGACACCTTAAAAGAATAATAGAAAGCAAAAATATTTAATAATTACATATTTACCAATTGTACATTTAACTAATTTAAAAACTGTACAGGAGTTAATATGCAATCATAACAGTTATTTTACAAAGAATATTATGAATCCTTCAAATCAATAATTTAACATTTAAGACTGTTTCTGAAGGAGTAAATTAAATTATTCACTGACATCAGCACGTTTAACAGTTTTAAAATAATGATGAGACGTACATTACATAGGTAAAAAGAATATAATGTAACGAAAATAAAAATTAGCTTTATGTATATTTTATAAATATAAAATATCAATATTGGTCGTATTTTTTAATTTAAAACAACAAAAAATTCTTATAGAAATTACGATAATGTAGTAAAAAAATCATATTAAAAGTCATTATATCTGCCAATGCCTTCTAATATGATCGAACTGCCAGTCGTGGCGCAGTGGCACAAAGTGTGTCCCCACAAGACGAGATGAAATATTTACTTAAATTTATATTTCCATTTCTTCGCTCTGGTGTCGAGGAAAAGGGCGGCGTTCTGCCACTCAACACGCAATGCCTCCAAAATTCGGCAGAAAGTGGGGAACGGAGTGTCTTAACACTAAGTTCCCTCTGCCTACCCTACTGTGTGCGGGATACAGCGTGAAGCTAATTTAATTTATTTAATTTTAATTTAATTTATAGTTGTCAAACAATTCCGCTTATTAAATCAATAATCATGTAAATACTTAATTAGAAAACGTATAAAAATTTGAACGTAGCGGAACTCGAACCCGCGCCTCCTGGAAACCAACCAGGCGCTCTGACCACTGAGCCATACGTTCTCTCGTACGAGAACGAGTGCGAATCGGACCCACAAGGGTTCGATTCCCACTCAAGGAAATGAAATATTTATTTAAATTTATATTTCCATTTCTTCACTTTGGTGTTGAGGAAGTGCGGCTTTGAGTTCTGCTACTATTCCGCAGAAAGTAGGGAACAGTGTCTTAACGCTAGGTTCCGTCTGCCTACCCTGCTGTGTGAGGGATACAGCGTGAAGCTGAAAAAATAAGTACAATTAATAGTTTTTTAGTCTATAATAATTATTATTTTAAACGTCAACTTTGGTAACATTAACAAAAATAATAAAGTAGGTATATTTGTCTGGACTAGCTCAAATGACAATGTCTACAATAAAAATATTTTATAATTATTATATTATATTTTATAATTAATATGTTATACAAGTTTATAAGGAAAATTCAATGTCTTACTGTATTGCTCAACTATTTTCAACTTTAAAAGTAATTTTTATTTTACAACAAACATTGTCAGACAATACCTTAATATTACAATAAAAAAATACAAATTTATTAATAAAAAGATTTACATAACTTGTGGACCTATTATCTGTTTCTTTCCTTTACTACCTTTTAGTCAGCTATAATGTTTGGAGACTTCTACTTCTTGTACCTCCAAGTCTTCCAACTTATTTATAGATAATACTTTAACACATATGTGTTATTTACAATGCTGCACCCTGTGTTTCCATTTGCGAACATTTTTGTTTATTTAGATTGAGCAGAAAGGTGAATTTTGGTGAAATATTTTTGTAAAGTTCATGTAAGCATCTACATCTAGAGGTCATCTAATATCCACTTTTGGGCAAACATATGGTCAGCTATAAAATGATAGTAATAATTACTATACTTGCTATTGTAGTTTATAAAATATTTAAGTACCAACTACTATATTGGTACTGAATGACATATTGGTAGTAATTTAATATGTATTTTTACAAAGCAAATGCTCATTCCAATTAAAACTTCTTCAAAATCCACTGATAATATATGAAAAATAAACACTCAGTGATTTTGCTTAGCACTTTAATCAGCAGATTAATACATAACTTTCCTAGTATATGTAAGTTACAGTCATTAATTTCGAATTCTACTTATTTCTTCGTATCACCTCTATCACAGAATTTTTCATTAAAACAGTCAGTAGTTTTCATTTTTCTTTAAAATCGCGAATAGACGCATGTTTCGTTGTTTTTAATGTCTAATTTATATGTTTCCTCAAACCACAGTACATAAGATTAATAGACTATAGAGTACTATAGAGTAGAGAGTTATTCAGAGGAAACTGATACAGATAGTAAAGAACGGATTGCGAAAAAAAAATTGTTTTATGAGATGTATAATAAATTATTTGTTGTAAATATTATGATATATTTACTATTATAAATATAAATGTGACTGTAAACGCGACAAGTGTGGGTTCGATTCTTGCATTATTTAAAAATTATATATTTAGGCAAAGCACAGCGTTGAGTTCCGCCACTAAACACGCTATGCTTTCAGAATTCGACAAAAAATGGGAAAATGAATGTCTTAATACTCAGCTCTTATATTCCCTCTGCCCACCCCACTGTGTGTGGCATACAGCGTGAAGGTAATTTTACTAACAGAGAATGATTTAAAAAATTAAATGAGTATGAGAGATAGCCGCTTTCAAAAAATATTATCTATGTACACAATAAATAGATTTATTGTAGATATCGAGAAGATTTTTAACATTATCATGATAGGCTTCACTAGAGACTATTAGTCTCTATATAATACATTATGTCTCAACATTATTTTTACAATTTATACTGTTTTCGTCGTCCATCACAAAAAAACAGAATATCTAGAAATCTACAATCCCTGCTCTAGGAAGTGAAATATTTATTTAAATGTATGTTTTCATTTCTTCGCCCGCGTAAAATATTCCTATCGTCAAGTGTGATGTTGTGAATGAATAATTTATTATACTACACCATATTTACGCGGTGTATAATACTATTATTTGGCATGTAGGATACTTACATATTGTATGGGAGCATTATAAAAATAATTTCCTGTCTATGAAGATCCTGAGATTATTTTATCTTTGAAAGTTTTAAAAACACGTGTGGATTTTTTTTTGTGGTGATTTTCGAATCAGTTCTTTATTCATTTCAGCAAATGTGTTTCATCTGTTTATTATATATTACTTTAGTCTTTGCTATTACTTAAAGCTACAAAATTACAGTATTATAAATAAATAGTTAATACTCTGTGATAATATGGTTATAATGAAGCATTAATTATCTGTGCTGACAATACTTCTGCTTGGTAATTTTAAATAACGTTATTCCTTTTTCCGTCGAGCGACGCTGACTATCGGGTAAATGTTGCTCAAATTTATTTTATAACTACTGATTTAAAACATTAATTTAACTTTGTTTATTCGTATTATTAGTTTATTTGTTAATTTAATTTTACTTTGGGCTATTTTATAAGTTATTTAGTAAGATGGTAACGAAAATTTGAAAAACCGTTTAATTTTGTCGTTTTGATTTGAAAATGTGATCTTTAAGAATAACGTTTATAACAATATTTAAAGTAATTATTAAAAATGATGCTCATAAAATTAATTCAGCAAAACAACATTATATTTATTTTATTAGTACCTACCTACATTAATGGCGGACTGTAATTGTAATTGTGTAGAATTTTTTAAATTATAATAACTATAAATTATAAAAGCTATAAATATTTAATGTTCCTTAGATTATTCCACGATCTTAGAATTTGACAATTATTTCTTTTTTTTCCAGTTGTAATTTCAAAATGTATAGCCACTATGTGCTGAGTCGTCGGTTTTCTATAATGTTTATGAACATTCGAGCGGTTTTTAAAGTAAGTATTTTATTATATAAGATATTTAAGAAATTAATAATTATTGAGGCCAATCATGGCACAGGGGCACAGTGTGATTGTAAACGCGATATATTGTGGGTTCGATACCCACTCGGGGAAATAATAAAAAAAATATATTAAATTAGTTTCCATCCATTCTCCTCTTGTCTGCAGGCTGCGTGTTGAGGAGCGGAACTCAACGCCGCGCTTTGCCACCGGAGAAATGAAAATATACTTTTGAATAAATTTCTCATGTTGTCGAGTTATGAAATAAATTAATTAATGATTAGTTCTTAGTAGCCAATTAGATCTCACTGCCTTAAATATTCATATTGACCAAACGTTAATTTTTTATAATAATTTTACAAAATAATTGTGTTTAAAATAGGTAATTTTTTAGCAAAAGAGTGCTATTTGTATTATTCTTTATATGTCTATAAACGGTAACTAAGCCGTAACATCGAGTGGACACAGGTGAACTTCATGTTGGTATGGAGAAAACAATAAAGTTACTTTTAACTTATTGTTATAAGTATAGTGACGTTTCTTTTAACAGATATTTGATATTGCTATCCATCACTTTGTGGAAACAGCTTGCCTTGCTTGTTTTGCTTAGTTTTATCTATTTAGGGTAATAAATAAATGGTATTAAATCAATTGCATTTTGTCTTGCAAAAGCGATATATTTATAGCGTCTATATATAACGGGGAGTGTTCTGAAGAACTGTTTCACCTGTTACCTGCCGCCGAATTTTCTAACCGCACACCGTAACCGTACGTCACAAGTTAAAATATCATCGACACCACCTGGATACGTGGCAATCTACTACTGTGCGGTTTCGTAGGAACTTCCTTCCACGCGCCACGGAACTGTGGAATGGCCTACCCGCGGCAGTGTTTCCAGGTCGATACGACATGGGTACCTTTAAAAAGCGCGTCTATCTCCACCTTAAAGGCAACGCACCTGTAGCTCCTCTGGTGTTGCACGGGGCCGTGGGCGGCGGTAATCACTTACCATCAGGTGACCCGAACACTCGTTTGCCTTGTCCTTTTCCATAAATATATACATACATATATACATATATATATACATATATACATATATATATACATATATATATACATATATATATATATATATATATATATATATATATATATATATATATATATATATATATATATATATATATATATATATATATGTATGTTGAGAAGTATTAATATATAGTCAATAATTCTAGTATGGGACAACATGTATGCTTTTAAAATAGGAGAAATAAGAGTCAGATGAAATTTCCTCTGCCGGTTCTTCTCAGTTCTGAGGCAGTAACTATTGAACCAGTGGTAAATTAATCAACATTCTTAAAATTTACCTTGTAACTTTTTATTTTGATTAAAAAAAAATCACTTTGATAACAGTACAAAAGGAGTATTGCCATTATACCTCTTACTAATAATTTAAGAAAAAAATGCCCATTCTGCATTCTAATCAAAATTTATCGTAAAAACTGCTATGGTGTAGTAGTACAGTCTGATGACTGTCTGATGTGACAATTGTGGGTTCGATTCCTACTTCTAGTGATGGGTTGTTTAAATTTTATTGCGCACGGTTTGTTACGTAAATGTCTCAAATTGGGACAGAAAGTGGTGCTAAAACTATGTATTCCTGGTGGTAAATTATAATAATGTTTTTTTCAGATGGCAGTGTAGTGTACTGAAACATACAAGTGCAAGTGTCCGCCTCTCACCTCGTACTGAGTTGTTTTTCGTGTACCAGCTGCTTCCTACACCTAATACAGAAGAGATCAAAAAATTTCAAATGTTGAAACTCCAAAATCTTCAAAAAAATTGACTAAATTAGTCTTTTAAAATGATTCTGTTGTACATATCTTAGGAACTGTGAAAGGTATATAAAAGATTTTTTTAGCTTTAGTCTGTATCCCTGACTTAGCAGAGTAGGCAGAGGGGGGAACCTGGGAACCAATTCTATCACTTTTAATATACTTATACTTTTCTGTCGAATGCTGGAGGGATTCAATATTGACTTCCTTATGTCTATATTTTGTTTACATTTGTAGGTTTATGTATGGATTTTTATTACATATACTAGCGGCCTGCTTGCAGCTCTGCCCCCTTGAATTACATGGTTATTCATTTAAGAAATATAAATATTACAAACAGCCTTAATTATTAAATAATTGATTTGGATAAGTATTCACGATATTCTTTGTAAAATAACTTATATTAGCTCCTGTTCAGTTTTTGAATAAGTAACATATATTATTAGTTAAATATATAATTAGTGTATTAGTTAAATATATAATTGAGGCCGGTCGTGGCGCAGCGGCACGAAGTGTGACTGTAAAACCGACTGGTTGTGGGTTCCATCCCCACTCGAGGGGATGAAATATTTACTTAAATTTATATTTACATTTCTTCGCTCTGGTGTTGAAGCTAAGCGCGGCTTTGAGTTTTGCCACCTAACACGCAATGCCTCCAGAATTCGGCAGAAAGTGGGGAACGGAGTGTTAAGACTCTGCCTACACTGCTGTGTGCGGGATACAGCGTGAAGCTGATTTAATTTTTAATTTAATTTATAATTGGTATATAGAATATATATAGAAAGCACGTTTTTAGGCATTTTTATATAATTTGTAAACTAATCATTTCAAAATCAAATCAAAACAATCATTTTCGGTCAATTTCAAGTCGTACTCATGACCCGAGAGTTTCGTACCAGTTTCATGAATGGAGATACACTAAAATAATAACTAATTAATTGTCATTTTGTATCAAATTAAGTACAGATTAAAATTTGTACCTAATGGTTTTTTCTGTGACAAAAATACAATAAGTAGTTAATTTTTGAAAAATAATTTTGGAATTTTTCTTTATACGTGCCGTAAGTTTTAACTTCTTAACAAATTTTGTAATTGTATAGCAACGGGAAATACCCTATAGTTTTGATAGTAAAATACCACAAATAACAAAGTTCATCGTCATTTGATTGCGATGATTTACTTGAACGTTGAGGTATCTAACCTCTAACCGATCTTGTACAAAATAATCTTAACATACGGACGGACGGACAAACAACAAAATTATCTTATAAGGATTTTGAGGTATGTACCCTAAAATACCCTTGACACATACATACCCTGTACATGACAGGTGCAATAGTGCTATTTCTAGTCTAGTGCAATAGTGATATTTTTATAAACAGCACCAGAGCATTTTTTTCTTGATACACAATTTTTTAGAAGTTGCTCCCAAAAGTTATTTTTTTAAACGTTTCTTAAAAAAATATTATTAAAATAAACGAACGAACGGACTGAAGAACCTATTCAAAATATTTCTTTGAACATTAAGTCATTCTTTATCACTGTTTAGTAATTAAGAATTAAGCTACACTGTTACGAAGGTAATCTGCACCAACAAATAAATTTAGTATTTTTTAAACACTTTTAAAGTGTTAATCCACACTTAGGAAAGATAAATACTTATTTAGAAAACGTATAAATATTTGAACGTAGACCGAGTTACACTTACATGACGTAATTAACGTTTAACAAATAATAACTCAACAGTATGTTTTATGCGTTATTAACATTCATTATCAAATGTAGTCAATAGATCTTCGATCGATCGTCGATTTCTCAGCCTGGGCGTTGAGACGCCCAGTCGTCGCAGTGGTGGCAGCAAGCGTCGGGCTCCCCCCCAGCGATCCGACACAGGTAGCCCCCGAAGCAGCCATGCCCCGTGAGCACCTGTGTCGTGCGGAAGGTTAGGACGCCGTGACGCCGCGCTAACCACTGGCGGAACACTGGACGAACAGCCTCGATCGTCAACCGGCCGGCAGATGGTGTCGCCAGCCGGGATTCCCACACTTCCATAGCGGCTTCCCGCTCCTCCTCGGCGCGTGCTTGGCTAGCCGGATCCCCAGACGTCATAGGGGACGATCTCTCCCTGCCGGCCGTGGTCAAGGCCATGGCCGGCAGTGAGACGTCGTGGGAGGCGGTCTCCTCCTTCTGCGAGGCAGTGGTGCTCGAGAAGAAGCGAGCGAGGGAGGCTTCGGCCGAACTCGCCGCAAGAGACCGGGTCGCCGGAGGGCGGCACACGATCGCCGCCTTCCGCCCTAACGAGCTAGAGGGCGGTCAGCTTGGGGAAGCTGGCCGCCTACTGACCTGGCCCGAGTAGTCGCGCGCAGGTTGCTCCCGCGCGCTACTCCGAGCAGGCCGTCGAGGGTGCCCACACACCCTTGACTTTCGCGGACGACTAATGTCCCCGCGTGTCGAGGCCAGTGGCGGTCGAGGAGGAGCACCGTGAGGTTTTAGTGGGTATTCGGACGGCCTACATCTGCCAGTCCGCGAGCCCCACATAACCCGCTCGAGTCCCCACTCGGGCTGGTATCCGTAAAGGGATTTCCTCACGAAAAAAAAGTATTAAAATGATTAATGTTCCTCCAGTCGTAATTATTGTTTAACTCCACAGAATGTTTTATGCGTTATCAAGATTCGTCAGTACCTACTATTTGTTGTCAATAGACAGTGTTACTTGTATTGATTTCTACTATCTCAAATATAAACTTCTTGAAAACTTAAATACATATATCTTTTGATATAGTGAAGCGATTACAATGAAATAAACACTAAAAGTTACTCTTATTTACTTGTAATTTTTGTGTAAAAAGTTGCTTAAATTTATTGTGTACTTCTTACGTGATACGTGTTTACATAAACAAACAGACAAAAATTCCAAAAATATTGGAAATGAATTCTGTTAGTTATCCCAAAGGATAGACAGAGTGTTAAAACACTCTGGCTATTTTTTTTAAATATTTTAAATGTACAGAAACGACTTTTACAGATTTATTATAAGTATAGATTATATACATATTTTATAAGCTGAAAATTTTACATCAAATTACTTTAAAAATTGAGATTATATATTTACGTTCCCTTGCTCCCGTAGGCGATGAAAATTAATAAGGCGTTGCGTTCCGCCACACAACATTAAATTTCCTCTATCCACCTTGAAAAATAATATTATTTTATAACAGAAAAAAAATACAATTTGGATATTAATAAAATTATAATGTTTTTAATGCTTATTACAGAGAACGAAGGAGACAGGAGCGGGCGAAGCGAGTGCAGGCGAAGCGACCGCGGCGGACATTTGGTAAGCTTATTAATATTATTCTCTTGTTACCTGGTTTAGGCCAGTCGTGGCGCAGCGGCAGGAAGTGTGACTGTCCGACTCGTTGTGGGTTCGATCCCCACTCGAGGAGATGAAATATTTACATAAATTTATATTTCCATTTCTTCGCTCTGGTGTCAAGGCAGAGCCCGGCGTTGAGTTCTGCCACTTAACATATAATGCCTCCAGAATTCAGCAGAAAGTGAACAGGGTTTCCTTAACACTAGGTTCCCTCTGCCTACCATGCTTTATGCGGGATACAGCGTGAAGCTGATATGATATATTCTCTTGTTACATTATGTGGATATTTAATAAAATACGGTAATATATTTATTGATATTTATTTAACGACTACTACCATATTCAAACATTTGATACTGACTGGACTAACGTGTGTGGCCGACATGTTGAATCAGCTACAAATGTCATTATGTTGCTTTAGAGGTTTTTTCAGCGTCCGTGGCGGGACGTTAAACACAAGTGTAGTAGATTCGATTCCCACTCCAATCAACAAGTAATGTATGAAAGTAAGGTGATGCATGGTAAATGAAAGTGTCTTACCGTAGCTATCATTAGTGTATCTAGAGATATTTTCCTTGAACAAATATCTTTAAAGGTAAAAAGAATTCTTATAAGATAACTTTGTTGTCCATCTGTCTGTTTGTCAGGAGCTTTTATCTCGGGAATGCTGGGAAATATAGAAAAAATCAAACTTATCGTATCACACTCCATATCTACGATCTGTTGATTTCCTGAAAAATATTTTTTTTCTATATTCACTTGAAATATATATATATATATGTGACCGTTTATATCGCAAAAATCTAGTACTTCGGCATTATAATGAGAATGAGAATTAATAGGGTACTTCTAGTTGACCTAGAATTATGAAATTTAGCAGCTAGTATCTACAGGTAGTCTAGATCAGGAACTAAAACAATACAGACTTAAATAGAGGAGCAAAATTTGGTATTAAAGCCACTAGTTCAAGAGAAGTAAGTATCAAATGAAATGGCTCTGGCTGAGCTGAGCTTGAATGTCAGATGGAGCTCGAAATACGCAATTTTTGTATTAAACCCTCATCGGTAGGCGAGCCCAGATTTGGTCAGTTAAGTTTTTCATAAATAATAGTGTTTGTTTATTATTTATATTATAGATATGCTGTGTTGTACGAGAGGAGCCTTTGAAGATATAATCAAGTTAAGATTTAAAGTTAATATATTAACAATTATTTATAGTACAAACAGTACAATCTCACTATTCTCAGGAACTACCTTATGCAATAGTTTTTCTTGAATTGGATAGACTGTGATAATCTCACCAGTCATCTTTTTAATAACTTTTACCATTGAACATTTCTTTATAATTTGTATTGTTTTTTCTTATGTCATTAATTCAAGAAACATGTTTTAACCTTTAACTTAGCCCGCACCCAAGTTGGAATTGGAAGAACTAAGAATATACAAAAAAATATTTTATTTACTTACATTTTTTTTTAAATTAGTGAGATTGTTCTAATATGATTAATTGCTATATGTACTAGCAATGAGATATTAGTTATTATTATTATAAATAGTATAAATAATATTGTTATTAATTTATATTTGTAACTGGTTGTGGGTTGTGTTACTGTTTGAGTCAATTTTTGTATTCTTTAATTATTAATAAATAATGAGTTGTAATTTATATATCTAAGAATAATTATACTGTAAGTATTTTTTTATGAAGGGATTAAAGTTATAAAATAAAAACTGAATTTCTCTAAAAACAAATGTTTAGAAATAATTCCAATTTAAGTTAAAGAACTATTATTTAATTGTCCAAATTTACGAGTAGCTTCCATTAAAATAAGAAACTGTAGAATTATTTTTCGAACATCCTATTATTTTTATTCTTTAAATATCGTTATATTAATAAGAATTATTAATAGAGGCCAGCCGTGGCGCACGGGCACAAAGTGTGAATGTTAACCACCAACTGGCTATGGGTTCGATTACTCGAGGAAATGAAATATTTATTTAAATTTACATTTCCATTCCCTCGGTCTAGTGTCGAGGCAAAGGACGGCGTTGAGTTCCGCCACTCAACACGCTGTAATTCCCGAATTTGGCGGAAAGTGGGCAACGTAGTGTCTTACCATTAGGACCCTTTCTCTCTGCCTGCCCTTTTGTGTACGGGATACAGCGTGAAGCCGTTTTTTTATTAATTTTCATATCCTATATGCTGAATGGAGTGTCAAGGTCGTTATCATATCACGTAGTATTTATACAAAATATACTACATAAATATATTATGGCAGATTTCTTTTTTTATTTAATGCCTTTGTAGAGCAGTGTTTGAAAGTAATATTACTAGGTTGCAGGTTCCATCCTTATCGGAATGGATTGGAGTGTTACGACACTAAGTCTCGCCTAGTTGCTATTTTGGGTAAAGTTGATCCCACCCAAAACAAAAATGTGAAAGGCTGCTAAGTTCGATAGTATGGGGATGCTTCACCTATAAAAGAAGTGAGATCTGAATAAGTACCAAATTCCACACACATACCTCAGTTAAAAATAGTTACAGGAATGCACACTTGATTTTCCACAGTTTGGAAAGTAGATTCTGAATAAATATCATATTAAATACCTAAAATTCTAATACTTACAGGAATGCAAACCTGTTTTTTCCAGCAGTTTCCTGATAACATTTTTTATTATTTTTCTGTACTTTTTAATGATGTTACTTGGCAAGTTGTCACACTTCTTGTTATAAATCTTACGTCTTATCTTGTCTTCACTGAAATTTTTGTCGTTTTTCTGTCTCATGTTGATTGTCAGTTCGTCATACGAAAATAGGGTTTTCGACAAATTAGGTGCGCTTAGGGAGCCCAACAGTTTTTGACATCACTAGTTTTAATGTCTTCAAATGGAGAAAGTTGCCGGACTGGAGGGAGCTGAAGAAGATCGCCAAATAATATGATATTCAGTCTGCCAAACCAGCCATCTTCTTCATCTAATGTATTATAAACTTCTGATAAACGAAGATAATTGTATGTAAGTGTAATATTTGATATCATAGATACCTCGTCTATGATTAACAGTATCACCTCTTTTAAAACACTCCTTAAAACTTTTAGAACTTGGTCCGACAGGGCAGTGTATTTCGGACAATTTCCATGTTCTACTGGTAGTTGCAGGAGCCTGTGTATAGTTAGGCCATTTACATTAAAAGCTGCAATGCCTGTGGGTGCTGCCACGGCCACTAGTTTATCTAAATTTAGTCTGACCCAACTTTTCACTGTATTAATGAGATAACTTTTTCCTGTACCACTAACAAATAAACGTAATACTGTTTTATCATCCTTCAACCTGCTACAAATTTTATCAAATATACGTTTCTGGTCTTTGTTGAGACCTTTTATCATATTTTTGAGGTCGTTTTCTGACACTGGCTCTTTTGCATCACGAAAATCTGCCATGGCGTTCTGAGCTTCAACAGGCACAAAGTCCAGCGGGTTTTCAATGCCGTTATCTTCCTGACCTTCTTCCTGACGATTTTCTTCAATCTCTGCTACTTTCTCTGCAATCAATTCAAATGCTTTCTCTATATTATCCAAGAATTCTGTTTGCAACTGCCCATAATTTGTACCGTCTTTAATTTGATCTTTTAAGAAGTCAAAAGCTTCTGTGTAAGTGGCTTTACCTGCTTTGAGTAAAGCTAGATCTCCCCACGGATAAAACATAAGTAAGATAGAGAAATAGTATTTTTCTGGGTACTTATTCACATCGTAATTATAATGATTTATCAAATAAGACCGCTGCCGTTTTTTTATGTATTTGTTTAATGATAATAGTTTGTATGTTTGCGCGACAGTTGCTATAGTAGGTGCGGCGGTTTTTATATCGTACCATCGAGCAAAGTCAGACAAATTCATATTTTTAAGTCATTAGGGCGTTGCGGATAGTAAATGTCTACCCATTATTCGAAAAATAATTCAGTAGAATCTAATTCTAACTGCTCAATTTCTTTTTTTGTCTTTACTCGGCGGTTGCGATTTATATTTACATTCAGCCATCTTATAGTGGTTTGCGGGTCTGTTTCATGTAAAGATATGTCTAACAGTGTATCGCTCGCTTCCAGAGCGCCGCATTCTCTGTTGTTGAGAGCACGAAGCCCGACATTATAAAGCCTGCTGGCGAGAGATTTCGATGAATTTATATTATCGAAACTGTCTATGGCGTGGGATTGTTCTCTTTTTGTGGTAAAATATATTTTGTAATATAATAATTCAAAACTGCCGTTTTTTCACCAACGTACTGTAAATCCATATTGCCATTCCAGGCAAGGAGAATTGATGGATTGTAATCATTGATGTAGCGCGACTGCTCCGTACGTGGTAAATTGTATAGTCTATTGTTAAAATTTAACGTTTTTCTTGCAGCAATCGATTCGGTCACATTCTTTATTGTTAACGATTCACTCACTGGACGTGGGAATCCAAATCTACATACAGTTATGAAGCCCGATTTGGTTTTTTTCTTTCGTAAGCAGTAAGAATTATGCTTATGCGTTTGGTAATTGATAACTCGTTCATGCAGTGTGGGTGAAACATTTTTGTCAGGCAGAGCACACGTAACATATTTACTGATGAATTTAGCTACTTCCTCAACCGATGATTCTTGAAGTATTGGTGCATTTTTTACCCACAGCATAAGATGAAAGTGCTGTAAGCCCCTTGCTTGGTATTCTCTTCGCCAGAAATAGTGTACTATTTCATCCAAAGGCGCTTCGGGTGATGTGAGAAAATCTAACATTTATTTAAACTTAATATCGATGAATCTCGATGATGCCACAGGATCCATAGCTACCAACTCGCTTGTAGAATTGTTTTTCACATCCGGCCCATTTATTTCCTTAATGTAATCCGCGAGGTCCGTCCACATCCATTCGGAGGGGCTGATTGTTAGGAACCACGTGGCAGGTCCATAATGACGAGTCATACATACGACGTCACTTTTGGGCTTTTTCCAGTATTTTTTTTTTTTATTTATTTATTATATAGAAAACAACAGCATATTATTAATTACTAACAAACAAAAAAACTTGTATAACAAAATAAAGCCAATTACAGTTTTCCACTTATAACTATTATCTTAGTACAGAGCTACACACCAATGAAAATTATGTTATCAAAAAAAAAAAAAAAAGAAACACATATTTAAACCTTTAAAAAAAACAAAAAAGAATGGCAAAACAATGCGAAGTATAAAAAGAGTAATAATACAATATAAATAAGTGAAAATGCCCCATATGTGTATGTATATGTGTGTGTGTGCGTGTGTGGTGTGTGTGTGCGTGAGTGGTGTGTGAGCGTGTGTGTGTGTACGTGTGTGTGTATGTGTGTTTAAATACAATAATACAATAATAATAATAATAATAATAAAATAATAAATTGCTCTGTATTCCGTAATCGACTGAATATTGTCATTAAATCTCCTTCAAGTTTATCTTTCTGCAACTTTTCTAAGTAATTCTGAGCTGTAATTTTTTGATTTCGATTGCTAATATTCAATTTATAATATATACCCGCGTTCAACTGTCTCAGATTTGCATCATTCAATAAGTAGAATAGGTATTGCTGATTAAGTCTAAATCTTGGGTCTTTCGAAGTCAGACAAGATTTTATGAATTCTGCACTTGTAATTTTCTTTTCACGTGCGTAAAACTGGCCGAATTTCCTTTCATTATATATGTCTGGAAAGCATAAAGTATCTATATCCTTGTTGCGACTTTCAAGTGGCGCTGCATTTACCTTGAGCATTTGGTAAAGAGCTGTAGCTGTTTTGTTCTGTTTCTTCTCATTTAGAGGATATATGGTATATTTCTCGTAAATACTTTCTTTCTCCTCGGTCACTTGAGTGAGGATTGCATTTTGGTTTTCTGATGACTTGTAATTTTCAGTTACTTCTATGGCGTGATTTAGGTCTTGGTTAAGATTTACTAACAAATGGGCAGGTTTTTGCGGTAGAATAATATTTGCAAAGTGAATGTTATTGAGTTTCAGATACTCTAAAGCTTTATATATATTATTGATATCAAACAAGTCTTGCCACATGATTTTGTTTTTTGTAGGACAACTTCTAACGAGTATATAAAGTTCTTGATTTACATTTAAAGGATCTTCGGGATTAGGTAATTTATTAAGGGTAAAGGGTCCTTCCTTTAACTTTTTTAATCATTTTTCTGTAAGGTATATTTTTATTTGCCACTTGAATTAAGTTCCCAGTTCCCCTTCCCAATTTCGACAGACATAGTCAACGATTTCCTCACGCAAGGTACTTGCTCGTTGCAGATCAGTACAATTAAATAGTGAAAAGGCAATTGAATGGAACAGACAACTTCCATCGGGAGGCATAGGAATAATTTGGTGTATAATTACTGATTCGCTAATCTTTAACTATACTGGACGATTCATTTTAATACTTACTTCCTCACTAGATAGTTATGGATTGGAGTGTAAGGTGTGTGTATGTAGGAATGAAAATACAGAAAGCAATGTTTTTATTGAGAAAAAATACGATAATTCTGCTTGGAACAACTTATAAATTAACGAGACCAAGCTATTGTAATAGTATAAATGTAGGCATACATCAATCGATACTCAAATCATGTAATTAGGTTCGCAAATCGCAAACTTGTAGGTACGTTTTTGAGACACAACCGGAAAGCATCTGGGCTACAATAGGTATATTACTACAATAGGTATATTAGTGAAATTTTGTATTTTAGATAAGTAAGGGGTCTCAACAGATATTAGATTTTATATATGCGTAAATAAAATAGATTTTAAGTT
The DNA here is from genome assembly GCA_917862395.2 of Heliconius sara. Classification (NCBI taxonomy): domain Eukaryota; kingdom Metazoa; phylum Arthropoda; class Insecta; order Lepidoptera; family Nymphalidae; genus Heliconius; species Heliconius sara. Next base: position 96,841 of record OU860785.2, on the reverse strand, counting down.
ATAGGGGGGTCGAAATTGGCCCGAAATGGTTCGTGTAATATAACCCACGGCCGGTGTGTCGCTTTTAGCTCGAACTTGGCGGACACACTGCCGTGTGTCTAGATATTTTGGGTAAAGTTGATATAGATAAAGCATATTCTTTGTAATGTATTCAGTTTACTCATACTACTTTATGAGACGACGCTTGTGAGGCGGGCGTTAATAACTGGTAATAACTAATGCGGTTATTATCGTTATAAATTATTATTTTGTTTGTAATTTTGATATGAATAAATTATTATTATTATTTTAAAATCTCTTCGAACACGAAGGTTATGAAAAAACTAAGCACGGGCTCAGGCCAAGTGCGTAGTTAGGATAAAAAATTGAAAGGTATTAAGTTTTGAATGTATTACTAATTTAGGGGTTGCAGGGTTCAAGTTTGAGACAAAAATTTACGCACTATTCGGCAAGTCTTTAAAATTACGGCTTTCTGTAAAAGAGTGTATATAAAAAGTGATATTTGAAGTGTATTAAGACTTTGGTGTAGAGCGTGAAGTATGACGCCCGTGGTAGACAGAACTATAGAAATTGTTTTTGTTGTGGTAACTTTCCACTGTGTCTTGACCTCCATAGCCAGATCTGTATACTTTGTTATTTTTTCAGTATATGTCGATTCTAAATTGTGTGTGTGTTGCAAATAGAAATATCGATAAAATAAACAGAATTACGAGTTTTGTCAAAAATTGTAAGATCTGGTCTGTTATAGTATATCGTTTTATCGGTTACTATTGTCCTTTCCCAGTATATTCTATTTATCGTTTTCTTAAACATGTTGTGGTTGATATTTATAATATGATACTTTTTCGGTTATAAAATTATATTGGAACGCTAAATTTTGATTTATAATGGCCGCTACTTGATCGTGCCGATGCTTATAGTCACTCTGGGCTATTGACTTACAGGCGCCGGTTATATGCTGTATTGTTTCTGAGCTACTGTGGCAAGGCCTGCAGGTATCTAAAATATTTGGTTTTTAAATTATATATTTTAAATCATTCTTTGTCTCTACTACTTGGTCTTGTATAGCAAGAATAAAACCTGTCTCAGAGAAAAGATCACCAGAGCTTAAGCCAAGCGTTCGACCCAATTAAGTCGACATGTGGTTGCTGCAAGTCATGGCGATGTCTTCCGTGCAGAGACTTCTGGTTCCATTCCATTATATTATCACAATTTAGACTTATTCATTCATTCATTGATTTGTTTATTTCTATCTTGAAGATTAAGTGGTGTGAAGTGTCAGCTGTTACTATGAAATTGTGCAAAGTTGATTCCTCTGATTGTACTTAAAAAAAAATTCTTAATGATGTGATTTGGCTGTTATGTAAATTGATAATATCAATAATACCTCTGCCTCCTTCTTCCCTGAGGAGAATAAGCCGTTGTATACATGATCGTATATGATGTTTACGTTGCTTTGTCATAGTAGTATTAATAATTCGTTGCAATTTTATTAAATCAGTTCGCGACCATGTTATTATTCAAAAAGAGTATGTGAGTATTGGAATAGCAAAAGAATTAATGGCTTTTATAATGTTGCCGGAATCTATGCTTAAATTTACCAGGAAGTTCTATTTTTGTATGTTTTTGGTTAATTTGACGATCTTGTTGAAATCCTAAATATTTATATGAGCTGTTATGATCTAATGATTCTATCTTTTCCCCTGTATTGAAAACATAGTTATTTAATTATAGTTTTCCTTTACTAAATGAGAATATTTAACATTTTTCTATACTAAATTCCATGTGAATCTCTCGAAAATACCTGAGCCACATCTGCTAACTTGTGTAAGGAATTAACGTTATTACTATATAATTTTATATCATCCATATAAAGAAGATGTGAAATTAATTGCTGCTCTCCTGCGACAGTTTTCATACCACAGTTTATGCTATTTAACATATATGAAAGTGGGTTTAACGCAAGGCAAAACCAAAAGTGACTAAGAGCGTCTCCTTGGAATATAGCTCGTTTAATCGGTATTTCTTCTGTTTCTACATATTCCACGTCGTTCCTTGCTTTAAATTTAGTTCGCCAGTGCTGCATTGTGTGTTCGAAAAATGTGACTAAAATTGGGCTAACGTGATGAAGATGTAGTACTTTAAGTAAATATATCTTGTTTGGTGGCATGAGCTTGTTTCATTAAGACTGAGTCTATAACAAGTTGTTCCTTACATCCATGGCTTCCTTTAAGACAAACTTTCTGTTCTTGTGCAAATAAGTCATTGGTCGTTATATACTTGTGCAATACATGATAACTTGGGCAATATATGATGTGAGTATCTTGTAAATAGTTTGCAGGCATGTTATGGGTGTCTTTATTATCTTTTGGTATCATAAGAGTTATTCCTTGTGTAATATACTTCGGCATAGAATTAGGAGTCTTGATTAACATATTTAAGTGTTTGATGTATCGGGATGTGATGTAGTACACTTCTTATAGTAGTTGCGAATGTGATCAGAACCGGGTGTTTTCTAATTATGTGCCATTTTGAGAACTTTTGTGAATATTTTTGTAGGAATACTGTCAAACTTCATTTGTGGAATATTACTATGCTTATCTGATTGAGTCTGTATCCATTCTGCATTTTTATTATGTTCAACTCTGTTAGCCCAAATACTTGACCAATAATCCAGCTGAACTTTTGTAGTTGGTAACGCCTTTGCTGATGCAATAGATTTTTGGTGAATATTACTGGTTTGTTGATTTAAATACCCGTAAAACATCTTTTCGTTATTCATGAATAGTTTATTTTGCTAATTATCATATCTTCTGAGTCTACTAGATTTTGCAGAAAGGCTTTGTTTCAAGCTGTTAAGAAATAGCTCGATTGTTATCTTTGGTTCTTCATGCTTTGAATGTATTTTATATTTTTCTTTTATAACTGCATTCAGTGACATTATCCTATCATTTTTGTTTCCTTGCTTGTACTGAGTTCTCTACCAATATCTCGTGTCAAGTTGTCAATCTGTTTCTGTAGTCTTTGTTTCCATACTGGGAGTATTTGTTTTATTTTTATTTAACAAAGTAGATTGTGCATTATTGTTAATTTTGGAGCCATTACAAACTGCAGCTATAGGCAGCATAGAATATAATTATTTGCATTGTTATAAAATCAGCGTCAGTCGTCATGAATTGAGGAAGAATATTTTTATCAAGATATTGGGCTATATAAGTTAATCTTTTTGACGTTTTTTGTTTTGGTATAAATGGTCTGGTAGTTGGGTCAGTATTGTGCTTTTGAAGGTTTCTTCAATTTTTACATTAAAGTCAGGTCAGGTTTCTGTGATTTACGCTATTTTATAATATTTTATATTTTTAACTACGGAGTGAAATTAAAGTTCCTAAAATTTGGTGGAAAAATTGTCCAAATTTATTTAACACTTAAGAAGATACAAAAGAGAATAATTTTACACTTACAGAAGAAGAGAAAGAAATTTAAAGAAATACTAAAATAAATAGATAAGCGAAACTAACACGTAATTATAAGAAGATAAGGCTTAAATTGTATTGTATTGTTGAGTGTAAGCAAAGAGCACGAGAGAAGAGCAAGTGAACGTCGCAAGCGATAGTAGCCGACCGAGATCATTCGCACGCAGCACATTCGCATGCTAAACTTGTTTCGAGTTTTTTTGCTGTGGGTGATTATTATAATAACAATAAATATTAACAGTTTAGTTTTTTGTATACTATATCGCTATATCGCTTAGTCTGACTATTGATCATTTCGTCATTTTGTTCGCTTGCTTGATCAGAGTCTAATGGAATAGCGCTAGTCGTTTGATGGTTTGAAACCGTCACCCGGAGATTCTTCTCTCCCCTGGCTCTTCCAGATATTTGCCTACCATCATCGGTATCACTGCCAGAGCCCCCGGGTACTTGGGGAATGGTTATTGATTGCATTTTCATTATAAAAATCGGAACATAAAACCCAGTTTCCAGGACACGAGAGTGCGTAGTAAGCTATACAGCTTTTGAGCGCCGCTGTTGGTATGCTAGATACTCTTCCACTGCCGCCCTTAACCATCATCCACAATGGTTATTCTGCGTCAGCCTCCGTTGAACAATACATGCATGTGTTCTTTGAGCCAAGAGACAGCTTAAACTGGTAGATATACCGCCACCAGACGGTCGCTAGAGCCTCGTTAGTTAACGGCAGGGTGTACCACGGGCAGGTGAGGTTGACATTTAGAATAGTTTAAACACTTACATTACTATCCCCTGACTCCCCTTATTATTATTATTATTATTCTATATATATACATTTATTATTTTGTCCAGTGGTTCTCAAACTTCATGGATTAAATTGAAAGGTTACATAGGTTTGAAGTTATCAAAGAGGTTTTTTATTATCTATAATTATTATTTGTATTGTTTTTGATCTACAAATAACAAAATATGAATAATAACAAAATCTTTGGCTGTATTATTGTTCATATTATCTTAAATGACACTTTTAACCTTGTCTAGGTTAAAAAATGTCACTTACAATGTTGAAAAAAAATCGAAAGACTAATTAATTTAAGCAAATTAAGGTTATTGTGTTGTGCACTAAGTTCTCTGCATTGTATATTATTATTATTATTTTATTACTAGATAATTTATTTTTTTGTTACAAATTATTTTAACTTAAACTTAACTTAACTTAACTTCACGCTTTATCCCTAGCGGGGTAGTCAGAGAGAACGGAGCGCCAAACGCTACGGTCTCTACATACCTCTTTCGCCTCGTCCACTGTCATCAACCTCTTCATACATGCCCTCCGGGGGATCATGCTTTTTACGTGACCTTCCTCCAGTATCTTTGATACTGTGTTTTCGAAGGTCAACCGAGGTCTCCCCCTACCTCTCTTATCACTCACTTTTCCATCATAAATCTTTTTTGCCATTCTTTCCTCGCTCATTCGTTCGACGTGCCCAAACCAGCTGAGCACGTTCTTCTTCATTCTCACCGTGACATCCTCGCTGGTACCTGCCATTCTGTGTACCTCTTCATTGCGGATTCGATCAGCTAGGCTGACTCCGCATATCCTTCGAAGAGATCGCATCTCCACAGCATTCATCTTTTTACAAATTATTTTTTACAAATTATTTTTTTTTCAAATATTCTTGTTTGTTGGTCTGTGGTTGTCCGCAAAAAATTATGAAGAAACGTAAATTGTGTTGGCCCAAAAATCATTTCACATGGCTATTTTGTTACAACGTCAATGCCCATTATCGCGATAATTTTTAACGCGCTAGAGTGGGTGGCTACACTTAATACGGTCAATGTGATTTGGCGTTTGACAATTTTTTTTGTTACAACAGTTTTTTTTCTAATATTCTTCTTTTTGTTGTTCTGTGGTTGTCAAACATTATTCTACACTGATCATTGATCAAACTGAAAAGGGTGGGGGTCGAAGGCTTGTTGATATTGATTTTTTGTCTATTGCGATTAATGTTGCTTTTGATGTTTCCAAAAGAATGATTTAATTTTAAATGGAAATTTTTACTTGTTTTGGTTAAGCAGTTTCATATAAAATGTGTAAAAAATGCTTGGTTTAAACGTAAATGGCTTAAACCATTCAATATAAACTATTCTACCCAAATTGAGAATGGAGCATCTTAGTTTTATTATATTGATCTAGCTCGATTCTAGTCAGGACACAGTTGCTTGTATGTGATTGGTTTTTTTGTTTTCTAATTTAATATTTTATTTAACTGTATGTTTCCCTCGAATATAAAATAATATATATTTTTAAATATTTATTTATTTTCAACGAAAAGTATAATAAGAATGAAAAAAATCAAAACATTATTACAATTTCAATACACTATCATATCTTCATCTATAATAGCCGTTTAAAAAAAATAGAAATTTACTTATTTCTGACGACAAACCCAAAAATAGATAGGGACAGCGGGAATCTCGTTAATCCATTCATGCGCGTCACTAATTAGATGACGAGGCATTTGGCTATTACGCCGCCCGCTTCGTCCTCGCGTCAATGACGCCAACGGGCGATTTCAACGGGAATACCCGGGAGTACCAAAAAAGGGCCTCGAAAAAAAGTTACCGCGAGAGGTCCTAGGAACAACGGGAGTGCAGCACCCGTGTCCACAGGACCCCTATTACTCAGTTCGGCGTCGCCATCGTGAGTGAGCTCGTCATCCGGTTGAACCTGCTCCAGTTCATATGAGACCCCCTTAGAACGAGGCACGGTATTGCATCGTAAACGTTTCTCTCTAGCCCCAAGAGTGTCTGCATTTCCCGAAGGGATGCAGCACTCCATACACCGCGCCAAGACATGGTGCAGGACGTCGTCCGATAACTCCCCGCAGGCAGTCCTAGTCTACCAGCGACCATTTCGACCAGCTCCTCGTTCCTCCCGTATTTAATACGTTTAGCTTGATGAGACTCGTCGAGCGGCCTGCTGCTCGAGACCACCTGTGTGTCCAGCATGACACCCACTCCACCCTTACACCCGATGAGGTCCGGCTTTCGAAGTCCCAGTGATGTGGCAAATCTTGACTCCAGCTCGACCTTCCAGCCCCTCTTGGTCATCGCCTCAGCGACAACTCTCGTGACCAGATCATGGCGTTTGATGCGTCCGCCGTGCGTTCGGTGGCACTGCTGGATCATATGTGCAGTGGTTTCACTGACCATGCAACCAGCCCGACACCTCTGGTCCGATTCGCCGCCCTCTTGAAACTCTCATTCTTGAGGGGAGAGCATTGATATGGCAGTGGACGAACTGCACGTAATCGCGTCCGCTTAGCTGCCCACAACTTTCCCGGAGTTGGAGTCCGGATGTCGTGAGGATTCGCGGAGTTCGAACCCATCAGTCGACGTGTGCAGCTTCTCCCGCCAGAACTTAGCCCCGGATGTTGTGTCATCGTGACTAGAAATGCCGAACTTGCTGAGCAACTTCCTGGCCCATTTCAGCTTCCGTCGGATCCTGTCGGTTTTGGCAGGGGCCGCAGCCGCGGGCCAACTCGACTCGGCGAGCCGACCATACCTCCTCGCGATGACGGTCGGGACCATCGTTCGCAAGCAAGGCAGGCCGAGCTCCCCATCTCGAACGGAGGCATAGTAGTTTCCAAGAGGCACATCATCCGGTAGCCTCAGCCACTTTCGTTCACTGCGCCCCGGACTGAATGGACTGGACATCGAGCATTCTGAGTCTATCGTTCGATATCGTTCCAAGCACAAGACTGTGCAGGAACTTCGGAACGAGGTGACCCCTTACAATTTCGAGCCGCTGCTGTTGCTTAAGGGGCGCCTTGGAGATGTTATTCAAGGCTTTGCTCACCTCATGCTCGATTGTCACGGATCCAGACGAGTCGAAATCGATGCCAAGATAGCGCCAAGACACCTGCCGAAGCTTTTTCTTACCGACCGAGAACGTGTTTTCCGTAAGAAAGTGGTGTTTCTTGCGGTGGCCGTTAGGCACCGTCGAAAGAACGGAGCTCTTACTCCGGTTGACGTAGAGACCCAGCGTCTCACCTGTGCGCACCACACAGTCAATGGACTCCTGCATTCCCACCCGGGACCCCGCTAGGAGGATCAGGTCGTCAGCGTAGGCCAGAGCCGAGGTTCGCTCGCCTTCTAGCCCGTAGCCGACTTGCTTGGGCAGGGATGCGAGGATGACGTCCATCGCCAGGTTGAACAACACTGGCGAGGGCGGATCACCCTGGCGGACTCCTCTTCCCACTTTGACAGGCTGGCTATATCTCTCTTGGACGGCTAAGGTGGTAGTTGCCGTATTTTACAGACGAGCCATGTATTCGCAGAATTTCCTTGGTAGTCCTCGGGCCACCAGGAGCTCAATCAGTGCCTTGTGAGACACTGTGTCGAACGCCTTAGAGAAATCGAGAACTGCCACGTGACTCTCCCGCAACTTCCTTCTACTGTCCCCCAACACTGCGTCGAGAACTGCAGTGTTCTCGAGGGTGCCGTCCGTATGGACAAACCCCCTCTGCCTTGCGTCGGGTGGACAGCAATCCAGCAGCCTACGCGCCAGGATTGCGTGGAGGTGTCGGAGTGGCACCGACGCGATCGAAATCGGCCGATAGTCACTCGGTTGCGCTGGGGTGTCGACTTTTGGCACGAAAATTGTGCGACACTGTCGAAGTGGTTCGGGAATTTCGCCCGACATCAACCATGAGTTGAATATTTCTGCCTTTACGGGCACAGGAACTGACTGCCACTCATCCGCACGGATACCGTCCGGACCAGGCGCGGATTCCAGGTCGACTTTGACAGCCTTGACCTCGTTTACCGAGATCGGCTGCCACAGTGAATCAAAACACGGCTCCTCGGCACCCGCTGCTCGCCTGACGGCTCGCAGGGATTCTACCGTTGGGCCAGGGGCTTCAGACACCTCCTCGAGGATAGGTCGCCAGTAGGCTTCCAGCTCCTCCAGGCTGTGCTTCAGCCCCCGGCTCTGGCCGGTGATTATTTCAGCTGCTATTCGACCCGTACTCTTCCGAAACAGCTCTTGTACCCTCGCATACTCTTCTCCTCCGTTTTCGGCTAGACATCTTCTCTAGCGCGACTTTTGTTTGAAACGTGTCACCGTAGAGGCGCCTCGCAGCCTTCGCTCCCAGCCCGCATCGCTTCCTTCGTCCCTCGGCTACTTTCAGTAGCCTAGACAAAGTCCGCTCTGCGTTTGGACTGATCGCTCGGACTACGGATTCGGGTTCACCAGCGGCTGGCACGTCTACAGAGTATACTTCTGCGCACGTCGGCTGCGCTGACTGGGAGTGCTGGCTAGCGCTCGGGCACCCGTTCGCTATAGGGACTGGCGCGGAAGGAGACATTTTCTCCAGGAAGGTTTTCACCAAACCTTGTAATCTGCCCCCCGCCGCTTGCCCTTAACCGCCTCCAGCGTCCGGTGGAGCTGGGGCAGTTGAGCGTGCAGCTTGCCGTTCTCCTTTGTCAGCTGCGCCTCCGTTCGCGCTAATAGAAGAACCTCTTCTTCGCGCCATCTCCGCTTCACCTCTTTCGGAGCGGCCTCTACATTCGCCTCGACGGGGTGGGCCTTGCGTTTATGCTGCCCAAGCCCCGCCTTGGTTCTAAAGGATCGTCCACATATGGGACAGATCCACCCTTCTGAAGAGCCCGGGTTAACGACAGTGGCCCCAGGCTGAGTCGTAGGGGAGGGATTCTGGCCATGTCCCGACTCCTGTGGGAGGTCGGGGTGGTCCTCTATATTTCTATATCGATCCATTGCATGTCAGTTTACCCTTTTGGCGGCCGGGGGGCAAGCCCAGCCGCCAAGGTTCGCCCTCGGCACTCGTACGTCTCGCCGAAGCGTGCCGATAGACTTGGAGGTTTCCCCCCCATCAGACTACTGTGCGCATCCCTGCGCACAGCCAGACCCTGCACAGGCCCTTCCGGCTCGCATCCGAGATGGTCGTGGATGCTTGCACACTCCGTAGAGGAACCGGGCTCCACTTTATCGTTCCCCACCCCAAGTCGCCCAGGCTCGAAGTGGTGACGAACGATAAAGCGGACTCATGCTTAGCCTCATTATGCGTTGTAAGACTATCACCAAGGGGCCTCGCATCTCGCAACAGCTGCTAAGGAGTTGCTTTATGGTGAAGTCCCTCCCCCACTATTGGATTACGCAGCGGCACCACGTGCAGGCTGTGGATAGGAGTTTGCGTCGCACCCCGAAAGGCGCTTCACCCATTGCCGACCCGATCGAGCATTATTCACATCCCTCGACTAGCTGGCACGTCAGAGAAAAGTGTGCTACCACCGGGTCGTGAGCAACTAAGCTCGCTCCAGTGTCCCGTTAGGGATAGCTTCTCCGGAGAGAGTCATAGTTACTCCCGCCGTTTACCGGCGCTTGCTTGAATTACATACATTTGTTTACTTTATATTAAACAGTACTGTACCGTTAATCGAAGCCTAAATAATGAGAGTAGCGTTCATTTCCCTTTTTGTCGCTAGTGGCAAGCTTCCTCTTCCATATTGCGACTTTGCTGCCATAATTGTGACCTCGACGCTAGCGCCACCGGAAGCAGTGAGTTACGTGACTCCAATAATTTATTCATTGGCGTTTCAATTCCCGCCAGAGGCGATCACATTAGTAATACTTACTGTAAGCCGCCTTTTTCGTTAGTGAGGTGTTTTTTAAGTACTTAATACGAAAAAAGTGAAACTGTCTACAATAGGAATTCGTCGTATTTTTGTAAGTACAAAATTTTTATTTTCTCGGTTATGAAGAATAGTAATGATTAAATTAACGGCGTTGCCGTTCGTAATCTATTGTATTAATAGTTTTTTGGCTTTTTAATATTAGAATTTTGCTTTGTGCTTTTATGCTCACCCTCGTATTGTAAATAAAAAATAGTCGTTTTTCAAATCGTTTTTAACGTGCTATTTGTATAAAGGAGGGTAATATAATAAATTCAGTTCCATTGTTTTTATGTAAGGTGATTAAAGTTTCGTACCACTTTCTAATTTATCTTTTTCCTACGGGTATGTCATTGCGGTTTCGGGTATGGTAGGATGAATGTACCTTTTTTAATATATAATTATAACAGGTTGTCCGTTAGAATTGAATTGCTTTTATAATGAATGAAGATACAACAAGAAAAAAGTGAAACTGTCTACAATAGGAATTCGTCGTATTTTTGTAAGTACAAAATTTTTATTTTCTCGGTTATGAAGAATAGTAATGATTAAATTAACGGCGTTGCCGTTCGTAATCTATTGTATTAATAGTTTTTTGGCTTTTTAATATTAGAATTTTGCTTTGTGCTTTTATGCTCACCCTCGTATTGTAAATAGTCGTTTTTCAAATCGTTTTTAACGTGCTATTTGTATAAAGGAGGGTAATATAATAAATTCAGTTCCATTGTTTTTATGTAAGGTGATTAAAGTTTCGTACCACTTTCTAATTTATCTTTTTCCTACGGGTATGTCATTGCGGTTTCGGGTATGGTAGGATGAATGTACCTTTTTTAATATATAATTATAACAGGTTGTCCGTTAGAATTGAATTGCTTTTATAATGAATGAAGATACAACCGTGCGGCCTGGTCCTAGTGGGACATCAATAACACGGAGCACGAGGAACCGTGATAACGATTCTAAACGGATGAGAAAAAGGGCTTTATCAAGTTCAAGCTCGTCTTCCTCTTGTTCTTCGTCGTCTTCCAGCGATTCCCATAGACCAAGGAAACATAAACGTAAGCGCCATCGTGACAGTAAGTTGAATCAATTAATTAATATGGTAAATGACCTTCAAAGTAGAGTTATGACATCTGCCGATGCGGATCACAGTAAAGGTGATAGCTATTGTAATGATGATGCTTCTTATATCGAGCATTACGTTAGTGGGGATTTATATTATTGTGAGTTGGGTGCAGGTCCATCAAATAGCGTGGATAGTAACGCAAACGCTGACATGGAGCCTAGTTTTAATTTATCTTTAAATACTAAGGTGAAAGAACCAACGATCCCACGGGCGTCAGATAAAGTTCTCCAGCAATTGAAAGACTTGTAACGTTTTGATAGTTTAGATTGGTCTAGTATACGTTATGCCGATGTTCAATAAAATTATTTACGCTCGCCGGGTTTCACAAACTTGGAAGCTAATATTGAAGTAAGTTCTCATGACAATTCTAAAGTTACCTGCAATATGGTAAAAGCTTTTGCTAGTATTTCTTTCGTAATGCTTCAACATTCGAACTTCGACATTCGAACAAAGCTTAACGAGGTATTTTCAGATGGTGAGTATAACAAAATTACTGCAGATGCATTACAGCTTGTGTGTGGCCATCGAGCAGAGCTTATACAACATAGAAGGGAGGGCATCCTCTCTGCTGTGAAAGATCCTGCCCATAAAGTTTTATTTCGCAAAATTCCACCCTCCTGTTCCAATTTATTTGAAAGGTTTTCTTTGCAACCATTACCTAAGAAAGCGGTGAATTTTAAATCACAGCAAGATCAGTCCTTGCGCTTTCAGCCAAGACGTCAGATCAATTCAACCACATTTCGAGACAAAAGGAGCAAGCTCGTCAAGCTCGTCAAGCTCAGGCACGAAAAAGACCTAGAAATAACTCTTCCTCATCCCACCGGGATAGAAGAGATCAATTTAAAAGACAGTTCTGACTACCAACAATTGTTCAGTTCGGGGCTACTTCATTTATACGTTCATCACTGGGAGAGGCTAGGGGCTCCGCCCCATATTCTCAGCATGATCTCGGGATATCGAATCCCGTTCAAATCAAGACCACCTTTACGCATCCCCAGTTACTCGGTGCAAACTTCCCGCTCTTCAGAAATGACTGGAACAATAAAGAAAATAAATCAAGGAGTTCTGGAAACACCGGTCTCCCCCAGTTTTATATCGACGACATTTCTGAGGTCAAAAGAGGATGGATCAACAAGACCAATATTCAATCTAAAAAATTTAAATTTGTACCTTCACAAAGACAAGTTCAGACTAATAAACGTATATCGGATACCGGATTTTCTACAGGCGAATGACTGGTTGGCCAAAATAGATCTCCATCAGGCTTATTTCCATATTCCGATCGCCAAGGTGCACAGATGCTTCCTCAGACTGATTTACGAAGATACACTGTTAGAGATGACTTGCCTACCTTTTGGTCTCCGCTCGGCAAGAGCTTTTTCATCAATAACAAACTGGATAGCCACTTACCTCAGGCATCTAGGGATACGCATCATAGTATACCTCGACTATTTCCTCTTGGTAAACGAAGATCCAGTCAAATTGCAGCAGCATGCCACCATTGTGGTAGATACACTAACCCATCTGGGCTGGGTAATAAACAGAGAAAAGTCGATACTCGTACCTCGCAGGGCCCTGGAGTACCTAGGTGTAGTTCGGGACCTTTGGCAAAATCAAAAATACTTACCGATGAGATCAATTATAAAACTTCAGTCACTCGTAGGAGCGGTACAGATCAAACGAAAAATAGTGTTAAGAGACCTTCAAACATTAATAAGCTTTCTGAACTTTGCCAGTTTTGCTGTAAAAAGGGGTCGTCTTGATTACCGGGCGTTACAAACTCTAGCCAACAAGCTTTTAAAACCAGATGCTCCTTTATCTGCCGGCCTAACTCTGTCATGCAGAGAAGAACTCGAATGGTGGTATCACAATTGCAGAACCAATTCGATGATTCATTGCCCGTTACCGACGCATTATCTAACGACAGATACGAGCGACATAGGATGGGGTGCAATACTAGACGACCATGGCATTCAGGGCACGTGGGCCTCGACTCAACAAAAGCGTCACAGCAATCAAAAGGAGATGCTGGCCATACTGTATGCCTTACAACGGAATTGCCGGTTGCTTGTATAGAGTGCTCTACTAATTCAGTGCGACAACCGAACTGTTGTGGGCTATCTAAGAAACGAAGGGGGCACCAAATCGAAATCGCTGACAAGTTTGACAATGAAAGTATTTACTATTCTAGATCGTTACGACATACACCTTTCTATATACCGTATCCCAGGAAATTTCAACACTCGTGCAGATCAATTATTTCGGAACAAGTCCCCCTCAGAATGGCATCTTCTGCCGGGGGTAACCCAGATAATTTTCAGAAAATGGGGGGTACCAACAATCGATTTGCTTGCTTCAAGGCGTGCTCATGTTGTTCCAGCTTACTGCACATTGGACAGAACAGACATGAATGCAACTTTTCAGGATGCAATGACTCTCCAATGGGATTTTCAGAACGCTTGGGTCTTCCCTCCGCCACATCTCATTCCGAGAGTACTGGCCTGCCTGAACAGAGCCAGAGGAATATTTCTATTAATAGTACCTCGTTGGGAGAATGTTTACTGGAGACCAGACCTCAAAAGTCGAGCTCTGAGCCCACCTTTCACGATCAGGAACTTAGAGGAAAATCTTATAGACATAGCGACGGGTCACCCGCCGTCTCAAGCAGAGAAAATGACACTAGAGGTATGGAGATGCGAGGGTGGCATCAGAAAATGACTGGTCGGTCAGAGTCACAAAAATCTCTGTTATCGTCAAGTTGGCGTGAGTCAACATTGAAAACTTAAAGATCTGCGTGGAATCGATGGGTTTCCTGGTCTGAAAGAGAAAACGTAGATCCCTTACATCCCGACGGCTCCTCTGTGGCAAAATTTTTAGCTGACTTACATCAAAAGGAGAATTTATCTTTGAGCACAATATTAGTTCATAAATCGGTAATCGCCACGTTTGCAGAGCCTAATAATAAAGAAAAGTTAAGTTCTGACATTCTTGTTAAACAAATACTAAAATCCATTGCCTTGGCAAAGCCTAAACTCGCAAAGCCTCCAATTTGGGATACGGATATCCTAATAAAATTTCTGTTAGCAAAGAAGCCTATACTAGCTTATTCGAAGTTTCAAAGCATACTGCGGTTCTCTTGTTGCTATGTTCTGGCAGACGCACGCATGACCTTACTCTACTTAGAGTTTCAGTAGATCATTGTAAGATTGAAGATCAATATATAGTTTTAAGACCTATGTTTGGTTCTAAGACAGATTCAGCCCAACATCAACAGTCAGGGTGGAAGCTTCTATGTAACCCAGATAATATTTTATTGTGTCCTGTATACTGAGTGAAACTCTTATTAAATTTATCTGAGTCCAGGCGCAATTTAGCCAAAGCGGACAATTTATTTGTTACAGTCACTGGAAGGCCTAGGCCTGCAACTCGCACGATAATCAGTGGTTGGGTTAAAAAAGTGCTAATAGACGCAGGCATTAAAGCAACACCAGGTAGTTTCAGATCGGCTGTAGCTTCGAAAAGATGGGTAGAAAATTGTCAATTAGATGACAATTTGGCTCAGGCAAATTGAAAATCAGCTAATACATTTACCAAATTTTATAGAAGGGAGATTATTCTTGTATCAATTAGTTCTCCATCTGCTCTTATTGCATCTAATTTTGTTCCTGTCGATGTCTGACATTTACCTAATAATATTTCTTCGATCATTTTATTAACAATTATTGTATCTGTTATAGTCATAAGATGATTATGGTGTATTGATGCGGTTTTTCTATTAAAATATAATGTCTTGATTTGGATATATGAGTGGGTTTTATTTTTCTTTATTTACAATTTCATCTTATTAATTTACTTACATAACTCTATCACATTGGCGTTTTATAGCGCCACCAAGCGATAATAAAAACGTCTCTCATTATTTAGGCTTCGATTAACGGTACAGTACTGTTTAATATTGAGGTTTTACCTGTAATTAAAACGTTTATTAAACATACTTACCTTAATCGAAGCCTAAGTATATAACTGCCTGGTGGCATTGAAACTTAATGAATAAATTATTGGAGTCACGTAACTCACTACTTCCGGTGGCGCTAGCGTCGAGGTCACAATTATGGCAGCACAGTCGCAATATGGAAGAGGAAGCTTGCCACTAGCGACAAAAAGGGAAATGAACGCTACTCTCATTATTTAGGCTTCGATTAAGGTAAGTATGTTTAATAAACGTTTTAATTACAGGTAAAAAGTCGATATTTTAAATTAAAAGTTGTTAAGTTAATTTTATTAAACGTGAAATTACATTAATGCTAAAAGCTTTATGGAACTTTATTTTGTTTAAATATCTTTTTGTTAATTAATATTTTTGTTAATTTTTTGTTAATAATTTAAATAATTTTATTTCAATAGTCTTTGCGTTGGTAGACTTTATTTCATATCTATATACCGTATACCTGATGAAGGAGTGTCCAGATCATTGTCAGTTAAGTCATGTTTAAATATAGTAGTATATAGTACGTGGAGGTGTTTTATATTTAGCACATAGTAACTATGTAGTAGACATGATTTTTTTTTCTGTCAAAGGATTTTATTTGATTAAATATTTTTAATTCATAAAAAATGTTAACAATTTGTCGCCATTTTAAAGGAAATTTCATAATGCCTCTTTCGTAGAAGCCTTGGTCCTTATTGGCGAAAAACTCTAATAATCGATTTTCACAATTTTCTCTTGATCTTAACTTCTTATCGCTCAGGAAGTTCTGCAATGCGAGAAAAAGGTGGTAATCGCTTAGTGCCAGGTCCGGACTATATGGTGGATGCATTAAAACCTCCCAACCATGCTCCCGAAGTTTCTGGCGAGTCACTACAGACGTATGGGGTAGTGAGTTGTCCTGATGGAGCACAACACCTCTTCTGTTGGCCAATTCTGGCCGTTTCTGTTCAATCGCTAGTTTCAAACGGTCCAGTTGTTCACAGTACAGAATTTAGTGTTTGGCCATACGGAAGCGACTCATAAAGAATGATTCCTTTAAAGTTCCACCAAATGCACAATAGACCCTTCCTGGCCGTTAGTCCTGGTTTGGTCACCGTTTGAGCTGCTTCACCAGGCTTTGACCACGATCGTTTTCATACGATATTGTCGTATGTGACCCATTTCTCATCCCCAGTCACCATCCGTTCAAGAAATGGGTCGAATTCATTTTGTTTGATCAAGGCTTCGCAAATGGAAATTCGATCCAATGTTTTTTTGTGTTAATTAGTGCGGCACCCAAACATCGAGCTTTTTATTGTATCCATCTTTGCGCAAATGGTTTAAAACTGTTTTATGGTCGATATTTAGCTCCTGGGCGATGCTGCGACTACCAACATGCCGGTCAACTTCAATTTTTTTTTACATTAAAATTGCCTGAACAGAACCGACGAAACCAAAATTGCACGTTATTAGCTTTAACGGTATCAGCAACATAAACACCATTAACAGTTTCAGCAGCCTGGCTTGCATTTTCACCTTTGTCAAAGAAAAACTGTAAAACGTGCTATGTTATATTTCACCAGAAAAATAAAATAGTTTCATCTCATAATCCATTAGTAGTCAATATTGTAACTATAATACAAAAGTCCCACGAAAAATACCTGGGCTGTGGTAAGATAGTGGACCCACCAAATTAATCACATAAGTAAGAAACTTTCATCTCTCTTGGGCTCATTGGGAAGCGTGTCCTGATGCGTTCCTATAAATTGAAATTTGGGGAAACGCATCGAAAACTAAATTACATGAACTACAAATTAAACAAAATAAATTAGTAAAAATATTATTCCACTATCACAATCTTACTCCTACAAAAACAGTATACTCTAAGTCAGGAATCATGAACATTAAGCAACTATACACTTACAACACATGCATCTTAATTTAAAAAATTATAAACCGTAACATCCATACAAACCTATCTTTTATTAAAAATTCACAAATAGATAATCGCAGTACTCGCCGTGGCAGCTTGTTGTACCGAAGGTCCGAACAAAATTTGCCCAGAAAAACATTAAATTTGACGGGGCACTACTATATAATAAGTTACCCTACGACATAAGAAACGTAAGCTTGCATAATGTTTTTAAATCCAAATTATGTAAACATATTCTTACAAATTATTCGGAAACATAAAAATTGTTATATATAAATTTTATAATAATTGCTTACTGTGATTAGCTCTTTATACTCTTAATACTTTTTTAATCTAAATTATCCTAATATCATGTCATAAACTATCTTAAGTAAATATATAAAATGTTACTATAAAAATATTATAAAATCACGCATTGTATCTACAACTTTATACTTAAAGAAAATTTCTACCCACTAGAAATAATTATTATATAAGTTTGTACCTACCTTCCCTCCTTGTACTAAGTTAAGTGAAGCAAGAACAAGTAAGAATGAAGACCATTTTGCAAGTATTAAGACTGACTTGTAAAATTTTAAATTTGTAATCATTAATTACATAAATCTCATGTAAGTGACTATAAAGTCTTTTTTGAGAAATAAATATCTTTAAACATAAAAACTGTAAAATATATCGAATTTTCTCTTTGTTAGTTTCCATTTTTAACGGCCTGTAAATAACGACAGAATGGAACAAGCGGAAAACAATTGAAGGTGTTTGTAGTGTCAAAGATCACCTTGACAACGAGCATAAACTTGAAATTGTTTGATAGATGTTTTTCGATCGATCACTAAAGCCACCTACCGAGAAAATAATGGATTTCTTTTTCCCTAATGTATTATATCTGCTATTACTAGGGACACAGGCGAAACCATAGCAATGCCATCTATTTGTAAATAAAATTCTCGATTGAACATAAGACAGCCAGGTGTGAGGCAGTGTTCCAAATGTTCAAGATACTTTATAGGCATATTGTTATCTTTTAGTTTCCTCTTGACAATCCTGATGCAAGCCTTGATGGGAAATACTGGTGAACAGCGACTGGACATCAAAACTGATTTCATTGTTTTACTTAACTTAAGATCTGTCAGTCCGCCTGACATAAGATGTTGCCACGCAGTGGAGAAAGTACATTGGCGGGCCAGCTTATTCGTCTGCGTATCGATTTGGCTGACTATTGGTTGAAAGGGAGCTACATCTTTTTTGTGTATTTTTGGTAGCTCATACAACTTTGGAGCTTTTACACAGCTACGAGAGTTTTAATGTCGAGATGTAATGTTTTCGCGTGTTTTTTGATTATATAATCAACGGATGTTTTTTTAAGTATTTTTGTTGTAGGATCTTTGTCAACGATTTTATAAGTTTTTTGATCCGATAGCAATATTAACATTTTTTGTATATACTTGTCGGTGTGTAGTATAATCGTCGCTTTACCTTTATCGGCTTTGAGAACTGTTATATCCGTTTTCCCGTAACTTACTAAGAGTCCGAGATTCGTCACGAGAAAGATTTGGTTTAGGTGGTTTACTACGACGCAGTAAAGATGATATATCTTGGCGAATAACTTCACAAACGTCCTTCAAAATCTGGTTTTTATATAACCAGTCCTCAACGTTTGTTATTATTTGCTCGATAGATTTTTTTGTAGGCGCCGGTGAAAGGTAAAACCTTTATTTAATACTTTAATAGTCGAATCATCGAAAGTTTGTTTTGATAGATTGTCAACTGACGTTTGTGTTGTCTTGTGTAGAATGTAGATTAGTAGTAGAACGTAGTAACGTTGTTGCCATAGACATTTTTCCGTTTGGATTTTAATTCTGGATTTTGGTACGTACGAATTTGTCTAATTTTATATTGATTATTTTTATTTTGCGCGCGTTGTTAGTAAACTCTACATATTGATGGAAATCGGTCTTAGAAAAACACGTTTCGATATCATTGCTTAAGGGTTTTATTTGTTCGTCGAATCGATACAAATCATATCGGTGATGTTTAATAAGTTATGATTTTAACATATAATAAAATCATGATCTTTAAAAATATATATTTTGACAGGATATAATCCTGTTGTACAAAAACCACTGACAGCTATCTCACCGCTATGAGCTCGTAGATGCCGATGCGTGTCCAAATACTTCCATCGTATCATATTGGGTAAGTGGCCGTGAATTGTGTGACCCACCCGTTATTTCATTAGAAATATATTTTTTTAGTGTCCCCATGAATGACTTAACTAGTGTTTCGAGTTTGTGGCTGGAGTGTGGAGGGATTGAGAGTGGTAAATGGATATGATTTTTTCTTGCCAAGGTATGGCCATCTAGAATAAGCGATACCGGATATTCTTCACTGAGTTTCACATATTGAATGAAATGTTGAAATCACGTAAATAAATTTGTATGGATCCACCTTGATGAATGACATTCATGTATGCAGCATTCAGCAGGAGACGAACTTTTCAATAAAAGCTGCTCACTTTTTTTCTCGGAAAGATAATAGATAGATAGGTGGAACAAATGAACTTCCAGCATTTATATTTATTACGCAATATTTATTACGCAAGTTATCAATGAGCCCCGTTCGGCGGATGTTAAAGCACTAATTTGCCCATTCCCTTTTTGAATGAGAACATCGGGCATTTGGGATGCAACAACACTTGTGCCAGCCTCGTCTATATTGAATATTTTGTCGGGAGGAAACTTGTAGCCCATCCATCAATTTGTCATACATATTGAAGAAATGGTCCACACTTTGTTAAATCCCTTAGCCCTGGCATATGAAGTACGTGTTAGACGACGAAAAGATAGTTCCTGATATCTTTCTAAAAATAATCTGAACCAATGTCTATCCATGCTTTAATTTTTCAGCGAAAATCTGAACTGAAGTTATGACTAATATTGTTTTTTATTGCCGGCTGATAGGCTAAACTCATTACATCTTTACGTTTTAAATCGAACAATTTACTATTGCTAAGATATACTTAACTAATTATTTTCTAATTATTCTGGTAATGTCGATTTACTTTCCAATTTCACATGAGCCGCTACATCGACTGGTATATTTGCTGTAGCTGCCAAACGTCTTAAAGTTGTTCAGGGTATATTGTACAATTTAGTGTGCCCATTTACTTACTTAGAACATCTTCAGTAGCCTTTTTCATTGGCTCTTTGCACCAAGCTTGGTGTTTTCTTTGTGTAATTGGTTTTCTTGAAGCCATTACCTATAAAAAAAGTCATATCATTCTATGATTTACGTATGGCCAAGTAGATCATCTACTGGCCATATTGGCCAGATCTGTAATGGGCCATTTGACGAATAAAATTTTATTAATACTATATATAATACTAACACAAAAATTAAAGCTTAACACATCAAAATTGTGCAATCAAAACAATCATAATTTAAAAAACAATAAAGAGTGAAACTTTCCAGAAAATTACATCAAATTAGTTAATTTTCGGCGGATACCTACATCGCTGATGTTGGTTGGTATCTGAGAAAAAAGGCTAGGCCATATTGACTGACTAGGTTATAATATCCGAAATTACTCTAGTATTCAATGTTGTGCGCCAGTATTATCCTTTTCAAACTTCATCATCCTATCGACAACAACGGTGAGAGATGTTGTACTCTATAAATAAGATTTTTCTCCGATGTGTTCTAAGTACCACAGTAAATGATACTATAATTCAGCTTAACATCTAAACTCAATGAATCTAAATTGCGCATTTTTTTTATAAAATAGTCAATGTGTTTCCATTGGTAATTATTTGTTTTCAAATAGATTAAAGCAAACATCGCTTACGTTTGAACAGTAAGGGTTTCTGAGTTGTGTGGATGAGCTAGCACACCCTATTTACACCGTATTATAGCATGGGAACTGGAAGTGATGATCCTATTCTTGCCGTGTGATCCCGGCTTAGAATAGGATCATCCTCGTACTGGTGGTGTCGTAAGAGGCGACTAAAGTACGTGTGGTAGAGTCACGTCGCCAGCAATGGCAACAGGCATGGGCAGACTCGACCGGATCATTACCAACCCCGGCATTTAAAACCGGCGTGAAGTAGTGGCTTAATGCCACTGCGTTTCGCATCAGGTAATGCCGGGCCCCGGCGCCCAACCCATCTTAAAGGCCGGCAACGCACCTGTAGCTCCTCTGGGGTTGCACGGGGTCGTGGGCGGCGGTAATCACTTACCATCAGGTGACCCGCACGCTCGTTTGCCGTGTCTTTTCCATAAAAAAAAATCTAAATGCAACGAGTCAAGTATATAATTTTCTATTAAAACTTGCCCTATTAAAACTATTCATTCCCATACTATCGAACTTGGCAGCCTTTCACGTTTTTGTTTTGGGTGGGATTTCATTTATTTTTGTAAGGTTGTTTATTTTATTTTTTTCTTATGATTAAGTTAGTTAAGGAAATGTCTCATTTATCCTATCTTTCAGATTTTTGAATATGCACTATGCTTCTTACAAAGAAATGAACTAGATTAACTAAATGGACTTAATTAACCAATTGACTGACATGACATGTTATCACATAATATTATGTTCATTCCACTATGTACTTTATACTATGAGTCTAATTCTTTTTTCTACGCTTCCGTGGCACTGTTTGGTTTTTTATTTTGTCATTGTGTATGCTGTCTTGTACGGCTGACACGCTAGAGCGCATTGCCCATTCATTATCTTGGATTTTTTTACACGTCTTCTGCTTACTGATAAGCTTGCCAAGTCAGGGCGGTATAATGTACGTAAACTTAAACTTAAACTTAACTTCACGCTTTATCCCTAGCGGGGTAGTCAGAGAGAACGGAGCGCCAAACGCTACGGTCTCTACATACCTCTTTCGCCTCGTCCACTGTCATCAACCTCTTCATACATGCCCTCCGGGGGACCCTCATGCTTTTTACGTGACCTTCCTCCAGTATCTTTGATACTGTGTTTTCGAAGGTCAACCGAGGTCTCCCCCTACCTCTCTTACCACTCACTTTTCCATCATAAATCTTTTTTGCCATTCTTTCCTCGCTCATTCGTTCGACGTGCCCAAACCAGCTGAGCACGTTTTTCTTCATTCTCACCGTGACATCCTCGCTGGTACCTGCCATTCTGTGTACCTCTTCATTGCGGATTCGATCAGCTAGGCTGACTCCGCATATCCTACGAAGAGATCGCATCTCCACAGCATTCATCTTCCTTTCATTCTTCTTCTGTAATACCCACGTTTCGCTGCCGTATAACAGGGTCGGTACCAAAACTGCATTGTGTACGGCCAAACGCGCAGCTGTGCTGACGTTTCGCCGTCTCATCAATGCAGCCAAGGCTCCGTTAACCTTGTTACCGGCAGCAATACGCCTTTCCACATCCATCTCGTATCTTCCATCTCTACTGAACATACTTCCCAAATATACCACTTCATTCACCTGTTATAATGTACGTAGCCGGTTATATTCTATAATGGAACTTTCTTGAGCCTTAATTTGGCTCAAGAAAGGATCAAGGATCTAGGTTTATAAGATGTAACCCATTAATAGTTTTCATTCGGGACAGGGCTACATAGGCCTGTCCTTTGCTGAATATTGATGATCCTACATCAAGCAAGGCACTGTCAAGATGGCTTGAGTTTTTTGGATAGTGATTGCGTATGCTAGACAAATAGGGAATTGTTCCCTGTGTACATATGCATTACTCAATATCTGGAACTTAGTCTTGACACGCTCTAGTTCGTAAGGTAAATTATCGTTGAATTTAATTAGAATTTTTCTTGCCTTATTGTCGCTCTCGACGTCCCAAAGTATTTTTTCAATTACTCCAATCGATCCGTTGACGAAGCCTTTGCTGACGTCTATATTCCTACGTAGCATTATACGCGCCCCTATCTTGATAGTGATGACATGTTCTAGCCCGGCTGTTAATGAAGAATCATCTTCATTTTTCTTCAAGACTTCCCTAGCTCGCTTGCTCAGGTAACGCGGGCAGTCTATTTCATCTATGGCATTTAATTTTATTTCTGGTTGTTGTATACTTCTTAACATTGCATCGTTAAATTGATTGCATATGTTTTTAGTCGCGAACAAACAAACAGTGTTTTCAGGCATTTCCGAACATAATTTTATTATTTCAGTTAGCCGTTCGTTTTGGTTTGCAGACTCTAACTTAAGCAATCGATTAGACATAACGGTTAGATCTTGATTCGTCACTACACCCAATCTTATACGCTCCAACATTTCACTGAAATTTTTGTCGTTTTTCTGTCTTATGTTGATTATGTCATGTCTCATACGAAAATAGGGTTTTCCACAAATTAGGTGCGCTTAGGGAGCCCAACAGTTTTTTGACATCACTAGTTTTAATGTCTTCAAATGGAGAAAGTTGCCGGACTGGAGGGAGCTGAAGAAGATCGCCAAATAATATGATATTCAGTCTGCCAAACCAGCCATCTTCTTCATCTAATGTATTATAAACTTCTGATAAACGAAGATAATTGTATGTAAGTGTAATATTTGATATCATAGATACCTCGTCTATGATTAACAGTATCACCTCTTTTAAATCACTCCTTAAAACTTTTAGAACTTGGTCCGACAGGGCAGTGTATTTCGGACAATTTTTTCAGCGCTCTGGTCGTTTTTCCAGCTAAATGTCATAGGATTATTTAAATTCTATTGTAAAATGAAGAGTTCTTGCTTCTAAGCACGATATTACTATTTTAAAAAAATATTTTATCGTCGCTACAAATTAATTTGATATTTTTTAACAAATTGAATATTCAAGTATGCTCTGGTGAGAGTTTATTTAGAGTTCTGGTTTTGTTAATGACTTTTTATGATAGAACAATTCATATTCTGTAAGAAATCGAAGAGTTCCCGAGTCTCAGCGTAATCAAATAAAAAATATCTAGTACTTTTCCATATTAAGAGTTTAAATAGACATTTTCCAATATTTCAAACATTCTAGTATGCTCTGCTGGAAGTTTTTCAGAGTTCTGGTTTTGTAATTGACTTTTTGTGATAGAACAATTCATATTCTGTTAGAAATCGAAGAGTTCCCGAGTCTCAGCGTAATCAAATTAAAAATATCTAGTACTTTTCCATATTAAGAGTTTAAATAGAACTTTTTCAATATTTCAAACATTCAAGTATGCTCTGCTGGAAGTTTTTTCAGAGTTCTGGTTTTGTAATTGACTTTTTGTGATAGAGCAATTTATATTCTGTTAGAAATCGAAGAGTTCCCGAGTCTCAGCGTAATCAAAAAAAAATATCTAGTACTTTTCCATATTAAGAATTTAAATAGATATTTTTCAATATTTCAAACATTTAAGGATGCTCTGCTGGAAGTTTTTTCAGAGTTCTGATTTTGTAGATGACTTTTTATGTTAGAACAATTCATATTCTGTTAGATATCGAGGAGTTCCCGAGTCTCAGCGTAATCAAAAAAAAATATCTAGTATTTTTCCATATTAAGAGTTTAAATAGAACTTTTTCAATATTTTAAACATTCAAGTATGCTCTGCTGGAAGTTTTATCAGAGTTCTGGATTTTTATTTGGTTTTTTTATGATAGAACAATTCGTATTCTGTTAGAAATCGAGGAGTTCCCGAGTCTCAGCGTAATCAAATTAAAAATATCTAGTACTTTTCCATATTAAGAGTTTAAATAGAACTTTTTCAATATATCAAACATTCAAGTATGCTCTGCTGGAAGTATTTTCAGAGTTCTGGTCTTTTTGAAGCTAAATATCATAGAACGACTTATATTTTATTATAAAATTAAGTGTTTTTACGTCGGAGTATAATTTTATTTATTTTTAAAATTACCTTTCGAACTATTTACGAAACGAACGTTCTTTTTTCTGTTTAAAAATTTTTTTCTTCGTGAAATCAACAGAACTATTGATAAAAATGATGAACTATTTCTCTCATCCCTATATATGCAGAACTCGCACCGATTTTTATTTGCATAAAAATGATCTGCTACGGGAAGTTAGCAGATCATATTCTTAAATAACTTTTCCGGGGCAAAAACGCCAGAACTATTTGTAAAATCTATCAGGAACTATAGAACTCAGCTGCATGCGAAGAGAACTCTATTTTATTTTTGATCTGCTGGACAATGCTTTGCTAAGTTCACAGGCACCGCAGGTCATCTATTCTGCCTGCACGCTTCACCTCGAGGTCTGCCGGTAACACACCAGCGAGGACCGGAAGTGCCGCTGAACTCACTGATCTGTAAGCCTTGGTTAGCAGGATTAAAGTCTGCCGTTGCGTTCTTATTAAAGCGCTCCTAACTACGTACGTGGATGTACGATGCCACCAACACATATACAGATACTCGATACAGGACTTTAAGAGAATTTTCCCGAATGCTGCTGCAGCACGCTCGCCAATGGACTGCCCATGTTCGCGAAAGCATTGACTCGCGTCGACTACCACCCCGAGTACCCTGGCCGACGTCACGCTCCCGACTGATTCCCCGTCGAGCCGAATGACCGGTGACCGCCCAGACAATTTCCCCTTCAGAGTCTTAGTGTGTGACTTCGAAGGAGAGAAGCCCAGGTGGTTCCTCAGCCCCCACTCAGAGGCCAGTGCGAGGGCGCGTGAGGCCGAGGCCTCCATGCCGGCCCTGGTGTTCGACTCGATGAGGAACGTTACATCATCGGCGTACGCGACCAGATGCACGCCTTCCGCTTATGGCAGTCGAAACAGGTCGTCCATCAGGAGGTTCCACAGAGAGGGTCCCAAAACTGAGCCCTGCGGGCAGCCTATGGTCGCCGTCTTCCACGCCACGCTATCTCCAATTCGAAGACCCACGCGCCTTTTGTGGAAGTAACTCGACATCATACGGTAGATATTCGAAGGACATCCCCTGGATTTCGCCTTGACTTGGATCATGGGCCACCATGCGTTATCAAAGGCTCCGGAGATGTCCAGAAATATAGCCTGAACATACTTACTTCTGCTATTAGCCACCACTTCCTGAAGGGACCGTAGGGCCGTAAGGGTCGACTTACCCTGGGTGAAACCGTGTTGGCAGACAGATATATTGCGTGTCAGCGCCGGTGCGCATGCCAGGATAACCCGCTCGAGAATCTTACCCAGGACGGAGAGCAACGTCATGGGGCGTTATGCTTTGGGATCGGTAAGCGGCTTGCCATTGCCTTTCGGCAAGACAATCAGTCTACCGTCCTTCCACACCTCGGGAAAAATGCCTTCCTCCACACATAAGCCAGCTACGAGTCACACATGCTTAACAATGCGGGCTGTAATCCCATCGATACCCGGTGCCGTGTTAGGAAGTTCCTTAACTATTCTCTCCAGATCTCCTTACGAAGGTGGGGGCGCATCAGCACCAGCGGGTGCACAGGCTGCCATCAAGCGGACCTGACGATGGTGAATTGTGTCCGTAGACGCATTATCGTCAGGGCAAAGTGAACGCACCATATTGTGCATGGAAGATTCTGTGTCACCGCATGTCCCTCCATGAGCGTGATGCCGTAGATGACATTTGGTGGAGGCCTCAGCCTCCCACAAGCGGCTCTGTAGGCTAGTCCCCACGGGTCGTGGTTGCCTGTGTTAGCAAGCTCATGGAAAAAGTCCATTTGCGCCCCCATCATCGCACGCCTATATCTTATGCGGTAAGAGTGACATCTCATCCTCACAAGCTCTTCCATGGCCTCAATCCCCTTTTTCCTAAGCGACTGCCAGAGTTTCCTCAACCTGTTGTTCTTTTTACGCATAGAGTCTAATGTGGGGGTCCACCACTCATATCCTCTATTACGCTTTGCATCCGCAATTGTTCCTAGGCATTCCATGGCAGTTCTCGTCACCATATTGGTGAATCGTAGCTGCTGCTGAGCCCTGCAGGTTTAATTGCCCGAGCCTGAACATATTCGAGTACTTATCCATAGTTTATTCTTTGGAGCTCCCGGTCCTCAGCGTGGCGTCGTGCTGGGCAGTGTCTTGCGTTGGTAACATGGCTAGTCGCATCATAAACAGGTACCGCCGGTCCTTGGCGCACCGGAACAGGTCGTATCTCCAGACTTCTCCTCAGCTGTAGAGTCGCCGCATACGTATGCGGCGGTACCTCCTGGGGAGTCGGAACGAACCCGGCAGAGGCTGGTGTGCCTCTTTGCGCCTCCACAAGTTTCCTCTCGGCAGCGGCAACCCGAGCCACCAACAGGCCAACGATGGCAGTGAGGCGCTCGGTATTAGCGCCAATACTCGCAATCTTCTCTTTGTTCAATTTGGTCGTCTTTGAGCGAACCGCCTCCATTATGAATCTGGTGTGATGTGTAGCGTGGCCCAACACTCCCTCCAACGGCGCTTCCATTAGGGGATCCACTTGTATGCCCATGTACGAACCAGTTACTTCGGCCTCAATCACCGGTTCTGCTGCCACGAGCTGCCGGAGCTTGGCTTGGTCTTCCATCTGCTCCGGGGAGGTCAGTGGCCTCTTCTCCATCCTGGCCACCGATGTTGTGAAATGACGTTCCACTTCCTTGAGTGCCGGTCCACCCATTGGCTCATCACCCTGTCGCTCCTTCGCGATTGGCCGAGAGTGCGACCGCCCACTCGTTGAAGCGGCCAATTTTGTCGGAGGGGGCGTGACGGCTGGCGATCCAAACCCCTTGGGTACGGGTGTGTCTGCCCTTTGAGAATGGCGACACCTTGCGGCGCTCCCTCAGCAGCCTCTCCTCTTCTGCCTCACTGGCCACCTCTCGGGCTTCCCTTGCCTCTCTCATGGCTCGCGATACACGCGACTCACGCTCGTCGTCCTTCTTCCGCTCCATAGTGCTAGCGGCACTGCACCATTGACAGCTGCCAACAGCGAATGACAGCTGTCACAACTGACACGATTGTTCGTATAATTTATGTATCTGTGTACCACTTGTGAAAATAAGCTATGCCTTAACGCAGATAACGTCCACCACCAGCTGTCACCATCGACAGCACTTGCTGCTGTCACTTGTCACCACCGTACAATTGTCAATATCAATATGACAGCCGGCACTATACACGTGCTAGCGTCAGTTGCCTCGTGCACATCATAACCTTAAAACTACAATGGTCTTAAAACAAGCACTAACCTAGTCTAGGTCCTCTTTCCTTATTAGAGAAGGGCGCGCACCACCGCGCCACGTACCTGCGTGGGCGACAGCCCTAAAAGACGCCTCCACACAGGGCACAACCACAACACCACGTGTCACTGTCACCACTTTCTCCACAAATTCCCTTAAAACTATAAATGTGTCACTATCACTGAGCTGTACGTGTAATGTTATAAAAGCGATGGAAAATGCACTTGGGAAAATCACTAAGGCCCGGAAATTCAGGAAAAATCAAGATAACCGGACAAAAGCGGGAAACCACGTGCACACGTCCGTCACGTCCGACAGTCGGCGACGAAGTTGTTAGGGACAACCCACCAACCACCCATGGTCCTACCCGCCCTTTGGGCATACGGACCGAAACTTTGGAGTCCGCACGGTACTTGCGTTTGTCTCTTGACGTAGCTCTTTCCCAGTGCGGATTCTTGACTCCTACAAATCTATTTCCTGTCCCTTGCTTGTCAACTCTCCCCATTCTAGGGCTTGACGACACACAGCCATCCCTTCGCGTCCGAGCAGACTTGGATCATAGGTCGTACTCCTTCCTCTTGCGGTGCCATTTGTGCGCAAATGCTCGCAGTCGCCTAAATCCTTCCGCGCTTGCCACCAGGTCGCCGTGATAGACTGGACCAGACTCAACCCTGAACCAGCCCGTCAGCATCTCGTTGCGCTCCTCCGCGTATAACCTGCAATCCCACAATACGTGGTCCCGGGTTTCCGCCTCATGCCCGCAGAAGCACTCGGCAGACTCGCAAAGCCGCATTTTATGAAGCCGAAACATCCTATCGGTGATCCGAGGGAAGAAGGCAAACAGCTCCCTCCCATCCGCGCTCAAGCTCCACCTGTCCTGCCACAGAGCAAAGATCTCCCTTGTTATTAAAACTTTCCGCGAGTTGCGCTCCTCACTTGTGTCCAATCCCGAACATTCCTGCGCGAATCGTCCTGCGCGAATGACTTCCAGATCAGCAGGGAGAGTTGCCGCGAGCACAGGTAACGCTGCGGTACTGACCGATCTGTAAGCCTTCGTGAGCAATACCAGGGCCGGGCGCTGTGTACGGAGCAAAGCACTCCGCACTGCATAGTGTGACGAGCGTCGCCACCATATGGCCGCAGCGTAGGTGAGAGTAGCCACATAGGTACCTACGTATAGGATCCTAAGGGCTCTGTACCTAACACCCCAGGTCGATGCCGATATTCTCGACACCTTCCCGAAGCACTTCACAGCCCTGAGACCGGCAAAATTCGCATGCTGCACATAGGAGCTAGCCTCGTCTATGCACACCCCTAATAACCTGGCATGATTCACGTGCGTCACCGAGGCGCCGTCTAGTCTAATCGTCGGAGGTCTCTTGAATTTTCCTGTCATCGTCATCGTCTGCGATTTCTCCGCAGAGAAACTGAGACGGTTGCGTTTTCCCCACTCAGATACCGCGGTAAGCGTCGCCCGAGCTTTATGCTCAATAGCCGCTCGACTCGGTGCCTCAATGACGATCGTGACATCGTCTGCATAAGCCACCATACTCACCCCTTCGGGCATAGGTAGCCGCAGGATGTCATCGAGCAGGACATTCCAAAGAGTTGGACCAAGGACAGATCCTTGTGAGCATCCCATGGTGGAGCGTTTCCACACTACCTGGTCGCCCACAAATAACCCGACTCGCCGCCCATTGAAGTAGCTCACCAAAATCTTGTAGATATTTGGCGGGATACCCCCCTGTTTGGCTTTCGTCAGGATCATAGGCCACCAGGCATTGTCGAAAGCCCCTGATATATCTAACAGGATCAGCTGAACATAGTTCCACTCGGTACTCGCAACTCGGTCGAGAACTGCACGCAGTGCAGTGACCGTAGACTTTCCACGAGCAAAACCGTGCTGCGTAAAAGAAATGTTGCCCTGCAAGCTTGGAGCGCAAGATATAATTAGGCGTTCCAGTATCTTACCCAGGATAGGCAGAAGGGTAATTGGTCTATACGCCTTAGGATCCGAGGGCGGTCGATCGTTGCCTTTTGGCAGTACCAGGAGCTTCCCTTCCTTCCAGACATCTGGGAATATGCCTTCATCCAGACACGCAGTGTACATTAGGAGCATCTCCGCTCCGCTGGCTCTCCATGCGTGCTTGATTACCTTAGCAGTGATTCCATCTAGACCGGGCGCAGTATTCGGTAGGTCCTTTACGATTTGCTCCAGGATTTTTCGACTTGGTAGGTCTGAATTTTTCCCGCTGGGAGAGCATGCTGCAGCTATTCTCACCGCTCTATGATATGGAGTATCCTTGCAGGCGTCATCATCCGGACACAGCGTCGACAGCATTCCACTTGTCCACAACACCGGCCATTGTAGCCTTGGCTGTGGTAGTAATGCCTTCATCCAGTAAGCGTATACCATGCATGACATTGGAAGGAGGGCGAATCCTGCCTGAGGAGGCACGATACGCCAGCCCCCACGGATCGTCATTGCCGGATTCCGCTATCTCGCGAGAGTAAGCTATCTCAGCATTTCTCATCGCTACCTTGTACTGGATTCTGGCACGTCGAAGAGAATCATGCAGCTCTGGCTCACGGCTGCTCTTCTTCTTGCGTGACTGCTGCCAGTCCCGGCGCGCTTTTCCAACTGACCGGCGCATCCTGTCCAACTCTGGGGTCCACCACTCATAACCGCGGTTGCCAGTTTCCTGCCGAGTGCCCAGGCAATCTTGAGCTGTGCGAGTGAGGATACGGCTGTAGTCCTCACATATGCTGGCTGCTGATTTATGGGTCGACAATTGGCCCATTCTATGATGAAGCACACCACGGAAGCGCTCCCAGTTAACACCATGATCGCGAAAGCGTATATGCTGTTCGCCATAGTGCACCGAGTCTGGCGTTCCAGTTGCATTGACCACGAAGGTAATAAGCTGGTGGTCGCTGACACTTGCCCCCACGTGTACCTGCCACCGTGACACTTTTACTCCTCTATTAGTTAGTGTCAAGTCCACATTGGAGTAGCCGTTCGCTCCTGAAAAGGTTGGAGGCTGACCTTCCACGTTCTGGATCGTAAGGCCTCTTCCGAGTATAAAGCCTTCCATCTGCGTTTTACGGTACTCTGTATCCGGTCCTCTTCCCACATACTGTCTGGTTTCACAGTGCCACAGTGGTGAGTGGGCATTGCTGTCCATGCCCACTAATACATTTTTCCCAGCCAGCTTATCCATTACGTTGGTCAAGTGCTGTAGGTGTACTGCAATGTCGTGTGAGTACTGACAGTACATGGATATGACGTAGATGCTCAGACCGTGGTGGCAAACATGAGCGACTGCACAATGGTCGTTGCTGAGATGATCTAAGAAGGCAACTGCCAATCGCTGGTTGTACACCATAATGCCTGCCTTGGAGGTGGGTCCGTATTGGAGAGTCCTGGTCTGACAGTATTGTTCCTGGACTAGTACAAGATCCAACTCCAGCGTCCTGCATATTATGGGTAGCTCCTGTGTGGCCGTTGCTGATCCTTGCAAGTTCAGCTGCCCAACGCTTATACTGGACGGCTTATCCATAGTGTGTCATTTCCACGCTCCTTTTCTCTGCGAAAATCCTCGCTGGGCAATCCTTCGATGCTGTCCTGTGTGATTCACCGCCTTTCTTGCCAAATCGCTTGCATGTAGCACAGCATGTGGATGCAGACTTGCATGCCTCTGACTTGTGCCCAGTGTTTCCGCAGCGTCCACAGACTTCTTCCTTCGACCTGCAGAACTTCTCAGGGTGCCCATATTGCTGTTACTTCAACAGCCTGCCAGCCGATGAAAACCCGACTCTTCTGCATGAGAGACTCCCTTAGAGCTGCGGAGCATGCAAAGATTACCACAGTGGCAGCCCCGCTTGCACGGTTCTTCTTGAATGCGCCTTTTGCTTCGCTTTTGATCCTTGTTAGCGGCCATGCACTGTCCTCCCGATAGTTCTGGTCATGGAGGGCCACCAATACGTCGTCAAAGCTTGGGTTGCCGTCTAGTCTGTTGAAGCAGACTAGCGGTTGCCTTCTTCTCGGCTCCGCAACTCTCAGGCTCGGCGGCATTGCCTCTTTAAGCCTGCTTGCCGCAGCTTCATTGGTGGTCTGAACCACCACTCCAGCGTTACCTACTTTCCGGACCCGGCTAACCTGCACAAACAGTTTTGCTGGGTCGATTGCCTTCTTAAGCTCGGCCTTCGTCTCTTCCGCCGACTTAATTTCTCCAGTCTTTTCGGCGGCTGGGTACACCGCTATTACTGGACCTTCCACCCGCTCACCCATCTCAACGGGCTCTCTGTGCTGAGGCAGTTTCAGCATATTGGCATAAGTATTGCCCTTAGGCTGCGCAGTCGGACTCACCGCTAGAGGCTGCACTGAAAGTTTAGCCTCCGCGGCAGCCAGCCGCACCGCCATATGGGCAATTACTGCACTTAACCTTTCTGTATGTGCGCCGATCGCTGCCACCTCATCTTTATTCAGGCGAGAAGTCTTCGCCCGCACCGTGTCCAT
The DNA here is from genome assembly GCA_917862395.2 of Heliconius sara. Lineage (NCBI taxonomy): Eukaryota > Metazoa > Arthropoda > Insecta > Lepidoptera > Nymphalidae > Heliconius > Heliconius sara. The sequence continues at coordinate 64,017 of OU860785.2, read as the reverse complement.
AATACCCTGGGTTGCCGAGGTTGCTAGGCCTGTCAGGCCCTCAACCGTCGCTTCCGCAAGAGCAGTCGGCTTCGCGGTGCCGGGTTGACTTCCCGCACATCCTCCCACCGGGGGGGGGGGTGCACTCGTCAGAATCCCGGCAACTGGTGGAGCACTCTCACCTTTCCCGGTTCTCCGCCTTAGAGCAGCACTCTCCGCCTCAAGAGGTGAGGAGAGTGGCCTCTTAGATGGCCCTCCACTTGGAGTGCCATAAGGCGGAGAGGCCGGTTGGGCTCTCAGGCCTTTCATCGCTTCGACCTCTACCTCTACCTCTGCCCCTCCCACAGAGGCACTAAACCCCTGGGGGGGGGGGTGCGTGCCAAAGACTTCCGAGGTGCAAACCCCCCGGCCCCCTCATCTGCCTCCATGAACCTCCCCAGCGCCTTCTGGAACGAGTCTCCCTCCTCCTCGTCCGACATTGACACTTGACAAGTATCGTCACCTGTCACACTCCACTGACTAACCGTGACAGTGACGGCAACCTGCCAATTCGCTGCCTTAATGGCAACACCGACACACGACAGTGACAGTCGTCAGTTGACAGCAGTCAACCGAGACGTCAGGTGCCAGTGTCAATGCTACCACGTGCTGACACCACGTGCACTTTTAGGTTATGCACGCGGTGATTCTTCAGGGCCCCTACCTGAAGCGCTATAATTATTTATGTTTTTACAGTACCTTATGATGTCCTATAGTCACACAAGAAATGCTAGCAGTGCCAACCACGTGCTGACACCGCGTGCACTTTGAGGTTATGCACGCGGCAGTCTTCAGTGCCCCCTCCTGAAGCGCTATAAGTACTGAAGGGTTTACGGTACCTTATAGGTGTCCTTTAACTCACAGAAAAAACACTTGTAATAAACTGTACACCGGGATGTTCTTGGAATGATTCGGTATCGATTACTAGATTCCACGACTACCCACACTACAAAATCACAAGAGCTCTTGCACACGTCCGCTCGCCTCGACGGTCGGACGCAAAGTTGTTAGGGACAGTAGGACAGCTCGACTTTCTAGCCCCTCTTGGTCATCGCCTTAGCCACGACTCTCGTGACCAAATCATGGCGTTTGATGCGTCCGCCGTGCGTTCGGTAGAACTGCTGGATCACTAATGCAGTGGTTTCACTGACCATGCAACCAGCCCGACACCTCTGGTTCGCCTCCTGACCGATTCGCCGCCCTCTTAAGACTTTCTTATTTTTGAGGGGAGTGGACGAACTGCACGTAATTGCGTTCGCTTAGCTGCCCACATCTTTCGCTTATTCACTAAGTAGAGTCCGGGTTTTCTGAGGATTCGCGGAGTTCGAAGCGAAGATTTTACTTAATGCTATTTAGCATTCTCTACCAATCAACCTTGGCATGTGTAATAATAAGTATGCAGCTGTGCAGAAGTAAAATACACATACATATATAATGTGATTTATATCAGGTTTGGGTTATTGGAATAAATTAACTAAATTTGTTTCTCTGTAAATTAGAGATTATTTTTTTTCCAAATTATCGTGTTGAAAATGTTTTCTTGAAGTGAAGTGCTAAAAACTATTGTCGTCTAAATATACTAAACATATTTTATTTTGTAAACTACTTAAAACATTATCCATTATCCATAACCCTTTGGAAGTTCGAGGGGGCGTTTTAAATCCCCGAGTATTCTTTAGAACTCAAAATGCCCATGCTCTACATTAAAAGCTGTTTTAGAGATGTCGGTGGAGTTCATTTCAATTTGATGAAACCCGCTAGCAAGGTCTCACGTACTAAAACTATTGGCAATTACCTAATTTATCGAATATATCCCATATATTCGGTACTAGCGGCCCGCTCGCGGCTTGGCCCGCTTAAAATACATGATTATTGATTTAATAAACAGAATTGATTGATAACTATAATGACTTCTAATATGACTTTTTACTCGAGTACTCGATTACTACATTATCGTAATTTCTATAAGAATTTTTTATTGTTTCGAATGTTTACATAATTCAAAACTTATATAATTTATAAAATATACATAAAGCTAATTTTTATTTTTGTAACATTATGTTCTTTTTACCTATGTAATGTACGTCTCATCATAATTTTAAAACTCTGTTAATGTGCTGATGTCAGTGAATTATTTAATTTACTCTTTCAGAAACAGCCTTAAATTTTAAATAATTGATTTGAAGGATCATAATATTCTTTGTAAAATAACTGTAATGATTGCATATCGACTCCTGTACAGTTTTCAAATTAGCGAAATGTACAATTGGTAAACATATAGTTATTACACGTAAAAAGGATGTTTTTAGGCATTTTTATATAAATTTATTTCAAACGAACGAACAATCCAAACAATATGTATTTCCTTGATATTTCCTTGAAGTTGATCGTTCTTTGTCTATGTGTTGAATTAATTACGACTTAAATTAACTGTTATGATTTGTAAAGGTAATCTCCATTAACAATTTAACTTTGTTTACTTTATTGTATAAAATATTGTGTAATAGTGCTTGAAAAGAAATTTAAAAAAATATATTTTTGCTTTCTATTTATTATTCTTTTTAAATGTCCCTTTATCCATTTCGGTCAAAATTAGAAAATGTACAGACAAAATACTTTTACTGTCTTATTAATATATAGAAATAAGATATTTATCATCAAAAGTGTTTTTCATTTACTTTACGAAAATCTATGACAATGCGCCACTTGGTTTCCCATGAAGCGTCGCTTTTCTTTGGAACGATTCATTTAGGAAGCTCCAAGCTGAGTCTGAGGGTGTAATGATTCCTTGGTCTAACATACTCTGAATTTGTTCCTTAATTTCCTGCCTATGTATAACCGGACATCTAAAGCTTTTAGTATATACCAGTATTTCATCTGTAGTTTTAATAAAATGCTTAATTGTACGTAGTGTGTTAAAAAAGTATCGCGAATTTTGTGTATTTTCAAAAAACACATTCGTGAATATCTATTTTGTCTCCTTCAAAATAATCCCCCTGGGATGTTATACACTTGCGTCAACGTTTTTTTCTAATCTTCAAAGCACCTCCAAAAATCATTTCTTTGTATCTTGTACAGCTCCTCCTTCGATGCCGTCTTTATTTCGTCAATCGTGGCGTAGGACGCTACGTCCTTTCATGGACCTCTTCAGTTTCGGCAACAAGAAAAAGTCACAGGAGGCCAAATCTGGGGAATGCGGTATACGGTGGCTGTGGTACCATTAGTGTGTTGTTTTTGGCCAAGAAGTTGCATACAAGCAGCGATGTGTGAGCAGGAGCGTTATCGTGGTGCATAAGCCAATTTTTGTTTCTCCACAAATTGCCTCCTTCACCTCATTGTCGTCGGAAAATTTCCTTCCCATTAACCGTTAACCTGTTAACCGGGAATTAGCTATTGCTCAACTCGTTTCAGAATCGGGACTTTTTCTTCGCATCGATAAGTAATATCACACCTCAAATAATAAAGGCATATCGTTCTTAACTTATAGTTTTTATTTATTTTGTTAAAATATTTTATAATTCAAATGTATTCAATATACAAGTAATTTATTGAACAAATTATTTTGCAGTATGATATTGCTTGAAACAGTGTGGCATACACAAGGCAACACAGCCACCAGAGTCAGGACACCAAAATCTCGATTCTCTCCTAATACCTTTGGAATAACACACTTTGCATCTCCTGGTTACGTTTACTCTTGAATTTTCGGATGGTATATGATCCGCAAAATGTCTTTCAATTAGTCTAGATGGTTTTGGTGTCAAAGAAGGGCGTCCCTTACTGGTTGATGGCGACTGCGACACATTTCCGTATTCTTCGACACCTTTTTCGACAATTTCTATGAGAAAATGGAGCCTATCGAGTTGACCGCCATCTTTTTTGTATAAAAGATATGCATTCAAACATATCATGTCCAGTGAATGTATAAAAAAATATAGTAATATTTGTTTACCTGACTTCTAGCGATTTCATAAGTTTTCATTTGTCCATCAGCAAGATCGACTACTCCCATGTTTTTGTTATAGTCAACGATAACTTCCGGTTTTGATATGGTTTTCCCTCGTTTTTCCGTTTCCATAAATTTATTGTCGGGGATCGTATTCAATATAATTACGTCCCTTTTGTCTTTCCATTTCATAATCATTATTTTGTCCTTGTACCTTGCAATATATTCATCTTTTTTCAAAATACGCGATTTTATATCAGATGGTATTCATTTTCTATTTTTCCTCATTGTTCCTACTGCATTGGTTTTTCTTCTGCACATATCGTCAGTCAAATCAACACTAGTATACCAATTATCGAGGTATACCGTATATCCCTTTTCCAAAAAATCGTGACAATTCAAGAACAATACGCTTTTCTGCCTTTTCTTCTGTATAGTTCAAACCATACTGCGTATTTTTACCTGTATATATAAGGAAATCAATTATGTATCCTGACTTACTTTCACACAGCATATACAATTTAACACCAAATCGACTTCTTTTCGATGGAATGTACTGTTTCCAAGATAGTCTTCCTTTCCATAACAAAAGAGACTCATCTACTGATAGTTCCTTATCTGGTACGTATAAAGCCTTGAATTTATTTTTCAATAGTCCGAAATTGGATCGATTTTGTACGTTTTTTGGTTGCACACTGTTGGATCGAAAGCACTGTTATCAGCAAAGTGCAAAAATTTCGCTAACAGTTGAAATCTTTTTTCTGACATTATTTTATAAAAAAAGCAGTCTCCAGACTTTCTCGCTTTGTAAAATAAAGCTCATACGAAGGTTTTCATATTATTCCTTGCAAAATTAGTAAGGAAATGAATACCCTTATCTCTCGATTATCGGTGTCAACCCACGCGAGACATCTTGATCGCGGTTTCCAAGGAGAATTTCTTTCAAAAAACTGACGAGCGTACTTGTTTGTTTGTTCCACAATAAGTTCTACAAAATTATCGTTTATAAATTTCTCAAAATAAAAAAGGCAATCTTTTTGTTCGGGTCCTTCTGTTATGTGGCGAATTTATAAACACTGTTTTTAAAAACTAATACTTTATTATACGATTTATAACTAAATTTACGAATATGGTATAAAAGATTTAAGTGATGTCGAGGTTGAGATTTGGTAGTGACTGCCTCGTCGAGCGAGGTCGGGATCTTATAAAGGATCATTTTGGTTTGTGGAAGGGATGTGGGAATGTTTATATTTACAATGTCAAAACAACTTAACTAAGTATGGAAGATTACTAAGGACCTAATAAGCTAATTACATGTTTACACCTAAATACTTGTTTACACTTCTTGTCTTATCACTAGGTACTTAATTAATGAGGGTGAGAATTCCAACATAACACTTCAAATGTAAGTCCACATTGAGACAAAAACGGAAAAGGCGATTGTTTTACTCCCTCAATTTTCCATCTACCTGATGCCAACTGAACACTTGCGTCAACAATATCATCATCATCTGATTCCACATCATCAGGTCCATTTGAAAAAAAAACGTTATCACTTTCTTCTGAGCTGCTACTGCTGCTTATAATTCGACGTCGTTTACTTGCCCTCCCAGGCAATATTTCATCGTCACTTTCGATATTCTCAACAATGTTTTCTTTCTCAAAATAAGTTTTAGCTATATTTTTAGAAAATAAAAAATACTTAAGTCATTAAGTTATTATTACGAGTAATAAAAATATGTAAAACACTGAAATTCACAATAAGAATTTTCAAATCAGAAAGTTATTACTAACATGTAAGATGCTAAAATGCACCAAATTGTGGCAGCTCGAAGTATAGATCATGCAGCGCCCGTTTTCACGTTAATAGTGGTAAAGTGAGAGATTACAGGAACATGAAAATTCATGACGCATCGACAATATGATGGCATATATATAACAGTCGCACACAACAGTCGTTTGGCCTTTGATGCACAGCTTTCAACGTCTTTTGGGCCCAAAAGTAGGGAAATGATTGTATCCATCATATTTTACGTCAGGAGTTGGCCTTAGACTACTGGGTGTTTTTATAACTTTTTTTGATGTTTGTGTCGTGCTAGTGGTAGAGAATCACAGCTTTGAAATGGTTGTTGTCGCCCAGAATATAAAAACCCTTGTATAATATGATGCCGAAACTGCTTTAAAGTCATATGTGTTACGTTATTTATGAAAGTATGCCTGCGATATAAAATCCAGCTATTGTTAACGCACATGTCTAAAATTTGGGAAAATATGGGTAAGTACCATCGGTGGATTTTCGTTTCCGTTCTGTACAAAACCACTAACATATCTACAAGGTCGACACCGTCCATATAGGCGTTGTAGTGCTTTATTATATTGGGACGGGACAGCAGCTCTCTGTTTTAAATCCTTATTATACCGCTGTATAACTTCAACAGGTGTTTCCAAAACAAAACTACTTGCAACAGTGACCACTTTGTTGTCATGCCATTTTACAACACACATTTTGTTTTTATTGCAAACTAGACGTGGGTCGTAACGTCTTTTAGGCATAATCAGTTGCGACTTGTTTCGGGTACACAGTTATTTTAGTAACTAGTTACAAAGCATTTACTTACGCTTACTTTTATAGTTATGATTACAGAAAACGTTAAATGTTTTCTTTAATAATAATAATATTGTGTTTGATACTAATATTAATTGCCTATATTCCTACAATGTTAATATTTGAAAAATGATATTATTTATTTAAATGTTTATTATTTGTTTTTTTTAACATTTCACAATTATTTACAAAAATAGTCGACTTCGGAACACACTAAGACAGAGCGAGATGCGACTGCGCTAAAATCGATTTAACTATGAAAATTAGTTACAGTTCTGCTGCAACTGCTTTTGACAAATGTGTTACTGCTTACTGTCATGAAACTACGTATGTGAAATAATCGTTATGTATTTATGCCTGAAACTAGTTATGCCATTGTTAAATAACGATTGTTCCTAAAGAAAATATTCCCATATCATATCGCAGTACGTGAATAAGCTCTAAGCTGGTGAAAAAGTTATCAAAATAAATAACTGAACATGCTGGATCAGGAATAGTCCTACACAGTGATAAGACGACTTTTGCCCCAAATTCCAAATTCAACTCTTCTGGTGATAATTCGTGATATCTTAAAGTTTCTTCGCCGCCATAGACGGGTCTATAAAATCGTAAAAACTACCGCTCTAACAAATATTTTGTACCCCCATTTGCGAGGCTTGCTTTTTATATATTGTTTTAGATTACCGGCTTTTTTGCCTTTATATGGCACCATCATTTCATCGATACTAGACCTTGTTTCATGAGGTAATTTAAAAAAATTGTCCGGCGTCGCCGTCGCACTATGGACAATGGAAAAACAACGGCAGATCAAAATTCGTTGTTACTAAAGTTCTCCCTGACGCACTTTTTTTAACATTATTATAGTGGAGCTTTGATGTAATGATGATTTGATGATTTTTTTTTCGTGAATTACATTTGATCTCATCAGAATCAACGAAGAGGCGAAAGAATACCGCGCTATTTAGTGAATATTGCTTTGAACACATTTGCAATGCTTACGTCCAGGGCTTTCGTTCCATAGGAGGAGAAATAGAAGCAAAACTCGCGGAAAAACTAAGGCTTGCTGATCGAGATACAATGTCTCTATATTTGAATGTCATAGAAAACGCAAGCCAGAGCAAAATGCTATCGGATCAAGAGGCATTAAATATTTTCATTGATTTGGATTTAACAAAAGCGCAATACATGTATTTAAGGAATTTAACAACGAATGAGATCAGAAGAATGCACAAAGTGCAAAAGAATCCCGTAATAAAGATTATCAAAAATTTCGCCTACATCATGCCATTTAAGTGCTCTCGATCAGCTACAAATGAGGATGTATTTCATACTCCTCACTACACATTAGATCTGTACATTTCCAGTCAAAGAAAAACGTCAACCCTTTTGCTGTACAAGTGTATAGTAACACGTTGACAGCGCTGACTGGGAGTGCTGGTCAGCGCACGGGCACCCGCTCGCTATAGGGACTGGCGCGGAAGGAGACATTTCCTCCAGGAAGGTTTTCACCAACCCTTTGTAATCTGCCCCCCGCCGCTTGCCCTTAACCGCCTCCAGCGTCCGGTGGAGCTGGGGCAGTTGAGCGTGCAGGTCTCTGCCCGTACACTTGCCGTTCTCCTTTGTCAGCTGCGCCTCCGTTCGCGCTAATAGAAGAACCTCTTCTTCGCGCCATCTCCGCTTCACCTCTTTCGGAGCGGCCTCTACATTCGCCTCGACGGGGTGGGCCTTGCGTATATGCTGCCCAAGCCCCGCCTTGGTTCTAAAGGATCGTCCACATATGGGACAGATCCACCCTTCTGACGAGCCCGGGTTCACGACAGTGGCCCCAGGCTGAGTCGTAGGGGAGGGATTCTGGCCATGCCCCGACTCCTGTGGGAGGTCGGGGTGGTCCATAATATTTCTATTGTGTTCCATTGCATGTCAGTTTTACCCTTTTGGCGGCCGGGGGGCAAGCCCAGCCGCCAAGGTTCGCCCTCGGCACTCGTACGTCCCGCCGAAGCGTGCCGATAGACTTGGAGGTTTCCCCCCCATCAGACTACTGTGCGCATCCCTGCGCACAGCCAGACCCTGCACAGGCCCATCCGGCTCGCATCCGAGATGGTCGTGGATGCTTGCACACTCCGTAGAGGAACCAGGCTCCACTTTATCGTTCCCCACCCCAAGTTGCCCAGGCTCGAAGTGGTGACGAACGATATAGCGGACTCATGCATAGCCTCATTATGCGTTGTAAGACTATCACCAAGAGGCCTCGCATCTCGCAACAGCTGCTAAAGAGTTGCTTTATGGTGAAGTCCCTCCCCCCACTAATGGCTTTCGCAGCGGCGCCACGTGCAGGCTGTGGATAGGAGTTGGCGTCACACCCCAAGGCGAGAGGCGCTACCCCCATTGCTGACCCGATGAGAGAAGAAAGAAGTGTGCTACCACCGGGTCGTGAGCAACTAAGCTAGCTTCAGTGTCCCGTTGGAACAGCGGGAATCTCGTTAATCCATTCATGCGCGTCACTTATTAGATGACGAGGCAGTTGGCTATTACGCCGCCCGCTTCGTCATCGCGTCAATGACGCCCCTTTCAACGGGCATACCCGGGAGTACCAAAGCGCCCTCTAGCTCCCTCAGCGTTTGGGTATGGCATTGTGCACTTGGTGGGCGTGTTCCTTAAGGTCTTGGCAACGAGGGCCTCGCAAAAAGTTAGGTCGCGAGAGGTCCTAGGAACAACGGGAGTGCAGCACCCGTGTCCACAGGACCCCTATTACTCAGTCCGGCGTCGCCATCGTGAGTGAGCTCGTCGTCCGGTTGAACCTGCTCCAGTTCATATGAGACCCCCTTAGAACGAGGCACGGTATTGCACCGTAAACGTTTCTCTCTAGCCCCAAGAGTGTCTGCATTTCCCGAAGAGATGCAGCACTCCATACACCGCGCCAAGAAATGGTGCAAGACGTCCTCCGGATATTCTCCGCAAGCAGTCCTAGTCTACCAGCAACCACTTCGACCAGCTCCTCGTTCCTCTCGTATTTACTACGTTTGGTTCGATGAGACTCGTCGAGCGGCCTGCTGCCGGAGACCACCTGTGTGTCCAGCATGACACCCGCTCCACCCTTCGACGCAATGATGTCTGTCTCGCTTGCGAGGCCTAAGTGATGTGGCAACTCTTGGCTCCAGTTCGACCTTCCAGCCCCTCTTGGTCATCGCCTCAGCGATGACTCTCGTAACCAAATCGTGGCGTTTGATGCGTTTCATTGACCATGCAACCAGCCCGACACCTTATGTTCGCCTCTTGATCGATTCGCCGCCCTCTTGAAACCCTCACTCTTGAGGGGAGAGCATTGATATGGCAGTGGACGAACTGCACGTAATCGCGTCCGCTTAGCTGCCCACATCTTTCCCTTATCCACTTAGTGAAGTCCGGGTGTCGTGAGGATTCGCGGAGTTCGAACCCATCAGTCGACGTGTGCTACTTTTCCCGCCAGAACTTAGCCCCAGATGTTGTGTCATCAGCTTCACGTTGTATCCCGCATGCAGCAGGGTAGGCAGAGGGAACCTAGTGTTAAGACACTCCGTTCCCCGCTTTCTGCCGAATTCTGGAGGCATTGCGTGTTGAGTGGCAGAACTCGACGCCGTGCTTAGCCTCGACACCAGAGCGAAGAAATGGAAATATAAATTTAAGTAAATATTTCATCTCCTCGAGTGGAACCAGTCGGTTTCACAGTCACACTTCGTGCCGCTGCGCCACGACCGGCCTCATGTTGTGTCATCGAAACTTAAAATGTCTAACTTGCTGAGCAACTTCCTGGCCCACTTCAGCTTCCGTCGGATCCTGTCGGTCCTGGCGGCGGCCGCAGCCGCTCGCCAACTCGACTCGGCAAGCCGACCATAACTCCTCGCGAGGACGGTCGGAACCATCGTTCGCAAGCGAGGCAGGCTGAGCCCACCATCTTAAACAGATGCGTAAAAGTACCCAAGCGGTACATCAGCTGGTAGCCTCATCCACTTCTTCACCGCGCCCCGGAATTGGACATCGAGCTTTCTGAGTCTATCGTCCGATATCGTTCCAAGCACAAGACTGCAGGAACTTCGGAACGAAGTGAGTGAGTTACAATTTCGAGCCGCTGCTGCGGCTTAAGGGGCGCCTTGGCGATGTTAATCAAGGCTTTGCTCACCTCATGTTCGATTGTCACGGATCCAGACGAGTCGAAGTCAATGCCCAGATAGCGCCATCTCTCCACGCAAGATACCTGCCGAAGCTTTTTCTTACCAATCGAGAACATGTTCTCCGTAAGAAAGTGGTGGTTCTTGCGGTGGCCGTCAGGCACCGTCGAAAGAACGGAGCTCTTAATCCGGTTGACGTAGACACCCAGCGTCTCACCTGTGCGCACCACACAGTCAATGGATTCCTGCATTCTCACTCGGGACGCCGCTAGAAGGACCAAGACGTCAGCGTAGGCCAGAGCCGAGGTTCGCTCGCCTTCTAGCACGTAGCCGACTGCCTTGGGCAGGGATGCGAGGATAACGTCCATCGCCAGGTTGAACAACACTGGCGAGAGCGGATCACCCTGGCGGACTCCTCTTCCCACTTTGACAGGCTGGCTATGTCTCCCTTGGACGGCTAAGGTGGTAGTTGCCGTATTGTATAGACGAGCCATGCATTCGCAGAATTTCCTTGGTAGTCCTCGGGATCCCAGGAGCTCAATCAGTGCCTTGTGAGACACCGTGTCGAACGCCTAAGAGAAATCGAGAACTGCCACGTCGAGAACTCCCGCAACTTCCTCCTACTGTCTCCCAACACTGCGTCGAGAACTGCAGTGTTCTCGAGGGTGCCGTCCGTATGGACAAATCCCCTCTGTCTTGCATCGGGTGGACAGCAATCCAGCAGCCTACGCGCCAGGTTTGCGTGGAGGTGTCGGAGTGGCACCGACGCGATCGAGATCGGCCGATAGTCAATCGGTTGCGCTGGAGTGTCAACTTTTGGCACGAAAATTGTGCGACACTGTCGTAGTGGTTCGGGAATTTCGCCCGACATCAACCATGAGTTGAATATTTCTGCCTTCACGGGAATAGGAACTGTATGCCACTCATCCGCACGGATACCGTCCGTACCAGGCTCGGATTCCAGGTCGACGTTGACAGCCTTAACCTCGTTTACCGAGATCGGCTGCCACAGCGATTCAAAACACGGCTCGTCGGCACCCGCTGCTTGCCTGACGGCTAGCAGGGATTCTGTCTCATTTGCCTCGACGGGGTGGGCTTTACGTTTGTGCTGCCCAAGCCCCGCCTTGGTTCTGAAGGATCGTCCACATATGAGACAGATCCACCCTTCTGACGAGCCCAGGTTCGCGACAGTGGCCCCAGGCTGAGTCGTAGGGGAGGGATTCTGGCCATGCCCCGACTCCTGTGGGAGGTCGGGGTGGTCCTTAATATCTCTATTTAGTTCCATTGCATGTCAGATTACCCTTTTGGCGGCCGGGGGGCAAGCCCAACCGCCAAGGTTCGTCCTCGGCACTCGTATGTCTCGCCGAAGCGTGGCGATAGACTTGGAGGTTTCCCCCCCCATCAGACTACTGTGCCAGGGATGCGCACACAGCCAGACCCTGCACAGGTCCTTCCGGCTCGCATCCGAGATGGTCGTGGATGCTTGCACACTCCGTAGAGAAACCGGGCTCCACTTTATCGTTCCCCACCCCAAACAGCCCTTGCTTGAAGTGGTGACGAACAATATAGCGGACTCATGCTTAGCCTCGTTATGCGTTGTTTAAATTGTTCAGTTTTAAATTGTGTATTATTGGTTAATAGTTATTGGACAAGTGCAAAAACAGTATTAATGTAATCATTACAAGATTATCTACCCAAAGTGCTAGTAAACAAGTGCTTAAGTGCAGAACTATTATTTTCTACGTGTGTAAAAATTTATAACAAAGTCTATGAATTCATTTAGAACGGTGTATTTGCAATATTTTTTGAGTGGTTACCTAGTTAAACTTTCTAATTGAGAATTTACTTTTTTAAAAATAAAATACTAATTTAAATTAAAACTATTTAATACGTCTGATCGATTTGGAGATCACAACAATATTAATTCTTAAAGTTAAAAATATTTGTATTACAAAAGTTATAATGTATTGCGACATTTCACATGAATTTTTATGAAACAATAAAAGTGCTTATAACAGTAATGGGAATATTCCGGTGGGCTCGCTGAGCCAGCGGAATAATCTCGCTTAACCTAATACTGAGGGTTTGGGTGAGTGCATAACTCCTCCCTCCCCAAGTGCGAAATTATCGGGTTGTTCATTTTTAATAACTTTCCGATGATTTCGCGAACAATTTATATGTAAGATTTTATAACGAAAAATATAATGTAAAAATGAGAGTATACATAAAAGAAATAAAAATATAAAGATGTAAATTAAAATTTCACTGACTCTAGGATGTCTTTCACTATTAATGATTTCACTATCACTGAAAACACTTTGCTTTAGTACCGCTGACATATATTTAACTTCATCCAAATTGATTCCTCTCATATTGAGTACGCGTGTACTGGATAATACAGGGGCTCGAGCCATAGGCAGCTGTGGCAAAACTAAATCTTGCTTGGTTCCCACAGGATCACTCTCTATGAGGTTGACATGACTACGAATCTTTATATTCTTTACCTCAACATTACATGGTTCGTCTAAGGTCATAATGTAAGTCCCAATAATAGAATACTTATTGACATCCCCATTACAGGTTTGAGTTAGAGTGTTTCTAAATTTTGAAAATAGTATCCAACTTGTAGATGTGATTCTTTGGAGCCTTATATTCTGTATGTCAATCTCTCTTTGCTCACATTGTGTTAAGTTATCTTCGAATTTTAAGAGCTGCTCGATACAAGTTATCTCAGGATAAAGAGTTTGATGATCTTCGTTACACAAGAATTGTTCTCCAGCAGCAAGTGACCGGCATGGTTTTAGGATCGGTAAGTATTTCGTACCCTTTGCCAAGAGGTAGGGATATTTAGGGATAATGGAAAATGTTTTATTTTCTGATTTACGAAAAATAGGTTAGGAATATAATTTATAATAATTATAAGTAATGTTATCCGTAATTGGAATCTCCATTATAAACGTAATCTGGTTTTGCTTAATATATGATTTAATATTGATTGTTTCCTCTAGTTTTACCAAATTTTCCGCACTCGGCGTATATAATAAATTTTCAGTTTGAGATATTAAAACTAAATGTTGTAATAGTTCAGTAGAATTAATAATACTTTGATGTAATATGGATATTTTACTGAAAGCTAATGCAGTCTCTATTTCTCCTAACTTAATGAATATAGTACGAAAGTTACTTACTAACAAATTAAAAAGACTTACGGTCTTATTCATAAAAAGTTATGGAACAGATAAAGTGTTCTATAAGCCCACTATAAGGAAAACGTCAAAAAATGGTATTCATAACAGCATTTTAGCGCTAAACAGTTCTATAAGCCTATTATAAAGTTATAGAGGCCAAGACCCTACTATAGCCGTTCTATAAAATAAAAAATGGCCGATTCTCAACAGCTGATCATCGAAAATGACATTTGATGTAAACAAAATATTGTAAATAACCTGTCAATTTAGTTAATTCTCAAGTTGTGTTAATTTGCCACTTTTATGATTAAAATGGAAGCGTTACAAAGCATAGATGCTTCGGAAACGATGGTACGAATTGAAAACACAACAGTTCCCATCGAAGAAGGATGTATAGAAGGGTAATTTATTACCAAGTAGGGGTAATCCATTTTCCTTGAACGACGAAATCTACTGTGAATTATATAATAAACTTGGTATGTGATCTCTGATTAGATTATAGAGGTTCTAGTACCTTACATGAAATCAAACTAATAGCTACTTGAAGATGATGGAGTCGTCCAGAGCTAAGTATTTTTATCTTACTTGACTTGAATATACTATTCCATACAACACATACTCATAAAGTGGCACGTATTCGTGTGTGTACAAGTACTTACAAAATTATCTTTTTCCTGACAGTATTAAGAGGATGCTGAAGAACACCATGGGTTGTCTCAAACAACCACTAGCCGGATCTGTGCCCGAGTTGCATGTGCACTTGCTCAATACTCAGCTTCTCTTATTAAAATGCCCAGTACTTTTTCTAAAGAAGAGCATATTATGACAGAATTTAGTTTGTTCTATTCTGTACCCTCAAAACCAAAAAGAGAAAAAAATATAATAGAGCACATATGGCAAACAAAAATACTGTGGAAAAATGCTTTGGAGTGACATTCCACAGCTCTTAGGGGTACAGTAGTATAATTGCATATATGCTGTTTTACAAAATTTTTTTAGGATGAATTTTTGTAAGTCAGTTAATAAAAAGAAAATATACATTTCTATAATTTTTATTTGGTCTTCTAATATAATTTTATTTTTAAAGATGTCTTCTAAAAGTATTTTGTTTTTCATTGTCCATCTGGGCCTCACACAGCTCTTTTCTGTAGAAAATTTCATTGTCTACAATTTGCTGAGCAGCACTGTTTTTATTGTCATGCTGTAACCAAAAATGTAATATATATATTACTCTTTTTAATATAAGTTTTCCAAACCAGTATGTATTAATTATGTTAAAATATATCTTATTTACAAATCTGTTATACAAATTATAATATAGCTTGTAGATTGTACTGATTGATTTTTGAAAATTTGTTTCAACTTATATTAATACATTATTATAATTAGTTATTGTAGTTATAGTAATAATAATAAAACTGAATTCATTCAACATCCATGTTTATTTTTTAATCTAAAAAGTTTCTTGTTTGCTGGTGTGGTATGCGAGGTGTGTAAGTGCTAGTATCTAAAAAATATAATCAGAATTTCTTACTGAGCATTGTTTAGGTAGTGTAAGTTATTTAATGTATTATGATGCAAAATAAAGTCAAATAAGACTTTTGTACAAGAATAACTGGTTGATAAATATACTAACAAATTATTTGTTTTGGACATTTTTAAAGTGTTATTCCACACTTAGGTATTAACAAAATTGTGGATGAGTTGCTTTGTATAGATTGAACAGAAGGGCTTGGCTGCAAAATCTTAAATAATTAAATTGAAATTAATTTCTGGGTATTGTGGTATTTACAGTTATTTTATTCATGCAGCACAGTTAATTATGTTTAATATGTTTAATAAGTATGAATAAAACACATAAAATAAGATAGGATGGGATAGTATTTGTGTGCATCATTTCAATACATCTTTAATACAATACATTTAATACAATACATTACATTACATACCATTTCTTTTTCTGCTCCGGAATTGTCATATGGAAGCGATGAATTTTGTGGTATATAACATTTTATTTGTGGTTTTTTTTCTATCCTGTAATATTCCTATATCATACTTTGTTATATACTGAAACAAGAAATAATATAATTACATAATTATTTATTTACTCAAAATGAAATACTATTTGACAAAATATTCATATTTTTATGTGTACCTGATTATCAGATTCAAATTAATTTGAGTCTCACATGAGGGAGCCACACCGCAAGGTCACCATCACTATTTGCTGGTAGGTGGTGGACCACCATCTGTTTTTAACATCTGCTTTCTCTCAATGTACTTGTACTTCTTTAGATATTTTTCATTTTAATAATACCCCCATTGGGCTTAAAATTGTAGCAGTTCCGAGTGTGAACTGAAACATTAATTGCTTTGATATAATAAGTAACTATATACACGAAATACTCAATTACATTATTCAAATTTATCTCATTAAGTAGCTATAGTGTAAATCTTGCCATGCGGCCAGCTTTTCGCGTTTTATTTTCATTAATTGAAAACTCTGTTTCTGACCAAATCATTCAAGATCATCTATGGAATAAAAGCATACACATTAAAGTATAATAAGCGTATGAATGTCTCCAAAACAAAACTTACGTGGTCCAATCAGCTGTATCAGTAAAACCAACTTTATCATCCTCCAACCAATTCTCACTCATTTGCCTTTTTTACTTTCTACAATTTTCGATTCTGATGCTATTTTACAATAATAATTATGTAATATTTAAAATAAAATAAACGAGGGGCACAGAACACAATGTAAACAAATATCACTGAGCGGTAACTTGTCATACCACAAACAACAAAATATGATTTTAATCCGTAATAATGTCTATGATTAGACGTATTTGGTAAATTGATACACATTATCTGTAGTCAATTCGGTACAATTGACAAGCTTACTTGCCAATTTCATCGTAGTCGCAATATTTTAGCTTATTAACCGCATATTAGTTATAGAAGGTTTACAGAACTGTTATGAATACGCAAAGTTATCGAACGTTTCATCAACTTATAGAGCATTTTAACTAATGAACGTTTTAAACGTTCTATAAGGGTTTTTTATGAATAAGATCGTTACTATATATGTGGTATACACTAAATGATTATCCTTAGAAACTAACTCCTTGATCATAGATTCAACAATTTTCAAACGCTCATTTAATACAAAAGAATTTTGATTCAAAACTTCAGTAGTATTTATAAAACTATCAAGCATTTTAGATATTAAAGTAAATTTGTTCCTCATTGTAGTTTAATCATTTGCGAGCTGAGAAATGATTTTTTCATATCTTACAGCGTCATTATAGTCTAAATTCCCAGTAATAATTTTAATAAGAGAACCCAATGGATTGAAAAGGCCTCTCTTGAAACGTTTTTGTGGAACTAGCTGTTCATATTTCTGTACGGTGATGTCGCGAATATATTCAACGTAAATCTTGCAACTTGGAAATCACGTAAGTAAGAAATATTTTTAGTAATTAAATTGTTAAATTCATTGTATTTATTATTAACAAATTTTAAATGATCATATATTTTATTTAAATTTAAAACCTTAATTATAGTCCAGTAATCTGTTTGAAGATACGCCTGACCTTCTTTTACCGGATACACACCTGGATTATTTTCAAGAGATTGCAGATGAAGGGCCAGCACAGATCCCATTATTATCAGTATCATCAAACACCACCTGCGGAGGGCGTTTTATATTTTTAACGGAAACTTTAGATTTTCTTTCACCAATTTGTATCGGTATAACATTATTTAAATCCTTTCCTATAATTTTGGCCTTATGATATCGCGGTTTATCCTTGCTTTTCCGTTTATTAACATCTTTTGTAAATATAATTTTTCCTAATGGAAGATCTATTTCATCTTCACCACCTCTACTTTCCTTTACCTTCTGCTTAATTTCAATCATTTTTTCGGCTAAGTGTTTATATAATACTTTTAAACGTTTTGCATGATCTTTAACCAATTGCTGTATGTATTGTTTCTCTAAATCTATATCAAATAAACTACTTGAATCCGTATGACCAAATACTACTTCGAAAGGGGTTAGACCTGTGACAGAATGGATAGAACTATTATAGGCAATAATGAAATACATCATCACTGATGCTGCATCCGTGCATTTCTCTTCGTATTTCGCGCATCTATAAATTTCATTAATAGTAGAATGTAAACGCTCAATCAATCCCATCGAATTAGAGTTGTTAGGGGAGCCGATATGGATTTCGATTTTATGTAAACTCAAAAATTCTTTCATTAATTCATTATTAAATTCGCTACCAGGATCGGAACTAATCTTTTTATGGGTACCATAAAATGAAAAATATTTCATAAGTGCACGCACTACTTGCGCGGTTGATCTATTATCTATTGAAATGGCTTGACCTAATTTACTAAATGCATCTATAATAGTCAAATAGTAATTTCCTTCTATCTGAAAAAGATCAATAAATAATTCTTGAAACGGGGCGTCTTGTGTTTGAGTCAACTGTAAAACAGGTTTAAAAGGTTTTCTATCGTATTTCATTTTACAGCATGTTTCACAAGCGTTAATAATGGCTGAAATGGTTTCTTGCATATTGTGCCAAAAATAATTCCTACGTATACTTGCTAGAGTTTCCTTAATACCGCGGTGACATGTTTTACCTTGGTGATGTTTTAATAAGATAGCTTTTTGTTCTTTTTCATTTTCTATAAAAATTACTCGCTCTGTACATTCGAATAATAGAACGGTATCCTTCCTAAATAATTCTATGACAATACTAGTAAACTGTTTCCGATGTTCATTATTTTCAAAGTAAATGAAATACTTGGTTTTTGGTTTAATATACTCCTTTAAAAATTGTTTTACTAAATCTCTATTATAAGTGGGTAAAAATACTTCTAACACCTTTTGCTTTTCACGTGAAAGATCGCGAACTTGTATTTCATTCTTAAACCATGTATACACTAGAATTTGATTTGGCTTTGTATCTATTGCTTCGTGTAATATTGGTATACCTGACGATTCTACGATATTAGCGGAATGAACTGTGTCTGTTTTGGATGTTTCAGACGGTGACCTAACCGGATAGTCACATGTCCTAGGTGAACTCGGCACTGATAAAGTTTCGGAATCGGAAAGGGTTATAGGTTTTTCCCTAGAACTACATTCTGATATAGACATTGTACTAGAGTCATTGCGTTGCCGTAGCCCTTTCTCTTTCTTATCAAAATTTACTATCATAGAGTCTTTTTCATCGTCTGAATGTGTGGCATTTACTCTAATTCTTGACAAAGCGTCCGCATTTAAATTTTGGTTTCCCTTTTTATAAACTATTTCGTAATCGTAGTCCTGAAGTCGAAGGCGCCAACGAGTAAGTTTACTACTTGTATCTTGATAAAGGCTTATGATCGGTGTATATCATGAATTTTTTACCGTAAAGATATGGCCTAAAATGTTTTATAGCCCAAACAATAGCAAGACATTCGCGTTCTATTGTACTATATCGAGATTCCGTGTCACTTAAGGTACGACTAGCATACGCGATTGGTTTATCGCTACCAATGGGACCCTGGGATAGCACTGCTCCTAATGCGACATTAGAAGCATCAGTAGTCAAAATAAAAGTTTTATCAAAATCAGGATACTGCAAAAGGGGTGCATTTGTTAAAAGTTCCTTACATTTGTTGAATGCATCTATATAATTTTTATCTAAGACAATTTTATTTCGTTTTTTTAAACAAGACGTTAATGGTTTTGTGACATGAGCAAAATCTTTAATGAACCGCCTATAATATCCAATGAGACCTAAAAACGATTTTATTTCAGTTGTCGTCTTGGGTATTGGGTAATTTAATACGGCAGTAATTTTATCGTCATTTGGTTTAAGACCGTCTTTTGTTATTGTATGTCCAAGGTAAATTACTTCTTTTCGTAGAAATTCCGATTTATCTAGTTGGATTTTTAAATTCGTCTGTCTAAGTCGGTCAAAAATGGTTCTTAGTTTTTGAATATGTTCATCTAGACTAGCTGAAAATATAATAACATCATCTAAATAGACCATACAATGTATTCCCTGTAACCCTCTTAATATACTATCCATAGCCCTTTGGAATGTTGCTGGGGCTGTTTTTAAGCCAAACGGCATTCTAAGGAATTCATAATGGCCATGTTGCGTGCTAAAAGCCGTTTTCTTTATGTCTTGCTCGTCTACTTCTATCTGATGGTAACCGCTTGCCAAGTCAAGCGTAGTGAAGTATAAACTTTTGCCAAGTTTGTCCAGTAGGTCAGTAATATTAGGTAGTGGGTAACGATCGTCAACAGTCACTTCATTAAGACGTCGATAATCGACTACCATACGCCATTTTACTAAACCTGATGCATCACGCTCTTTGGCAACTAAATGAACAGGTGCATTCCACGGGGAATGTGATTCTCTTATTACATTATTTTGGAGTAATTTTTCAACGTGTCTATTAATTTTGTCTGCTTGCACAGGAGCTTGCCTATATGGTCTTATAAAAATAGGATCTTCACTCTTAGTACGGATTTTATGTTTAACTTCGTTGGTAAAACTTAGGGGTAGTTCATCACAATAAAATATATCCCTATATTCGTGACATACTTCTAGTATTCTAGTACGTTCAGTTTCGTTAGTGTGGTCTAATCTAAGTTTTTTAAAATTTTGTTTCAATATTTCGTCGGTGTCAGTCATTGTTTCGTTATTATTTTGTATGAAGTTACATTCTGAAATATTAATACTCGATGTTTTAAACGCTTTGCTAATAGTCAAGGTCATAGGTCTATCTAAAGTGTTTTGAATTATTGTTGATGCATATCCATTAATACAATTTACTAATGCAGAAGGCATTCGTATACCAGGTGTAAACTCTTTAAATTCAATTACTGCTTCTCCCGTGTGTAAATCAGTAGGGATCTTTACTCGTTGTTCATACCGAGGTTGTAAATGAACGAGATAATTCAAATTATTAATTATAGGAATGTCAGTGGTCTTAGTTCTCAGTAATAAATGTTTGAGGTCAATAATTGCGTCCAATTGTTTAAGTAAATCGTTTCCAATAAGTCCGTCATAGCGTTCATCTACATCATATAAATGAAATTTATGATAATCTGTAGTATTAAAAGTCGGAAATAAGGGAATTTCAATAATTTCTTTGTGTAGGCTAGAAGCATGTGTGCTAATAACTTTATAAGGTTCATATTTAATAAAATTGGGAAAATATTGATAAGCAATACGGGGGCTAATAAACGAGCGAGTGCTGCCAGTATCAATCATTAATTTTGCATTAATTTCTGGAATAAAAATATGAGGTAATTTAAGATTCGGGTCACAATTTAATTCTATGATTTCTTCTTTTGCGAGGCTTCTGTTTGAAAATTTTCCTCGGCTGCTGGAGTTACAATATAATTGTCTATTTCGTCAATAGGTGCATAAGGCACGTCCTCAAAAATTAGGTATTAGTTTTTTTCTTTTGATTCCCCCGCACATATATTTTCAGGACATAATGGTAGATCGGTATGTAAGTCATGAAGTTCCTTTGGATAATCCAAGTCAACTTCTAAAATGTAACCGATCTTTGAAGTATCAGAAACATTGAAATCTGTCTGCAGGCTCACTCATTCGAGACTCTCAGGAAGGAACTGCGACATAGCCCAGCCATAGAGATTGTTTGCATCAAAATAAGCTAAATAAGATGTAGGTATATCTTCATCAAAATCATCTAAAAATTTATTATTTGCTTTTGCATGACGATTGCTACATTGAGATATGGCCCTTCTAATACCTGACTTGTTAAAGGCAATCTGGTCAATGTCTGTAAGTAATTCTAATTTCACTTTGGTTTTTTTAAGCATTGCATCCCAAATAAGTCCTGGAACTGTATAATAATGAGTTGGATCTAAACAATAGGTATCAAATATAGACAAAGTGCACGGAAATTTTCAAAAATATCAGCTAGCAACAAAACGTCAGTTTTTAGATATAAATTTGAATAATCTAACATGTTTTGACAGTTAAAGTGTTGCCAAACATCCTGAGCACGGTTATAATCTTCGTCGGAAATTGATGTATCAGTAAGTGAACTATAAAACTTATCTTGAATGGCAAAGAGGTTAAATTAAGACATTCATAAGATGTCATAAATTCATAAGGGTAAACACCCTTTCTTCGAAGACGTACAAAATCTTCTTTAGCAGGAAATTGGTTTTTTAGTTCACAAAAATTATCATCTTTAAGATTTTTGGCTAGTTTATCAAGGCTGCATAGTAAAAATTTGAAAGAATCTACAAATCTTAAACAAATGTTTTGATTATTAACTGTTAAATGTTTTGTAAATGATATATGTTTTTCTTTATTTTGAGGAATAATATCAACTTCCCCTTCAAAAGAATTAAGAGCAAGCACAATAAAATGCGCATCGTAATTACTTAAATTATGCACAAAAACTGGAATATAACGAGGAGCGTGAAATTATTTTTCGCATATTTCATGTGCAACATTTCTGAAGTCACTAGTTTGCCAATCAAAATCTAAGAATCTTTCACCATTTAAATTGGTTTCACAAATGTGACAAATTGTTGCATTAGTTATATTATCGCTATCTGCAGTTGAAAGAGATTTTGGAGTTTTCTGAAAACAATTTTTTCTACTTATTATTTTTAAATCATCATACAATTTATTGATGAATACGCTGCCGCAGTCAGGACCACTGTATGTTTTATACTTAGACAAACTAACATCGTATGCACATTTGATGTAGTACCCGAAACTATAAGGCTCATGTTTTTGAACATTAATAGTGTATGGTATTGATGGGTCTTTAGCACATGTTTGTATGGGGTTTAAAAATGCTTCAAAATCGGCGTATACTACAAAAGGGATTCTAAGGGTTTTTTCAAATTTATCGAATTGCAATGTATCATTGGAAACGGGCTGTCCAAACCAATTCTTCTATTGGGCAAAATAGTTTTAATATAAGAACAGTCATGCTGTTGATGACTAGTTAATCTATCTGCAGTGGTAAAGCGCAGCAAACATCCATCACACAAATAAACTGCGCCATTAGTATTAGACAACTGTTTACTCACTAATCGTGAGAGACTTAATGTAGCAGTAGTGACCATTATTTCCATTTTGTAAATATAATAAATTGACATGTCTCTGTTTCGTCTGCTTTTTCGTGATTTTGTGAAGTAAAGCGGACCTACAATGGAATGCTTTTGGAACTTGGTATTAAACTCTAATCCAAAAACCTTAATACTGATGTTATTTTGTTTTTCGATTTTAGATATGTCTGTTAATTTAATAAATCAGCTTCACGCTGTATCCCGCACACTGCAGGGTAGGCAGAGGGAACGCAGTTAAAGACACTCCGTTCCCCACTTTCTGCCGAATTCCGGAGGCATTGCGTGTTAAGTGGCAGAACTCAACGCCGCGCTTTGCCTCGACACCAGAGCGAAGAAATGGAAATATACATTTAAGTAAATATTTCATCTCCTCGAGTGGGGATCGAACCCACAACCAGTCGGTTTACAGTCACACCTTGTGCCGCTGCGCCACGACCGGCCTCAATTGATCTGATTTATTTGATTTTATTTATTTAATTTAATCGGGAACGATACACCATCAAATTTAATTTTATTTACATGAGCACTGTAAGATGTCGGTCTTTCTATATGTTTTTTACAGGATATAGTGCTGAAAGTAATGCCCATTTGAAACATAAATTATCTGAGTTTTGTACGTTTATTACTGCCTTTTTTAACTTTATATCTTTAGGTAAATCTATATAAGAGGTGCCTCTTAGTGGATTAAATTTATTTATATTGAGTTCTATGTAATTAATTTTAATTAGACTCCATCCGCTGTCTTTTTTCTCAAAAGAGCAAAAGTTGTTACAAAAATATTTAAATCATCTGCTTGAGAAACTATAAAGTTGTTTGTTTGAAAAACAAAAGGAAAGAAATATTTTTGGTCTGTTGGACAAAATCTGCATGAAGCACAAAATTAATTTTAACAGTAGCATGTTGTTTAAAGGTCTTATCAATTAAGAAAAACATTTCGCTTTTTATTGAATCGAGAAAAGATTCTGGCGTTTGAAAAACTAAGTCAGATTGTTCTTTAATACGCTGTCCGAAAGCTGACTCTATAACGGATACATTTTCGAACGAGATTTGCGATTTTAATATATAATTTTTATGAGTATTACTTTTTAGATGATTAGCAAAATATCTTTTACTAACAAGTATATTACATATATCGCAATGTACCTTGCCCACTGCCGAAGAATCTTCTTCGTTTCGAGGTCTTTTTAAAGAACTGTTGTTTTCAACATCAGCTTCAGCTCTTCTTTTTAACGCTCCTCTAAGCCACGTTTGAACCACGTTAGATGATGTTGATGATGGTTGACTGTAAGAGGAGTAACGAAACATTAAAATCTAACAGTTGTGAATACAACATCCTGGACGATGCAATCAAAAATATGTTGTTGTCTTACCTCATATTATTCTCGACCAATGCACATATCTGGTACATCTCATCGTCATATGTGGGATCGAACAATTTAATATTTATTTCAGCTTCTTCACAAAGGATCATGAGATCTATGTCTTCACATATTTCTTTCAATTCACATTTATCAATACCTTGACTACATTCAAACATTTCCTAATCTTCAGTATTAGCAAAGAATGCACTGACGACAACACGATCCATTGTTTAGAGCAATTGACAGCAATGAAGTTAAATTATAAATGATGTTCTCTTCACATTTTAGGGTCTTCTTATGCACCAAGACAAGTTAAAAAATAAAGTAATTAGTATCTATTTACAACATATTGTTCCTAATCGTAAGTCCTTTACAATACAAGTAAGTAAACACGTATTGTCCTTAATAACCACTATTTGTTAAATAACATTTTTTTGCTTGAGTCTTCACTTGAAATTTCTTTTGTTATGTTATAAATAACCTTATTGATTTCATCAAAAAATTTGTTTTTCTCGGTGGTATAATATTTTATTCTCATTTTAGTATTTTTCCAACGATCGGAAGCAGATAGTTTTGAGATTTCACTAAGATCATAAATTTCTATTTTGATTAAGTGTGATGCATTAGAGGCATCATCTTTGTTTGTTGTAATAAAAGCTACCCCTCCATTTGACGATTTCGATACTGATGAAGATTGTTTTTTCTTCTTCTTATTTTTAGAAAAGTCAAAAAACTCGTCAAGGTTTTCTGTTTCTTCACGTTTCCTTTTGAGTGTTTTGGGTTCTATTTTCAAATTATTATCGTTAGTATCTTCATCCGACAGTTGAGGTTGGAAGTAATATTGTTTGTACATACAAACACAATACAAATACAAATTTTCTCCGAAGATTGAATTCTGTAATATAAATTACAATTTCTATGAGAAATATAATAATAAGTTTAAATTTACAAAGTATTCGATAAGTAGATAGATACATAAACTCTTTATTAAAAAGACATAAACAATATTTTGAAAAATCATGAATAAGCAAAAATTATAAATAATGAAAAAAAAATTAAAAAAAAAACTCACGTCCATTCTAGTGCTGATAGATGATTATAAACTTCGGTTAAATTTGTTTTAAACTTATTATTCCCACTTCAGACCTCACAATTCAACGTCCACTTAATACTGAGTGTATTTTGTTTGTACTTTGTATTACTTTTATAAGAAACACTACATTAAGTAATGGTTTTGGTAAATAAAACATTAAACTATCTTTGAGGACCGGGCAAATTCCATGCAGTTAAGATATCGTGTTTACATATACTATTAAGTTAATATAAACGACACTGTAATGAATGATATATTGTTATATGAGAAACATTGAATTTACTTATTTAGAAAACGTATAAAAATTTGAACGTAGCGGGACTCGAACCCGCGCCTCCTGGAAACCGACCAGGCGCTCTGACCACTGAGCCATACGTTCTCGCCAAGCTACGTCGAAATTCTTATACGCTAGTTACAACTTATGTTGTTAGCATCTCTGTAGGGAGATTATTACAAATTTCCGCTACCCAAAGATAATTTCTAAGAATTATCGTTTGGTAAGAGAGAATACTATTTTTTAAATATTTTTGAAACATTTTTAAAGTGTTAATCCACACTTAGGAAATATAAATACTTATTTAGAAAACGTATAAAAATTTGAACGTAGCGGGACTCGAACCCGCGCCTCCTGGAAACCGACCAGGCGCTCTGACCACTGAACCATACGTTCTGGCCAAGCTACGTCGAAATTCTTATACGCTAGTTACAACTTATGTTATACAAGCTCTGAGGACCGGGGCGTGTCGGGTTTGGACGGGAAGCGGATGCGGCCGGTGCCGGGCCTGGTCGATGCTGGTGCGCGTGTGCGCAGCGTGTTCGCGTCCCTGTAACAGGGGGCGTGCTCCGTTGTCGCAGCGTGTGTCCAGCGGAATCCGGACCCGCGTTCCGGCCTTCCGCGGATCTTCCTAGCCGTAAGGCCGTGTCGGTCTCGTCTCGTGCGCGATCGGCGCGGTTCTGTACAACCGCCGTTCAACGGTCAGCTCAGAACTGGCACGGACAAGGGGAATCCGACTGTCTAATTAAAACAAAGCATTGCGATGGCCCTCGCGGGTGTTGACGCAATGTGATTTCTGCCCAGTGCTCTGAATGTCAACGTGAAGAAATTCAAGCAAGCGCGGGTAAACGGCGGGAGTAACTATGACTCTCTTTGGAGAAACTATCCCTAACGGGACACTGAAGCGAGCTTAGTTGCTCACGACCCGGTGGTAGCACACCTGGTTCCTCTACGGAGTGTGCAAGCATCCACGACCATCTCGGATGCGAGCCGGAAGGGCCTGTGCAGGGTCTGGCTGTGCGCAGGGATGCGCACAGTAGTCTGATGGGGGGGAAACCCCCAAGTCTATCGGCACCCTTCGGCGAGACATACGAGTGCCGAGGGCGAACCTTGGCGGCTGGGCTTGCCCCCCGGCCGCCAAAAAGGGTAAACTGACATGCATTGGATCGATATAAGAATATTGAGGACCACCCCGACCTCCCACAGGAGTCGGGGCATGGCCAGAATCCCTCCCCTACGACTCAGCCTGGGGCCACTGTCGTGAACCCGGGCTCGTCAGAAGGGTGGATCTGTCCCATATGTGGACGATCCTGTAGAACCAAGGGGGGGCTTGGGCAGCTTAAACGCAAGGCCCACCCCGTCGAGGCGAATGTAGAGGCCGCTCCGAAAGAGGTGAAGCGGAGATGGCACGAAGAAGAGGTTCTTCTATTAGCGCGAACGGAGGCGCAGCTGACAAAGGAGAACGGCAAGTGTACGGGCAGAGACCTGCACGCTCAACTGCCCCAGCTCCACCGGACGCTGGAGGCGGTTAAGGGCAAGCGGCGGGGGGCAGATTACAAAGGGTTGGTGAAAACCTTCCTGGAGGAAATGTCTCCTTCCGCGCCAGTCCCTATAGCGAGCGGGTGCCCGTGCGCTGACCAGCACTCCCAGTCAGCGCAGCCGACGTGCGCAGAAGTATCCTCTGAAGACGTGCTAACCGCTGGTGAACCCGAATCCGTAGTCCGAGAGATCAGTCCAAACGCAGAGCGGACTTTGTCTAGGCTACTGAAAGTAGCCGAGGGACGAAGGAAGCGATGCGGGCTGGGAGCGAGGGCTGCGAGGCGCCTCTACCGAGACAAAACGTTTCGAACACAAGTCGCGCTAGAGAAGATGTCTAGCCGAAAACGGAGGAGAATGGAGTATGCGAGGGTGCAAGAGCTGTTTCGGAAGAGTACAGGTCGAATTGCAGCCGAAATAATCACCGGCCAGAGCCCGGGGCTGACGCACAGCCTGGAGGAACTGGAAGCTTACTGGCGACCTATCCTCGCGGAGGTGTCTGAAGCTCCTGGCCCCACGGTAGAATCCCTGCGAGCCGTCAGGCGAGCAGCGGGTGCCGAGGAGCCGTGCTATGATTCGCTGTGGCAGCCGATCTCGGTAAACGAGGTCAAGGCTGTCAAAGTCGACTTGGAATCCGCGCCTGGTCCGGACGGTATCCGTGCGGATGAGTGGCAGTCAGTTCCTGTGCCCGTAAAGGCAGAAATATTCAACTCATGGTTGATGTCGGGCGAAATTCCCGAACCGCTTCGACAGTGTCGCACAATTTTCGTGCCAAAAGTCGACACTCCGGTGCAACCGAGTGACTATCGGCCGATCTCGATCGCGTCGGTGCCACTCCGACACCTCCACGCAATCCTGGCGCGTAGGCTGCTGGATTGCTGTCCACCCGACGCAAGGCAGAGGGGGTTTGTCCATGCGGACGGCACCCTCGAGAACACGGCGGTTCTCGGCGCAGTGTTGGGGGACAGTAGGAGGAAGTTGCGGGAGTGTCACGTGGCAGTTCTCGACTTCTCTAAGGCGTTCGACACAGTGTCTCACAAGGCACTGATTGAGCTCCTGGGAGCCCGAGGACTACCAAGGAAATTCTGCGAATACATGGCTCGTCTGTACAATACGGCAACTACCACCTTAGCCGTCCAAGGGAGATATAGCCAGCCTGTCAAAGTGGAAAGAGGAGTCCGCCAGGGTGATCCGCTCTCGCCAGTGTTGTTCAACCTGGCGATGGACGTTATCCTCGCATCCCTGCCCAAGGGAGTCAGCTACGGGCTAGAAGGCGAGCGAACCTCGGCTTTGGCCTATGCCGACGACCTGGTCCTCCTAGCGGGGTCCCGGGTGGGAATGCAGGAGTCCATCGACTGTGTGGTGCGCACGGGTGAGACGCTGGGTCTCTACGTCAACCGGAGTAAGAGCTCCGTTCTTTCGATGGTGCCTGACGGCCACCGCAAGAAACATCACTTTCTTACGGAGAACACATTCTCGGTCGGTAAGAAAAAGCTTCGGCAGGTGTCTTGCGTGGAAAGATGGCGCTATCTTGGCATTGACTTCGACTCGTCTGGATCCGTGACAATCGAACATGAGGTGAGCAAAGCTTTGAATAACATCTCCAAGGCGCCCCTTAAGCCGCAGCAGCGGCTCGAAATTGTAAGGGTTCACCTCGTTCCGAAGTTCCTGCACAGTCTTGTGCTTGGAACAATATCGGATGATAGACTTAGAATGCTCGATGTCCAGATCCGGGGCGCAGTGAAAAAGTGGCTGAGGCTACCGGCTGATGTGCCTCTTGGTTATTACTATGCCTCCGTTCGAGATGGGGGGCTCGGCCTGCCTTGCTTGCGAACGATGGTCCCGACCGTCATCGCGAGGAGGTATGGTCGGCTCGCCGAGTCGAGTTGGCCCGCGGCTGCGGCCGCCGCCAGAACCGACAGGATCCGACGGAAGCTGAAGTGGGCCAGGAAGTTGCTCAGCAAGTTCGGCATTTCCAGTCCCGATGACACAACATCCGGGGCTAAGTTCTGGTGGGAGAAGCTGCACACGTCGACTGATGGGTTCGAACTCCGCGAATCCTCACGACACCCGGACTCCACAACGTGGATAAGGGAAAGATGTGGGCAGCTAAGCGGACGCGATTACGTGCAGTTCGTCCACTGCCATATCAATGCTCTCCCCTCAAGAATGAGGGTTTCAAGAGGACGGCGAATCGGTCAGGGGGCGGACCAGAGGTGTCGGGCTGGTTGCATGGTCAGTGAAACCACTGCACATGTGATCCAGCAGTGCCACCGAACGCACGGCGGACGCATCAAACGCCATGATTTGGTCACGAGAGTCGTCGCTGAGGCGATGACCAAGAGGGGCTGGAAGGTCGAGCTGGAGCCAAAATTTGCCACATCACTGGGACTTAGAAAGCCGGACCTCATCGGGTCTAAGGGTGGAGTGGGTGTCATGCTGGACACACAGGTGGTCTCGGGCAGCAGGCCGCTCGACGAGTCTCATCGGGCCAAACGTAGTAAATACGGGAGGAACGAGGAGCTGATCGAAATGGTCGCTGGTAGACTAGGACTGCCTGCGGGGAGTGTCCGGACGACGTCCTGCACCATTTCTTGGCGTGGTGTGTGGAGTGCTGCATCCCTTCGGGAAATGCAAACACTCTTAGGGCTAGAGAGGAACGTTTACGGTGGAATACCGTGCCTCGTTCTAAGGGGGTCTCATATGAACTGGAGCAGGTTCAACCGGATGACGAGCTCACTCACGACGGCGACGCCGGACTGAGTAATAGGGGTCCTGTGGACACGGGTGCTGCACTCCCGTTGTTCCTAGGACCTCTCGCGGTAACTTTTTGCGAGGCCCTCGTTGCCAAGAACTAAAGGAACAAGCCCACCATGTGCACAATGCCATACCCAAACGCTGAGGGAGCTAGAGGGCGATTTGGTACTCCCGGGTATGCCCGTTGAAAGGGGCGTCATTGACGCCCACCATGTGCACAATGCCATACCCAAACGCTGAGGGAGCTAGAGGGCGATTTGGTACTCCCGGGTATGCCCGTTGAAAGGGGCGTCATTGACGCGAGGACGAAGCGGGCGGCGTAATAGCCAAATGCCTCGTCATCTAATTAGTGACGCGCATGAATGGATTAACGAGATTCCCGCTGTCCCTATCTACTACTACTACTACTTCGTCGCCGACTGTCGGAGGTGACGGACGTGTGCACGTGGTTTTGCGCTTTTGGCCGGTTATCTTGGTTTTTCCTGAATTTCCGGGCCTTAGTGTTTTTCCCAAGTGCATTTTCCAAGTGCTTGTATATCATTACACGTACAGCTCAGTGATAGTGACACAGTTATAGTTTTAAGGGTGTTTGTGGAGAAAGTGGTGACAGTGACACGCGGTGTTGTGGTTGTGCCCTGTGCTGAGGCGTCTTTTAGGGCTTTCGCCCACGCAGGTACGTGGCGCGGTTGTGCGCGCCTTTCTCTAATAAGGGAAAGGACCTAGACTAGGTTAGTGCTAGTTTTAAGACCATTTTAGTTTTAAGGTTTTGATGTAAGACCATTTTAGTTTTAAGGTTTTGATGTAAGACCATTTTAGTTTTAAGGTTATGTTGTGCACGAGGCAACTAACGATAGCACGTGTATAGTGCTGGCTGTAATATTGATATTGACAATTAAACGGTGGTGACGAGTGACAGCAGCAAGTGCTGTTGATGGTGACAGCTGCTTGGACGTTATCTGTGGTAAGGCATAGCCTATTCTCACAGGTGATATACAGTTATCTATGGTAAGGCACAGCTCATATTCATTAGTGGTGCACAGATATTATAAATTACACTAACAATTGTGTCAGTGGTGACAGCTGTCATTCGCTGTTGGCAGCTGTCAATGGTGCAAGTGCTGCTAGCACTATGGAGCGAAAAAAGGACGATGAGCGTGAGTCGCGTGTATCGCGAGCCATGAGAGAGGCAAGGGAAGCCCGAGAGGCCAGAGAGGCCCGAGAGGCCAGGGAAGCCCAAGAGGTCCGTGAGGCACTAGAGGCCCGAGAGGTAAGGCTGGCCCGAGAGGTCCGAGAGGCCAGAGAGGCCTGAGAGGTGGCCAGAGAGGCCAGTGACGCAGAGGAGGAGAGGCTGCTGAGGGAGCGCGGCAAGATGTCGCCATTTTCAAAGGGCGGGCTCACCCGTACGCCCCCCAAGGGGCTTGGATCGCTGGCCGTCACGCCCCCTGCGACGACACTGGTCGCTTCAACAAGTGGGCGGTCGCACTCTCGGCCAATCGCGAGGGAGCGACAGGGTGATGAGCCAATGGGTGGACCGGCAGTTAAGGAAGCGGAACGTCATCAAACTACATCGGTGGCCAGGATGGAGAAAAGGCCACTGACCTCCCCGGAACAGGTAGAAGACCAAGCTAAGCGCCGGCAGCTCGTGGCAGCAGAGCCGGTGACCGAGGCCGAAGCAACAAATCTGCACATGGGAATGCAAGTGGATCCCCTAATGGGAGCGCCGTTGGAGGGAGTGTTGGGCCACGCTACACATCATACCAGGTCCATAATGGAGGCGGTTCGCTCGAAGACCAGCAAATTGAATAAAGAGGAGATTGCGTGTATTGGCGCTAATACCGAGCGCGCACCAGCCTATGCCGGGTTCGTTCCCCCTCCCCAGGAGGTACCGCCGCACACGTATGCGGCGACTCTAAAGCTGGGGAGAAGTCTGGAGACACGACCTGTTCCGGTGAGCCAAGGACCGGCGGTAGCTGTTTATCCAGCGGAGGATCAGCGGGAGAAGTTAAAGACTGCCGCTGATACAAAACTTGTCTTAAAAACTTCGGTACAGCCAGCGAAGATCGGTGCTACGATAAGCAGCATCCGGCCATGCGGTAACGGTGGAGTTATTGTACAGACCGGGTCGGCCAGGGCAGCGGAGGCACTCAGGAAAGCCATCCCTCCCACTCTACGTGCTACGGAGCCCAAAGATAGGAGGCCGCTGATCTCCCTATCTGGAGCGGAACAAACGGAGATATTCGAAGACATCCTAGAAAACTTATATGAGCAGAACCTGGCAGATACGGAATGGAGCATAGACTCCTTGAAGAAGGAGCTGAAGGCGCTCTTCAGGAAAAAACGGGCAGGAAACAGGTGCATGTGGGTCTGCCAGGCATCGCCTGCGCTCCGCAAGCACCTTATTGCTGTCGGGCGGGTATACATTGGGTGGGAGGTCGTCGAGGTGAACGACTTTGTGGGAGTCACCTGCTGCAACAAGTGCCAACAGTTCGGCC
The DNA here is from genome assembly GCA_917862395.2 of Heliconius sara. Lineage (NCBI taxonomy): Eukaryota > Metazoa > Arthropoda > Insecta > Lepidoptera > Nymphalidae > Heliconius > Heliconius sara. The sequence goes on along the minus strand of OU860785.2, from coordinate 31,460 downwards.
ACCCGATAAAGTACTGCCGAGCCAAGGTGTCCACTTGTGGGCGCTGTGGAGAGGACGGCCATGATAAGGAAGAGTGCAAGGCCACCAACGCCTGCTGCGCCACTTGCAAGAAGTTTGGGCGCAAGGATGCGACTAGCCATGTCACCAATGCAAGAGACTGCCCAGCGCGACGCCACGCCGAGGACCGGGAGCTCCAAAGAATAAATTATGGATAAGTACTCGAATAGGTTCAGGCTCGGGCAATTAAATCTGCAGGGCTCGGCGGCAGCTACGACGGAGCTGCCAGCCATCATACAGGCCCATTCGCTCGACCTGGTACTTGTCCAAGAACCATATGTTTCACAAGATGCGGCTGCGGTTCCCGGCCCGCTGCTGCTCCCGGCGGGAGTAAACAGTAAAGCGGCGATCTTTTTGGGAAGGACATATCGCCTGCTCAATACAGCTGCACCTGAGCACCAGCCATTGCATGGTTGCGCATGTCTGCCTGAGCCCAGCGTCGTCGTCTTTCTACGCGGTGAGCTCCTACTTCCAGTACTCACAGGACATAGGCCCGCACCTACACCATCTTGGGCGAGTACTGGATGCCCTACGAGGGGCGCAGGTCGTGATTGGTGTGGACTCCAACACACACTCTCCCCTGTGGTACTCCCATCCCCGGCACTACATCGGCCGCGGAAGCGTCGTGACGGAAAGGAGGAAGCAGATGGAGTCCTTCATCACTAGTAGAAGACTGCAGATAGCTAACACCGACGGACAGCCCCCAACTTTTGCGACTGCCAATGGGGAGTCTAACATTGACGTCACACTAACCACGGGGGGGGGTTACACTTCAAGACTGGCAAGTAAAAGCAGATGCCAGTTCTAGCGACCATAGGTTGATTGTGTACTGGACGGAACAGAGGAGGCTCACCGGCACGACAGTGTCTGCTGCGAGCCGCCCGGAGTCGCCCTGCAGGTTTCGTGAGCGCGGTGTGGATTGGGAACGCTTCCAAACTATGATTCATCATAGGGTAGGACGCATAGATTGGAAGAAACCAGCAAGTAAGGTATGCAAGGAATTCACCAATATGGTGACGAGAACGGCTATGGAGTGCTTAGGAACAATTGCGGATGCAAAGCGTAACAGAGGATATGAGTGGTGGACCCCCACGTTAGATTCTATGCGTAAAAAGAATAACAGGTTGAGGAAACTCTGGCAGTCGCTTAGGAAAAAGGGGATTGAGGCCATGGAAGAGCTTGTGAGGTTGAGATTTCGCTCTCACCGCAGAAGATATAGGCGTGCGATGATGGGGGCGCAGATGGACTTTTTCCATGAGCTTGCTAACACAGGCAACCACGACCCGTGGGGACTAGCCTACAGAGCCGCTTGTGGAAGGCTGAGGCCTCCTCCAAATGTTATCTACGGCATCAAGCTCATGGAGGGACATGCGTGTGACACAGAATCTGCCATGCACAATATGGTGCGTTCACTTTGCCCTTACGATAATGCGTCCACGGACACGATTCACCATCGTCAGGTCCGCTTGATGGCAGTCTGTGCGCCCGCTGGTGCTGATGCGCCCCCACCTTCGTACAGAGATCTGGAGAGAATAGTTAAGGAGCTTCCTAACACGGCACCGGGTATCGATGGGATCACAGCCCGCATTGTTAAGCATGTGTGGCTCGTAGCTGGCTCCGAGCTAACGCGTATGTTTGAATTATGTGTGGTGGAAGGCATTTTTCCCGAGGTGTGGAAGGACGGTAGGCTGATTGTCTTGCCGATAGGCAATGGCAAGCCGCTCACCGATCCCAAAGTATATCGCCCCATCACGTTGCTCTCCGTCCTGGGTAAGATTCTCGAGCGGGTTATCCTGGCATGCGCACCGGCGCTGACGCGCGATATATCTGTATGCCAACACGGCTTCACCCGGGGTAAGTCGACCCTTTCGGCCCTACGATCCCTTCAGGAAGTGGTAGCTAATAGCAGAAATAAGTATGTTCAAGCCATATTTTTAGACATTTCTGGAGCCTTTGACAACGCATGGTGGCCCATGATTCTATCCAGAAATCCAGGGGATGTCCTTCGAATATCTACCGTCTTTTGTCGAGTTACTTCCACAACAGGCGCGTGGGTCTTCAAATTGGAAATAGGGTGGCGTGGAAGACGGCGACCTTGGGCTGCCCGCAGGGCTCAGTTTTGGGACCCTCTCTGTGGAACCTCCTGATGGACGACCTGTTTCGCCTGCCATACCCGGAGGGAGTGCATCTGGTCGCGTACGCCGATGACGTAACGTTCCTCATCGAGTCGAACACCAGGGCCGGCGTGGAGGCCTTGGCCTCACGCGCCCTTGCACTGGCCTCTGAGTGGGGACTGAGGAAACCGCCTGGGCTTTTCTCCTTCGAAGTCACACACTATGACTCTGAAGGGGAAATTGTCTGGGCGGCCACCGGTCATTCGGCTCGGCGGGGAACCAGTCGGGAGCGTGACGTCGGCCAGGGTACTCGGGGTGGTAGTCGACGCGAGTCAATGCTTTCGCGAACATGCGCAGTCCATTGGCGAGCGTGCTGCAGCAGCATTCGGGAAAATGTCCCGAATCTCCGCTTCCACGTGGGGCGTACGATACAGGGCTCTTAAAGTCCTGTATCGCGGAACATACGTGGCTACGGTCACTTACGCCGCAGGGTGTTGGTGGCATCGTACATCCACGTACGTAGTTAGGAGCGCCTTAATAAGAACGCAACGGCAGGCTTTGACCCTGCTAACCAAGGCTTACAGATCGGTGAGTTCAGCGGCACTTCCGGTGCTCGCTGGTGTGTTACCGGCGGACCTCGAGGTGAAGCGTGCAGGCAGAATAGATGAACTGCGCCATCTACCCCAGGATGAACTCAGGACGGAGAAACTCAAAATTGCGAAGGAGACTGTTGCCGAATGGCAGCTAAGATGGGATGGTGAGGAGAAGGGTAGGGAGCTCTATCGGTACTTCCCGGACGTGTCGGCTCGACTCAACGCTGTGTAGGTTGAGCCTGACAATATGATCTCCCAGATGTTGACAGGTCACGGGTGCTTTAGGAAACGTCTGTATGATATGAAGCTTTGCGAGGATAGCGTGTGCTTTTGCGGTGAGAGCGACGAAAGCATGGAGCATCTCTTGTTTTTGTGTCCCCTCTATAGGGAGCTCCGGCAAGATATGATGGATGGAATCATTAGGGAGGAAGCAGGACCAATTTATTACTGTGATTTCGTCTCCAGCGAGGCGAATTTCCGGCGGTTTCGCAAGTACGTGCACGGATGGCACGAGCGTAGGTGCAGATTGGAGGCAGAGGAAGGAATATGAGGAGGAGCAGGCGACGAAGTGGCGTTGTGTGGCGTTTCCGCAATAGCGGCTAGATGCAGGCCGCCCTACTAGGTAGGGAGAGGGCCAGATCAGGGACTGGAACAGATATATTTGTAAGGGAGTCAAGAGGTGGATCGGCCGACTTCGGTCGGCTGACACTTCCCATGTTTCGGACCATATAGCAAGATTGCTGGTGGGTCCATGAGGTGGTGGTGGGATTGTCCCTATCTACTATCTAGCGAAACCACAGCCAAGGGAACGGGCTTGGGAGAATCAGCGGGGAAAGAAGACCCTGTTGAGCTTGACTCTAGTCTGGCATTGTAAGGAGACATGAGAGGTGTAGCATAAGTGGGAGATCGTTCGCGGTCGTCGCTGAAAAACCACTACTTTCATTGTTTCATTACTTACTCGGTTGGGCGGAAGCGGTGCGCGGTCGATAACAATCGACGGGCGTACGGTGTTTCGTTCCAAGCGTGCAGAGTGGCGGCGGTGCGACAACGCTCGTCGCCATACAACTCCCGCGTGATCCGGTTCGAGGACACTGCCAGGCGGGGAGTTTGACTGGGGCGGTACATCTGTCAAAGAATAACGCAGGTGTCCTAAGGCCAGCTCAGCGAGGACAGAAACCTCGCGTGGAGCAAAAGGGCAAAAGCTGGCTTGATCCAGATGTTCAGTACGCATAGGGACTGCGAAAGCACGGCCTATCGATCCTTTAGTATAAAGAGTTTTTAGCAAGAGGTGCCAGAAAAGTTACCACAGGGATAACTGGCTTGTGGCGGCCAAGCGTTCATAGCGACGTTGCTTTTTGATCCTTCGATGTCGGCTCTTCCTATCATTGCGAAGCAAAATTCGCCAAGCGTTGGATTGTTCACCCATCAAAAGGGAACGTGAGCTGGGTTTAGACCGTCGTGAGACAGGTTAGTTTTACCCTACTGATGGCTCGTCGTTGCGATAGTAATACTGCTCAGTACGAGAGGAACCGCAGTTTCGGACATTTGGTTCATGCACTCGGCCGAGCGGCCGGTGGTGCGAAGCTACCATCCGCGGGATTATGCCTGAACGCCTCTAAGGCCGAAGCCAGCCTAGCCGAATCCGGCAAGGATACGCTCACTGTGGAGAGTCGGGAGGCTCCAAACAATGTGACTTTACTAGTCGCGCTTTACTCGTAAGGTGCGACGTCGAAGCCCAATTTGGAACGCGGCGATCGGTGTGAGCGGTCTTAACACGTGCACCACGGCGCCGAAGTTTCGGATTTGACTCAGTTCGATGTCGGGGCTCGGAATAGTCTGTAGACGACTTACGTTCCTGGCGGGGTGTTGTGCTCGGTAGAGCAGCGTCGTGCTGCGATCTGTTGAGACTCAGCCCTACGCCAGGTGATTCGTCCGAGGACGTGTCGTGTCGCGCCCGTGTAGTCTCTGTCGCGGTGTGGTGTCGCAGTAAGAGTAGCGCGAGCGCGCTATATGCTAATACTACGACTACCAACACTATGGAGAAAACACGAAGGCGACGATGTCGAGAGGAGAGTGATGGAGCGCGCACGCGGCGCACACACACACACACATGTGGTGGTGTAGTGCACGCGCGGCTGTACTCTCGTATCTCGTATCGTCGGGTGATTAATGACCACGAACTACGTGGGCTGCGTTCTAGCCGCGGTTCCGCTCCCGCTCGCATGTTCACTTACTCTCTTAAACTTATATAATAATAATTGTTAGAGTATGAGAACATAGTGCGAGTGGAGGGGGGATCGAGGAGATAGGGCGGTGGGAGCTATACGAGAATTCATTACACGAACGACCCCGATCAAAAAATGACCGCCGTCGCGCGACACGTTTGCGCTCACGGCGCGCCCAATACACGAACACACCAACCGTCCGTCCGTCCGTCCGTCCGTCCGTCCGTCCGTCCGTCCGTCCGTCCGTCCGTCCGTCCGTCCGTCCCGTCCGTCCGTCCGTCCGTCCGTCCGTCCGTCCGTCCGTCCGTCCGTCCGTCCGTCCGTCCGTCCGTCCGTCCGTCCGTCCGTCCGTCCGTCCGTCCGTCCGTCCGTCCGTCCGTCCGTCCGTCCGTCCGTCCGTCCGTCCGTCCGTCCGTCCGTCCGTCCGTCCGTCCGTCCGTCCGTCCGTCCACGCGTACGCGAACAATACACGAACACCCCACCGTAGAACCTTAATCGCTCTGACAGACACTTGTCCTGACTTACGGTGTTATTTCACGTTTTCCATTATTAATGCGAATAATAAACATCTCTATCTGTATTTATAATATTTATTACCAATGAAAAATACATACAATGAATATAACAAACACCACTCGCCACTAACTTACTTACTTACTTACTTAGTTAATAAATAATTAAATAAATAAATAAATGATCACAAATCAATTGACCAGAAACACTGTTGTTACTGTTTCATTTGATATCTTCAAATAAAGTAAGCCTTGGTAAAATTACAGTATTTCATTACATCATTAACTACTCGAAGCTAACTCCAAACGTATAACTCTAAACCTTTTTTTTTTTTTTTTTTTTTTTTTTTTTTAACGTGAGGAAATCCTGTTACGGATACCGGCCCGAGTGGGGACTCGAGCGGGTTATGTGGGGCTCGCGGACTGGCAGATGTAGGCCGTCCGAATACCCACTAAAACCTCACGGTGCTCCTCCTCGACCGCCACTGGCCGCGGACGCGGGGACAATAGTCTTCCGCGAAACGCGGCGGCGGGAGCCAGCAAAGGCACGTCGCGGAGTCAAGGGTGTGTGGGCACCCTCGACGGCCTGCTCGGAGTAGCGCGCGGGAGCAACCTGCGCGTGACTACTCGGGCCAGGTTAGTAGGCGGCCAGCTTCCCCAAGCTGACCGCCCTCTGGCTCAATTAGGGCGGAAGGCGGCGATCGTGAGCCGCCCTCCGGCGACCCGGCCTCTTACGGCGGATGGCGAGTTCGGCAATAGCCTCCCTCGCCCGTTCCGCCGACTCCTTCTCGAGCACCACTGCCTCGCAGAAGGAGGAGACCGCATCCCACGACGTCTCGCTACCGGCCATGGCCTTGACCACGGCCGGCAGGGAGAGGTCGTCCCCTATGACGTCGCGCAGAGCGCGACGTTGAGACGCCCAGGCTGTGCACACCTCCAACGTGTGCTGGGCCGTCTCATCGAGGCAGTCGTCGCAGTGGTGGCAGCGAGCGTCGGGCTCCCTCCCAGCGATCCGACACAGGTAACCCCCGAAGCAGCCATGCCCCGTGAGTACCTGTGTGGTGCGGAAGGTTAGGACGCCGTGACGCCGCGCTAACCACTGGCGGAGGACTGGACGAACAGCCTCGATCGTCAACCGGCCGGCAGATGGTGTCGCCAGCCGGGATTCCCACACTTCTATTGCGGCTTCCCGCTCCTCCTCGGTGCGCGCTGGGCTTGCCGGATCCCCGGACGCAAGGCCCCGACGCCGGCAATAGACCGACGCCAGGGACGTCGCGTCCAGGTCCCACGGCACGACTCCGGCCAGCACGCACGCTGCTTCACCGGAGATGGTCCGATACCCCCGTATCGCCCGGATGGCCATCACCCTCTGCGCACGTCGCAGCAGGGCGATGTTCTGCCGATCCAGGGCGTCCGCCCATACGGGAGCACCGTAGAGGGCCATCGATCGGACCACTCCGGTGTACAGCCGACGGCTCGAGGCGCTCGGTCCAGCGACATTGGGCAAAAGGCGCGCCAATGCCGCCGCCGTCTTCAACAGTTTCGGGGCCAAGGATGTAAAGTGGCCCCGGAAACTCCACCGTCCGTCCAGAACAAGTCCGAGGTACTTCATGCTCCTGGTGACGCCGATTTCGACGCCACCGATGGTAATGTGGGCCCCAGATGGTGGGCCCTTTCGAGGAGCATGAAAGTATAATGCCTCGGACTTGTTTAGGGCGACCTCCAGACCGAGCCGCCTGATGCGGCCCACGACTTCGGCCACTCCCGCCGTCGCCAGGACCGCCGCCTCCCGGTAGGTCCTCTGCTGCGCCAAGACCAGCGTATCATCGGCGTAACAGAGGACCTTTATCCCCCTCAGGGTGCCGCCTCGCAGCACCCAGTCGTAGCCGATGTTCCAGAGGATCGGACCCAGCACCGATCCTTGTGGAACACCGGCCGACACGCCGAACACCTCCCATCCTCCTCCAGGAGCCGGAAAGGTCACAGACCTCTCGGACAGGTAAGCCCCGATGACGCGGCGCAGGTATGGAGGCACACGATGGTAAATAAGTGCCTCCTTAATGCTGGGCCAGGGCAGGGAGTTGAAAGCGTTGGCGATGTCTAAAGACACCGCCAAGACTCCATCGCCCCGGGCCACCGCATCCTGCGCATAGGACTTTACCTCGAGTATGGCATCCACAGTCGAACGGCCACTGCGGAAGCCATACTGGTGGTCCGAGAGGTCCGGACCTGTCCGCTCCAAATGGTGTTGTAGCCTCCTCGCTACAACACGCTCGAAGAGCTTGGCGATCTCGCTCAGGAGCACTATGGGCCTGTAGGCGGAGGCAGAATCCGCCGGGCGACCCTCCTTCTTGATGAGGACCAACCTGCCTGTCTTCCACCGCTGTGGAATTATGGCTTGAGCCAGACAGGCAGTGAATAGTCCTCGCACTCTGGGCCCCAGGGTGTTCAGGGCCAGAGTTAGCGCCCGGCCGGGGATGCCATCCAGGCCCGGGGCGGTGCTCTTGAGCCGAGATCGGCGTACAGCCTCTTCGAGCTCCTCCTCCTCCACAGGTGGTGCGACACTGTCTTCCTCCTCCTCCTCACGCGCTGCAGAGCGGGCCATACTGGGTGGTGTAAAGTTGGCCCGCTGCGGGAATAGCGACGACAGAACCCCTCGGAGGACATCCGGTTGGAGTGTCTGCGTCAGAGGTGGTGCCCAAGCCCGTAGCTTGCCCAGTACCATTCGGTAGGGCGTGCCAAACGGGTCTTGGTCTATCCCCGCGATCAACCGGTCGTGCGACTCGCCTTTCACACGACCGATTTCCTCCTGCAAGCGCGTTCTCGCCTCGACATAGACCTGGTACAGACGGTCTTCCTCCTCCTGCACCTTCTGTACCCGTCTGCGATAGTGGCTGTACTGGCGTCTCGCGTCAACGCAGATGGAACGCAGTTGCGCGACCTCCCACGACCACCAGTACACTTGCCGCCGCTGAGGGCGGCGCCTGGAACGGGGCATTGACGCGTCACAGATACGCGTCAACGCCCTCTGCGCCCAGGATGCGGCGTCTTCTGCAGACGCCAAGCTCTGGGGCAGCCAGGACTCCACTATCGCGGCCTCCTCCAACAATTGCCTGTCGAGGCGACTCAGTTGCCACCGCGGTCCGTGCTCTCGCGAGGTTGGACAGGGGGTTGGTTGCGCCGCTGTATGTGTGGAGATCTCGTACAAGATGTAAAGGTGATCCGAGAGAGTCTCCACATCATCCAGCACTCGCCAACCCCGAACACGCTGCGCTAGGGCCGGGCTCGCGAACGAAACGTCCACGACGGATCCGCCCAGCCTTCGCACGCACGTGTTCTTCGCACGCACGTGCGTTAGCACGTCGCGGTAAGTCAGCTCCTTGCTGGCTGCGGCCGGCTGCAGAGTGAGAGTCACTGCTGCCGACCGTGGAGGACGGAGCTTTGGCTGCTTGGCAGACTTTGGCTTCGCCTTCTGCGTCGCCTGCCGCGTCTGGGGCGCTGCCGCCTTCTTCTTGGCGCCTTTGCGCACCACCACATTCCAGCCCTCACTCAAGTCGGCCGGGGCAGGAGGCAGCGGTCGAGGCTCCGCGGATGAGACTTGGCTGGCTTTCTTTTTCGCCTTCCCGCTCTTCGCCTTCTTGGGACCCTGCCGTGACTTCGGTCCAGGGTTGGCAGGCGCTACCAGGGTCGTCACGGTAGGCTCTGCCACTACCCTTGAGACGGCCGCCTGGCGCCTTTTGTCCGCCGCTAGAGGAGGACGCACTGGCTTTGCCGGAAGGAGCCTGTCCTCCAGCGCTGCCAGGCGCGTATTTAGCAATGTGCCGACTTGCACCATCACCGTACGCGCCATTGCGTCCTCCTTCTTTTCCTCCTCAGGGGACTGTCGCGAGATCCTGGAGCGCTCGAGCTCCGTCCTCATGAGCGACATCTCCTTACGCAGCTCCGACAACTCCTGTGTCAAGCGGATGTTTGCCGCTCGGAGCTGCGTAACCTCCTCGCTCTCTGTCTTGTTGGCCAAGATCGCCACGGCCGTGTTGATGGCGCCGGCGGCATCCTTAAGGGCTTTTGTAAACGTGCCCTTAAGGTTGCCGGATCTGCAGGCGACTTTATTTATAATAGCTAAGCTATCCGAGACCTGGTGCTGCAGATCATGCACCAAGGGTCCGTCCACCCTAGGTATCGCCAAGCCCGATACATCCGAGAGCCTGGAGCTTGCTCTGGACTGTACCGTCTGGGCGATACCTACGACCTCCTCCTCTGCTTGGAGCCGAAGCTCCTCTCGCCGAGCCGTGGTGAGCTTTGTCGGCTTCTCCCTCTCTTCATCGTTCTCGGAAGAGCCGGAGTTGGTCTTCTTGCTCCTGGGTCTCTTCCGATATTTGCGTGTCTCTGGCCGAGCCGCTGCGCTTTGCGACTCCATCGACACGCAACTGTCCACCTCGGATTCCGAAGCCGCCCAGAAGCGACCTCGTGATGACGTAGACACGGACCTGGACCTCCCGCTAATGATGGAGGCGACATCCGCCAGATCCAGCCGTTCTACGACAACTTTCGCGCACTTAAGCGCAACTTCTCCCTTTGATGGCTCAACAGCCAATTCTCCGCCTATGACAGGCACCACACTCACACCGCCCTCCTCGAGCACCACAACTCCGCATTTCTCCCTTCCGACAACAACACCGCCCGTCTCAGGCACCCCTTCAAACCCCCCGCCCTTCGCAGGCTCCACCTCACCGCCGCCACCCGCGGCCACCACAACCACTCCGCCCATCTCAGGCCCCTCTCCCGCAACACATCGGTATTCTTGGCCCCCCCCAGATTCGTGGGGCTTGCGTGCCGTAGCACGGAGGGATTCTCCGGCCTCGTAGAGACCGGTACCCTCCTGGGGTAAAACAAAATTCTGAGATACCGACATGTTGGTGTTTCGCTGATCCACAGCTTCGGCTTTTCTGTCGGGGTGTGCTCCCCTAGGCCGTGTCCATAACAATGGACTAAAGGCACGCCCATGCCTACTGGTTTTGGTCCGCGCCGGGAATAAATTCCCGGTCCACTCGCCCGCATGTGCGAGTGGTTTCCCCTATCCGCCACCTGGGGACGCGCCCAGTAGGAGTCCAGCAACTCCCTTGGGGTATAACTCTAAACCTAAACCAACACAATCGTAACTCACAGAACACAACATTTTTGCTGACATTTAAAATTGTGTTCTCGCTTTAACACATCTGTTGTTATGTATCCATTACCTGAAAATAAAATTCGTTTTATTATTTTTGATGTAAGGCCAGTGTTGGTGCAGGGGCACAAGCGTGTTATTGTAAACGTGACGGATATAGGTTCGACTCCCACTCGGGGATATGAAATATTTAATGTTCGTTTCGTTTTCACAACTTCTGGTAATTCTCGCGGCGTTAAGTTAGGCCAATTTACGTTCCGAAATTCGACAGATAGTAAAGAAATGGAAGTGTTTTAAAGGAAACGGATATCGTAACGCTAGGTTCCCAGGTTACCCCTATCCACCCTGGTGCATGCCGTGGTTACGCAACAAACTTGTTGCGAGGGTCGAACACATAGCCATGTGTTCGATCTCCTTCCACGATTCCACGCTCAACATGCAGTACTGCGGCAAAAAGTGAGAAACGGAAGTGTCATAATGAAAACGGAGTATGTTAACACGAAGTTCTCAGGTTCCATCTCTCAGAAACAGCGTGAACAATCACGCTGTCACAAGACAGTGTTTTCAAATATAATTGTTTGAAATGCCAGGTTAAATAAAATGATAGTAAAAAAATGGTTACCTTCTCGGTCATACAATCTGAAAGCCTCTCTTAGTTCGGCTAGCATGGCCTCAGCGTCTAACTCTTCAGTTAAAAACCTTGACGCTAGAGAACAAAATGACTTAAATTCTATTTCTCCCGTTGCTGAAATAAAAACAAATTTATATTAAAAGGTACAATAATATATGATGAAATGTAATTATGAAAAATTATATAATATTTTATTTTTAGCCGACTCCTGTAAAAGGAGGAGGTTATCAATTCGATTGTATTTTTTTAATGTTTGTTGCTAGTGAACAAAGTTTGGATTGCAAAAATCTAAAAATTCGTATGCATCTGCTATATGGATTTCCTCAATGGAGTAAAATTTAGGCAATACTTCGAATTATTAATATTGTTCTGATATAGAGCATAAAAAAATAAACATAAAAAAGTTAAATTATGTTTTCATGCTCTGCCATAACATTTTTTGCTATACTATATTTTCATTTCATTACACGAACTACTCGAAGCTAACTCCAAACGTATAACTCTAAACCTAAACCAACACAATCGTAACTCCCAGAACACAAAATTTTGGTGGCCGTGGTGGCGGTGGCGGTGGCGGTGGCGGTGGCGGTGGTGGTGGCGGTGGCGGTGGCGGTGGTGGTGGCGGTGGCGGTGGTGGTGGTGGTGGCGGTGGCGGTGGTGGTGGTGGTGGCGGTGGTGGTGGTGGTGGTGTTGGTGGTGGTGGTGGTGGTGGTGGTGGTGGTGGTGGTGGTGGTGGTGGTGGTGGTGGTGGTCGCGGTTATCACCATCAAACTTTCAACATCCCACCCGACTCTCTCTCGGTAAGTCCCGAGTGTCGCGACCGTCGTTCTGTCTATATAAGGGGTGTCGACGAGCCAAACGTCTGAGCGTAGTCGACTCTCCGGAGATATATTGTTATGTGTAATAGTGTATTCGTACATACACTATTACATAATATTATTGTACAGTGTCGGTCGACGGGTGCGCCTTGTGCGTTGTTCGTATTTCAAATTTTTCGATACATTGATATATTTTGTATCATGTATTCTTATTTGTTCAAGCGATCGTTATAATTTCTGTGTGCGCGTCCTTTGCGGCGACATATCTTTAATGTTTTGGCCACGATCTCTCCAACACCGGGCGATGATTTGTAATACACATGTTCACGCTCATGTTAAACGATATTATGAGAGTGTGTTGTGTGTGTATGCGACAGTCGTCGCTGTCACACGCATCAAAGATCTCGTCAGAGAACGTTCAGTACGGTGACCGAGCATCGCGTTCGTTGTCGTTTTGATCGACGACGACGACTGCGCTGCGGCGTCGTTGTATACAGAGTATATCAGAACGGCGAAAGTTTGCGCGAACCGACGCACATATTAAATAAAGCGATTTGGTATGTGTGTTGTCTTGTAAGCTTTCAAAGTTTAAAATTTTGATAATTTTTTTTTAAGTCATCGCGACGTGTCTTTCGACCCCCGCGTACGACCTTTAAGAAAAATATAAAACAACGCGAGAGTTAGCGATGTTATTGTTAGCTCCCTGGTTGATCCTGCCAGTAGTTATATGCTTGTCTCAAAGATTAAGCCATGCATGTCTCAGTGCAAGCCGTATTAAGGCGATACCGCGAATGGCTCAATATATCAGTTTTGGTTCCTTAGATCTTACTCAGTTACTTGGATAACTGTGGTAATTCTAGAGCTAATACATGCAATCAGAACTCTGACCAGTGATGGGATGAGTGCTTTTATTAGATCAAAACCAATCGACGGAGGGCTTCGCGTCCGAAGTCGTTAATTTTGATGAATCTGGATAACTTTTGCCGATCGCATGGTCAAGTACCGGCGACGCATCTTTCAAATGTCTGCCTTATCAACTTTCGATGGTAGTTTCTGCGACTACCATGGTTGTCACGGGTAACGGGGAATCAGGGTTCGATTCCGGAGAGGGAGCCTGAGAAACGGCTACCACATCCAAGGAAGGCAGCAGGCGCGCAAATTACCCACTCCCGGCACGGGGAGGTAGTGACGAAAAATAACGATACGGGACTCTTTCGAGGCCTCGTAATCGGAATGAGTACACTTTAAATATTTTAACGAGGAACAATTGGAGGGCAAGTCTGGTGCCAGCAGCCGCGGTAATTCCAGCTCCAATAGCGTATACTAAAATTGTTGCGGTTAAAAAGCTCGTAGTTGCATTTGTGCGCCGCGCTGTCGGTGCACCGCATCCGCGGTGATACTGACACGTCTGCGGAGCATATCGTCGGTGAGCCGGCGGTAAAACGCCGGTTCAATATCAAAATCCTATCGCGGTTCTCTTCGGTGAGTGTCGAGATGGGCCGACAATTTTACTTTGAACAAATTAGAGTGCTCAAAGCGGGCTCAAAATGCCGCTTGAATATTTCGTGCATGGAATAATAGAATATGATCTCGGTTCTATTTTGTTGGTTTTCAGAACTCCGAGGTAATGATTAATAGGGATAACTGGGGGCATTCGTATTGCGACGTTAGAGGTGAAATTCTTGGATCGTCGCAAGACGAACATCAGCGAAAGCATTTGCCAAAGGTGTTTTCATCAATCAAGAACGAAAGTTAGAGGTTCGAAGGCGATTAGATACCGCCCTAGTTCTAACCGTAAATATGTCGTCTAGCGATCCGCCGACGTTAATACAATGGCTCGGCGGGCAGCTTCCGGGAAACCAAAGATTTTGGACTCCGGGGGGAGTATGGTTGCAAAGCTGAAACTTAAAGGAATTGACGGAAGGGCACCACCAGGAGTGGAGCCTGCGGCTTAATTTGACTCAACACGGGAAATCTCACCAGGCCCGGACACCGGAAGGATTGACAGATTAACAGCTCTTTCTTGATTCGGTGGGTGGTGGTGCATGGCCGTTCTTAGTTGGTGGAGCGATTTGTCTGGTTAATTCCGGTAACGAACGAGACTCTAGCCTGCTAAATAGGCGTCGTCATTTAGGTGTGCGCGATTTCGGTCGCGCAACTCACTGGCGACGTATTAAAATTCTTCTTAGAGGGACCGGCGTCTTCGAGCCGCACGAGATTGAGCAATAACAGGTCTGTGATGCCCTTAGATGTCCTGGGCCGCACGCGCGCTACACTGAAGGAATCAGCATGTTCTCCCTGGCCTAGAGGCCCGGGCAACCCGTTGAAACTCCTTCGTGCTGGGGATTGGGGTTTGCAATTATCCCCCATAAACGAGGAATTCCTAGTAAGCGCGAGTCATAAGCTCGCGTTGATTACGTCCCTGCCCTTTGTACACACCGCCCGTCGCTACTACCGATTGAATGATTTAGTGAGGTCTTCGGACCGACACGCGGTGGCTTCACGGCCGTCGGCGTTGCTGGGAAGTTGACCAAACTTGATCATTTAGAGGAAGTAAAAGTCGTAACAAGGTTTCCGTAGGGGAACCTGCGGAAGGATCATTAACGTGTGTGTGTTGTCGTGTTTCTCGCCCTCACCGGCGCCGAAATACATATCACATAACAAAGATATGATTTATAAAAAAGAGATAAAAACAAAAAGGCGAGAGCGAAAGCGCGCGCGCGCGCGCATACATTTCGACGAAAAGACAATGGCAACGCGCGCGAGCACACGACGGTGCATCGCGTCGCAACACAGAGCGAAAGAGTGTCGCCGGCGCGTGCGCAGCAAACTTACTGTGCACGTGTTGGGTGTGTGGACTCTGCGAGTCCCGTGTGGAACGCGATCGACGCAGACCGGTAAGAATCCGCGCCGCGAGTCGATCGCACCGCTTACGGGCTCGCCGTTACGAGTGACTCACCATCGGCGAAAACACCCTTCGCTAGTCTGCGACGAGTTGGTGTCGTGTGCCGTCGTCGTCGAAAGTGCGCGCGCGATCGTTCTCCGCTGAACAAATGCGGTCGGACGGGAGAGGAGGGCGTCGTGGTGGCAGTCGAGAGCTCTACGTTAGCGCGTATTGCGAACGGCACGCACCGACGGATCTCTCCCCAGTCTGTAGTGTCTGTGTGATCGCGCCGATAGCGCCACTCCGCGCACGCTCGTGCGGATGGATGGGTGCGGTGCGGTGCCGATCATCGATCGATATGTTCGACAGTTTTCGTGACACGTTTCAAACAAAATATTAAATGTGTTTTTTATTATTGTGTGTTGGTCTTTATTGATCGCGCGCAAAATGAAAACTCAAACCACTACCCTGGACGGTGGATCACTTGGCTCGCGGGTCGATGAAGAACGCAGTTAACTGCGCGTCATAGTGTGAACTGCAGGACACATTTGAACATCGACATTTCGAACGCACATTGCGGTCCGTGGGGTTACATCCAGGACCACTCCTGTCTGAGGGCCGGCTGCATAAAAACAATTGCCACACTGTACGCCGACAGCGCGCGCGCATCGCTGCGCCGCGCCGTTCGCGCGTACAAATGGCGGTTCCGTCGAGTGCGAGCGCACAGCTCGCTATCGCGGTCCGCTCAAATATGTGACCAACCAATGTCGGTGTGGTGGCCTACGGTGGTGGGCGGTGCGAGCGCGTTGTCCAACGAGCAAAACTGGAGACAGTGATGCTCGTAGATAGAGCGCGCGAGCGCCGCCGCCTCCTCGGCCGCGCACCGTCGCTTCGCAACACACTCGTGCGAACGGTAATGCGCAGTCTCGCCCGCCGCTAACCCGGTGGGTGGGAAGCGCGTTCCGACGGAGGAGGCGCGATCCGTTCTCTCCTGTACCCTTCGAGATAACAATCAGAGGGTCCACGGGTTGATGAACTCGATCAGCGCGCCGATACCGGTGTGCGCGCATCAAAGATGTCTATAATCTAGGTGTCTTTTGCGTTGCACGCTCGCGTCTCGCTCAATGCGAGTTGAGAGAGTGAGTTAGCGTACGCTCAGTAGGCGGACTCGACGTCCGAAGTGCGCGTCGACGCCGACGCTCGCAGGGGAACGGCGGACGTGTGAGATGTGCAGCGACTCGCGTCGCGGTACTCGAACGCGTCCAACGCTCCGCGAGATCGGCGCCTTCGCGCCGACGGATATCGCGTCTGCCTCGTTTTTTTATCGTTGGCCTCAGATCAGGGAGGATCACCCGCCGAATTTAAGCATATTAGTAAGCGGAGGAAAAGAAACTAACCAGGATTTCCTTAGTAGCGGCGAGCGAACAGGAAATAGCCCAGCACTGAATCCCGCGGTTGT
>OU860785.2:0-12500 GCA_917862395.2 Heliconius sara | reverse complement strand
ACTGGCACGGACAAGGGGAATCCGACTGTCTAATTAAAACAAAGCATTGCGATGGCCCTCGCGGGTGTTGACGCAATGTGATTTCTGCCCAGTGCTCTGAATGTCAACGTGAAGAAATTCAAGCAAGCGCGGGTAAACGGCGGGAGTAACTATGACTCTCTTAAGGTAGCCAAATGCCTCGTCATCTAATTAGTGACGCGCATGAATGGATTAACGAGATTCCCGCTGTCCCTATCTACTTCGGCGTCTTTGCGTCCGACCGTCGAGGCGAGCGGACGTGTGCAAGAGCTCTTGTGATTTTGTAGTGTGGGTAGTCGTGGAATCTAGTAATCGATACCGAATCATTCCAAGAACATCCCGGTGTACAGTTTATTACAAGTGTTTTTCTGTGAGCTAAAGGACACCTATAAGGTACCGTAAACCCTTCAGTACGTATAGCGCTTCAGGAGGGGGCACTGAAGACTGCCGCGTGCATAACCTCAAAGTGCACGCGGTGTCAGCACGTGGTTGGCACTGCTAGCGTTTCTTGTGTGACTATAGGACATCACAAGGTACTGTAAGATTATAAATAATTATAGCGCTTCAGGTAGGGGCCCTGAAGAATCACCGCGTGCATAACCTAAAAGTGCACGTGGTGTCAGCACGTGGTAGCATAGACACTGGCATCTGACGTCTCGGTTGACTGCTGTCAACTGACGACTGTCACTGTCGTGTGTCGGTGTTGCCATTAAGGCAGCGAATTGGCAGGTTGCCGTCACTGTCACGGTTAGTCAGTGGAGTGTGACAGGTGACAGATACTTGTCAAGTGTCAATGTCGGACGAGGAGGAGGGAGACTCGTTCCAGAAGGCGCTGGGGAGGTTCATGGAGGCAGATGAGGGGGCCGGGGGGTTTGCACCTCGGAAGTCTTTGGCACGCACCCCCCCCCAGGGGTTTAGTGCCGCTGTGGGAGGGGCAGAGGAAGAGGTAGAGGTCGAAGCTATGAAAGGCCTGAGAGCCCAACCGGCCTCTCCGCCTTATGGCACTCCAAGTGGAGGGCCATCTAAGAGGCCACTCTCCTCACCTCTTGAGGCGGAGAGTGCTGCTCTGAGGCGGAGAACCGGGAAAGGTGAGAGTGCTCCACCAGTTGCCGGGATTCTGACGAGTGCACCCCCCCCGGTGGGAGGATGTGCAGGAAGTCAACCCGGCACCGCGAAGCCGACTGCTCTTGCGGAAGCGACGGTTGAGGGCCTGACAGGCCTAGCAACCTCGGCAACCCAGGGCATTATGGACGCGGTGCGGGCGAAGACTTCTCGCCTGAATAAAGATGAGGTGGCTGCGATCGGCGCACATACCGAAAGGTTAAGTGCAGTTATTGCCCATATGGCGGTGCGGCTGGCTGCCGCGGAGGCTAAACTTTCAGTGCAGCCTCTAACGGTGAGTCCGACTGCGCAGCCTAAGGGCAATACTTATGCCAATATGCTGAAACTGCCTCAGCACAGAGAGCCCGTTGAGATGGGTGAGCGAGTGGAAGGTCCAGTAATAGCGGTGTACCCGGCCGCCGAAAAGACTGGAGAAATTAAGTCGGCGGAAGAGACGAAGGCCGAGCTTAAGAAGGCAATCGACCCGGCAAAACTGTTTGTGCAGGTTAGCCGGGTCCGGAAAGTAGGTAACGCTGGAGTGGTGGTTCAGACCACCAATGAAGCTGCGGCAAGCAGGCTTAAAGAGGCAATGCCGCCGAGCCTGAGAGTTGCGGAGCCGAGAAGAAGGCAACCGCTAGTCTGCTTCAACAGACTAGACGGCAACCCAAGCTTTGACGACGTTTTGGTGGCCCTCCATGACCAGAACTATCGGGAGGACAGTGCATGGCCGCTAACAAGGATCAAAAGCGAAGCAAAAGGCGCATTCAAGAAGAACCGTGCAAGCGGGGCTGCCACTGCGGTAATCTTTGCATGCTCCGCAGCTCTAAGGGAGTCTCTCATGCAGAAGAGTCGGGTTTTCATCGGCTGGCAGGCTGTTGAAGTAACGGACTATATCATGGTTACGTGCTGCAACAAATGTCAGCAATATGGGCACCCTGAGAAGTTCTGCAGGTCGAAGGAAGAAGTCTGTGGACGTTGCGGAAACACTGGGCACAAGTCAGAGGCATGCAAGTCTGCATCCACATGCTGTGCTACATGCAAGCGATTTGGCAAGAAAGGCGGTGAATCACACAGGACAGCATCGAAGGATTGCCCAGCGAGGATTTTCGCAGAGAAAAGGAGCGTGGAAATGACACACTATGGATAAGCCGTCCAGTATAAGCGTTGGGCAGCTGAACTTGCAAGGATCAGCAACGGCCACACAGGAGCTACCCATAATATGCAGGACGCTGGAGTTGGATCTTGTACTAGTCCAGGAACAATACTGTCAGACCAGGACTCTCCAATACGGACCCACCTCCAAGGCAGGCATTATGGTGTACAACCAGCGATTGGCAGTTGCCTTCTTAGATCATCTCAGCAACGACCATTGTGCAGTCGCTCATGTTTGCCACCACGGTCTGAGCATATATGTCATATCCATGTACTGTCAGTATTCACACGACATTGCAGTACACCTACAGCACTTGACCATCGTAATGGATAAGCTGGCTGGGAAAAATGTATTAGTAGGCATGGACAGCAACGCCCACTCACCACTGTGGCACTGTGAAACCAGACAGTATGTGGGAAGAGGACCGGATACAGAGTACCGTAAAACGCAGATGGAAGGCTTTATACTGGGAAGAGGCCTTACGATCCAGAACGTGGAAGGTCAGCCTCCAACCTTTTCAGGAGCGAACGGCTACTCCAATGTGGACTTGACACTAACTAATAGAGGAGTAAAAGTGTCACGGTGGCAGGTACACGTGGGGGCAAGTGTCAGCGACCACCAGCTAATTACCTTCGTGGTCAATGCTACTGGAACGCCAGACTCGGTGCACTATGGCGAACAGCATATACGCTTTCGCGATCATGGTGTTAACTGGGAGCGCTTCCGTGGTGTGCTTCATCATAGAATGGGCCAATTATCGACCAATAAATCAGCAGCCAGCATATGTGAGGACTACAGCCGTATCCTCACCCGCACAGCTCAAGATTGCCTGGGCACTCGGCAGGAAACTGGCAACCGCGGTTATGAGTGGTGGACCCCAGAGTTGGATAGGATGCGCCGGTCAGTTGGAAAAGCGCGCCGGGACTGGCAGCAGTCACGCAAGAAGAAGAGCAGCCGTGAGCCAGAGCTGCATGATTGTCTTCGACGTGCCAGAATCCAGTACAAGGTAGCGATGAGAAATGCTGAGATAGCTTACTCTCGCGAGATAGCGGAATCCGGCAATGACGATCCGTGGGGGCTGGCGTATCGTGCCTCCTCAGGCAGGATTCGCCCTCCTTCCAATGTCATGCATGGTATACGCTTACTGGATGAAGGCATTACTACCACAGCCAAGGCTACAATGGCCGGTCTGCTGTCGACGCTGTGTCCGGATGATGACGCCTGTAAGGATACTCCATATCATAGAGCGGTGAGAATAGCTGCAGCATGCTCTCCCAGCGGGAAAAATTCAGACTTACCAAGTCGAAAAATCCTGGAGCAAATCGTTAAGGACCTACCGAATACTGCGCCCGGTCTAGATGGAATCACTGCTAAGGTAATCAAGCACGCATGGAGAGCCAGCGGAGCGGAGATGCTCCTAATGTACACTGCGTGTCTGGATGAAGGCATATTCCCAGATGTCTGGAAGGAAGGGAAGCTCCTGGTACTGCCAAAGGGCAACGATCGACCGCCCTCGGATCCTAAGGCGTATAGACCAATTACCCTTCTGCCTATCCTGGGTAAGATACTGGAACGCCTAATTATATCTTGCGCTCCAAGCTTGCAGGGCAGCATTTCTTTTTCGCAGCACGGTTTTGCTCGTGGAAAGTCTACGGTCACTGCACTGCGTGCAGTTCTCGACCGAGTTGCGAGTACCGAGTGGAACTATGTTCAGCTGATCCTGTTAGATATATCAGGGGCTTTCGACAATGCCTGGTGGCCTATGATCCTGACGAAAGCCAAACAAGGGGGTATCCCGCCAAATATCTACAAGATTTTGGTGAGCTACTTCAATGGGCGGCGAGTCGGGTTATTTGTGGGCGACCAGGTAGTGTGGAAACGCTCCACCATGGGATGCCCACAAGGATCTGTCCTTGGTCCAACTCTTTGGAATGTCCTGCTCGATGACATCCTGCGGCTACCTATGCCCGAAGGGGTGAGTATGGTGGCTTATGCAGACGATGTCACGATCGTCATTGAGGCGCCGAGTCGAGCGGCTATTGAGCACAAAGCTCGGGCGACGCTTACCGCGGTATCTGAGTGGGGAAAACGCAACCGTCTCAGTTTCTCTGCGGAGAAATCGCAGACGATGACGATGAAAGGTAAATTCAAGAGACCTCCGACGATTAGACTGGACGGCGCCTCGGTGACGCACGTGAATCATGCCAGGTTATTAGGGGTGTGCATAGACGAGGCTAGCTCCTATGTGCAGCATGCGAATTTTGCCGGTCTCAGGGCTGTGAAGTGCTTCGGGAAGGTGTCGAGAATATCGGCATCGACCTGGGGTGTTAGGTACAGAGCCCTTAGGATCCTATACGTAGGTACCTATGTGGCTACTCTCACCTACGCTGCGGCCATATGGTGGCGACGCTCGTCACACTATGCAGTGCGGAGTGCTTTGCTCCGTACACAGCGCCCGGCCCTGGTATTGCTCACGAAGGCTTACAGATCGGTCAGTACCGCAGCGTTACCTGTGCTCGCGGCAACTCTCCCTGCTGATCTGGAAGTCGTTCGCGCAGGACGATTCGCGCAGGAATGTTCGGGATTGGACACAAGTGAGGAGCGCAACTCGCGGAAAGTTTTAATAACAAGGGAGATCTTTGCTTTGTGGCAGGACAGGTGGAGCTTGAGCGCGGATGGGAGGGAGCTGTTTGCCTTCTTCCCTCGGATCACCGATAGGATGACTTATGTATGGGCTGAGCCGGACTACGTTGTCTCGCAGATCCTGACTGGCCATGGATGCTTCAGGTTCCGGCTTCATAAAATGCGGCTTTGCGAGTCTGCCGAGTGCTTCTGCGGGCATGAGGCGGAAACCCGGGACCACGTATTGTGGGATTGCAGGTTATACGCGGAGGAGCGCAACGAGATGCTGACGGGCTGGTTCAGGGTTGAGTCTGGTCCAGTCTATCACGGCGACCTGGTGGCAAGCGCGGAAGGATTTAGGCGACTGCGAGCATTTGCGCACAAATGGCACCGCAAGAGGAAGGAGTACGACCTATGATCCAAGTCTGCTCGGACGCGAAGGGATGGCTGTGTGTCGTCAAGCCCTAGAATTGGGAGAGTTGACAAGCAAGGGACAGGAAATAGATTTGTAGGAGTCAAGAATCCGCACTGGGAAAGAGCTACGTCAAGAGACAAACGCAAGTACCGTGCGGACTCCAAAGTTTCGGTCCGTATGCCCAAAGGGCGGGTAGGACCATGGGTGGTTGGTGGGTTTGTCCCTATCTACTATCTAGCGAAACCACAGCCAAGGGAACGGGCTTGGGAGAATCAGCGGGGAAAGAAGACCCTGTTGAGCTTGACTCTAGTCTGGCATTGTAAGGAGACATGAGAGGTGTAGCATAAGTGGGAGATCGTTCGCGGTCGTCGCTGAAAAACCACTACTTTCATTGTTTCATTACTTACTCGGTTGGGCGGAAGCGGTGCGCGGTCGATAACAATCGACGGGCGTACGGTGTTTCGTTCCAAGCGTGCAGAGTGGCGGCGTGGCGGCAACGCTCGTCGCCATACAACTCCCGCGTGATCCGGTTCGAGGACACTGCCAGGCGGGGAGTTTGACTGGGGCGGTACATCTGTCAAAGAATAACGCAGGTGTCCTAAGGCCAGCTCAGCGAGGACAGAAACCTCGCGTGGAGCAAAAGGGCAAAAGCTGGCTTGATCCAGATGTTCAGTACGCATAGGGACTGCGAAAGCACGGCCTATCGATCCTTTAGTATAAAGAGTTTTTAGCAAGAGGTGCCAGAAAAGTTACCACAGGGATAACTGGCTTGTGGCGGCCAAGCGTTCATAGCGACGTTGCTTTTTGATCCTTCGATGTCGGCTCTTCCTATCATTGCGAAGCAAAATTCGCCAAGCGTTGGATTGTTCACCCATCAAAAGGGAACGTGAGCTGGGTTTAGACCGTCGTGAGACAGGTTAGTTTTACCCTACTGATGGCTCGTCGTTGCGATAGTAATACTGCTCAGTACGAGAGGAACCGCAGTTTCGGACATTTGGTTCATGCACTCGGCCGAGCGGCCGGTGGTGCGAAGCTACCATCCGCGGGATTATGCCTGAACGCCTCTAAGGCCGAAGCCAGCCTAGCCGAATCCGGCAAGGATACGCTCACTGTGGAGCCCCGAGAGTCGGGAGGCTCCAAACAATGTGACTTTACTAGTCGCGCTTTACTCGTAAGGTGCGACGTCGAAGCCCAATTTGGAACGCGGCGATCGGTGTGAGCGGTCTTAACACGTGCACCACGGCGCCGAAGTTTCGGATTTGACTCAGTTCGATGTCGGGGCTCGGAATAGTCTGTAGACGACTTACGTTCCTGGCGGGGTGTTGTGCTCGGTAGAGCAGCGTCGTGCTGCGATCTGTTGAGACTCAGCCCTACGCCAGGTGATTCGTCCGAGGACGTGTCGTGTCGCGCCCGTGTAGTCTCTGTCGCGGTGTGGGGTGTCGCAGTAAGAGTAGCGCGAGCGCGCTATATGCTAATACTACGACTACCAACACTATGGAGAAAACACGAAGGCGACGATGTCGAGAGGAGAGCGATGGAGCGCGCACGCGGCGCACACACACACACACACACACACACACACACATGTGGTGGTGTGCGCAGTGCACGCGCGTCTGTACTCTCGTGTCTCGTATCGTCGGGTGATTAATGACCACGAACTACGTGGGCTGCGTCCTAGCCGCGGTTCCGCTCCCGCTCGCATGTTCACTTACTCTCTTAAACTTATAATAATAATTGTTAGAGTATGAGAACATAGTGCGAGTAGAGGGGGGACCGAGGAGATAGGGCGGTGGGAGCTATACGAGAATTCATTACACGAACGACCCCGATAAAAAAAAATGACCGCCGTCGCGCGACACGTTTGCGCTCACGGCGCGCCCAATACACGAACACACCACCCACCCGTCCGTCCGTCCGTCCGTCCGTCCACGCGTACGCGAACAATACACGAACACCCCACCGTAGAACCTTAATCGCTCTGACAGACACTTGTCTTGACTTACGGTGTTATTTCACGTTTTCCATTATTAATGCGAATAATAAACATCTCTATCTGTATTTATAATATTTATTACCAATGAAAAATACATACAATGAATATAACAAACACCACTCGCCACTAACTTACTTACTTACTTACTTACTTACTTACTTACTTACTTACTTACTTACTTACTTACTTACTTACTTACTTACTTACTTACTTACTTACTTACTTACTTACTTACTTACTTAGTTAATAAATAATTAAATAAATAAATAAATGATCACAAATCAATTGACCAGAAACACTGTTGTTACTGTTTCATTTGTTATCTTCAAATAAAGTAAGCCTTGGTAAAATTACAGTATTTCATTACACGAACTACTCGAAGCTAACTCCAAACGTATAACTCTAAACCTAAACCGACACAATCGTAACTCACAGAACACAACATTTTTGCTGACATTTAAAATTGTGTTCTCGCTTTAACACATCTGTTGTTATGTATCCATTACCTGAAAATAAAATTCGTTTTATTATTTTTGATGTAAGGCCAGTGTTGGTGCAGGGGCACAAGCGTGTTATTGTAAACGTGACGGATATAGGTTCGACTCCCACTCGGGGATATGAAATATTTAATGTTCGTTTCGTTTTCACAACTTCTGGTAATTCTCGCGGCGTTAAGTTAGGCCAATTTACGTTCCGAAATTCGACAGATAGTAAAGAAATGGAAGTGTTTTAAAGGAAACGGATATCGTAACGCTAGGTTCCCAGGTTACCCCTATCCACCCTGGTGCATGCCGTGGTTACGCAACAAACTTGTTGCGAGGGTCGAACACATAGCCATGTGTTCGATCTCCTTCCACGATTCCACGCTCAACATGCAGTACTGCGGCAAAAAGTGAGAAACGGAAGTGTCATAATGAAAACGGAGTATGTTAACACGAAGTTCTCAGGTTCCATCTCTCAGAAACAGCGTGAACAATCACGCTGTCACAAGACAGTGTTTTCAAATATAATTGTTTGAAATGCCAGGTTAAATAAAATGATAGTAAAAAAATGGTTACCTTCTCGGTCATACAATCTGAAAGCCTCTCTTAGTTCGGCTAGCATGGCCTCAGCGTCTAACTCTTCAGTTAAAAACCTTGACGCTAGAGAACAAAATGACTTAAATTCTATTTCTCCCGTTGCTGAAATAAAAACAAATTTATATTAAAAGGTACAATAATATATGATGAAATGTAATTATGAAAAATTATATAATATTTTATTTTTAGCCGACTCCTGTAAAAGGAGGAGGTTATCAATTCGATTGTATTTTTTTAATGTTTGTTGCTAGTGAACAAAGTTTGGATTGCAAAAATCTAAAAATTCGTATGCATCTGCTATATGGATTTCCTCAATGGAGTAAAATTTAGGCAATACTTCGAATTATTAATATTGTTCTGATATAGAGCATAAAAAAATAAACATAAAAAAGTTAAATTATGTTTTCATGCTCTGCCATAACATTTTTTGCTATACTATATTTTCATTTCATTACACGAACTACTCGAAGCTAACTCCAAACGTATAACTCTAAACCTAAACCAACACAATCGTAACTCCCAGAACACAAAATTTTGGTGGCCGTGGTGGCGGTGGCGGTGGCGGTGGCGGTGGCGGTGGTGGTGGCGGTGGCGGTGGCGGTGGTGGTGGCGGTGGCGGTGGTGGTGGTGGTGGCGGTGGCGGTGGTGGTGGTGGTGGTGGTGGTGGTGGTGGTGGTGGTGGTGGTGGTGGTGGTGGTGGTGGTGGTGGTGGTGGTGGTGGTGGTGGTGGTGGTGGTGGTGGTCGCGGTTATCACCATCAAACTTTCAACATCCCACCCGACTCTCTCTCGGTAAGTCCCGAGTGTCGCGACCGTCGTTCTGTCTATATAAGGGGTGTCGACGAGCCAAACGTCTGAGCGTAGTCGACTCTCCGGAGATATATTGTTATGTGTAATAGTGTATTCGTATACACTATTACATAATATTATTGTACAGTGTCGGTCGACGGGTGCGCCTTGTGCGTTGTTCGTATTTCAAATTTTTCGATACATTGATATATTTTGTATCATGTATTCTTATTTGTTCAAGCGATCGTTATAATTTCTGTGTGCGCGTCCTTTGCGGCGACATATCTTTAATGTTTTGGCCACGATCTCTCCAACACCGGGCGATGATTTGTAATACACATGTTCACGCTCATGTTAAACGATATTATGAGAGTGTGTTGTGTGTGTATGCGACAGTCGTCGCTGTCACACGCATCAAAGATCTCGTCAGAGAACGTTCAGTACGGTGACCGAGCATCGCGTTCGTTGTCGTTTTGATCGACGACGACGACTGCGCTGCGGCGTCGTTGTATACAGAGTATATCAGAACGGCGAAAGTTTGCGCGAACCGACGCACATATTAAATAAAGCGATTTGGTATGTGTGTTGTCTTGTAAGCTTTCAAAGTTTAAAATTTTGATAATTTTTTTTTAAGTCATCGCGACGTGTCTTTCGACCCCCGCGTACGACCTTTAAGAAAAATATAAAACAACGCGAGAGTTAGCGATGTTATTGTTAGCTCCCTGGTTGATCCTGCCAGTAGTTATATGCTTGTCTCAAAGATTAAGCCATGCATGTCTCAGTGCAAGCCGTATTAAGGCGATACCGCGAATGGCTCAATATATCAGTTTTGGTTCCTTAGATCTTACTCAGTTACTTGGATAACTGTGGTAATTCTAGAGCTAATACATGCAATCAGAACTCTGACCAGTGATGGGATGAGTGCTTTTATTAGATCAAAACCAATCGACGGAGGGCTTCGCGTCCGAAGTCGTTAATTTTGATGAATCTGGATAACTTTTGCCGATCGCATGGTCAAGTACCGGCGACGCATCTTTCAAATGTCTGCCTTATCAACTTTCGATGGTAGTTTCTGCGACTACCATGGTTGTCACGGGTAACGGGGAATCAGGGTTCGATTCCGGAGAGGGAGCCTGAGAAACGGCTACCACATCCAAGGAAGGCAGCAGGCGCGCAAATTACCCACTCCCGGCACGGGGAGGTAGTGACGAAAAATAACGATACGGGACTCTTTCGAGGCCTCGTAATCGGAATGAGTACACTTTAAATATTTTAACGAGGAACAATTGGAGGGCAAGTCTGGTGCCAGCAGCCGCGGTAATTCCAGCTCCAATAGCGTATACTAAAATTGTTGCGGTTAAAAAGCTCGTAGTTGCATTTGTGCGCCGCGCTGTCGGTGCACCGCATCCGCGGTGATACTGACACGTCTGCGGAGCATATCGTCGGTGAGCCGGCGGTAAAACGCCGGTTCAATATCAAAATCCTATCGCGGTTCTCTTCGGTGAGTGTCGAGATGGGCCGACAATTTTACTTTGAACAAATTAGAGTGCTCAAAGCGGGCTCAAAATGCCGCTTGAATATTTCGTGCATGGAATAATAGAATATGATCTCGGTTCTATTTTGTTGGTTTTCAGAACTCCGAGGTAATGATTAATAGGGATAACTGGGGGCATTCGTATTGCGACGTTAGAGGTGAAATTCTTGGATCGTCGCAAGACGAACATCAGCGAAAGCATTTGCCAAAGGTGTTTTCATCAATCAAGAACGAAAGTTAGAGGTTCGAAGGCGATTAGATACCGCCCTAGTTCTAACCGTAAATATGTCGTCTAGCGATCCGCCGACGTTAATACAATGGCTCGGCGGGCAGCTTCCGGGAAACCAAAGATTTTGGACTCCGGGGGGAGTATGGTTGCAAAGCTGAAACTTAAAGGAATTGACGGAAGGGCACCACCAGGAGTGGAGCCTGCGGCTTAATTTGACTCAACACGGGAAATCTCACCAGGCCCGGACACCGGAAGGATTGACAGATTAACAGCTCTTTCTTGATTCGGTGGGTGGTGGTGCATGGCCGTTCTTAGTTGGTGGAGCGATTTGTCTGGTTAATTCCGGTAACGAACGAGACTCTAGCCTGCTAAATAGGCGTCGTCATTTAGGTGTGCGCGATTTCGGTCGCGCAACTCACTGGCGACGTATTAAAATTCTTCTTAGAGGGACCGGCGTCTTCGAGCCGCACGAGATTGAGCAATAACAGGTCTGTGATGCCCTTAGATGTCCTGGGCCGCACGCGCGCTACACTGAAGGAATCAGCATGTTCTCCCTGGCCTAGAGGCCCGGGCAACCCGTTGAAACTCCTTCGTGCTGGGGATTGGGGTTTGCAATTATCCCCCATAAACGAGGAATTCCTAGTAAGCGCGAGTCATAAGCTCGCGTTGATTACGTCCCTGCCCTTTGTACACACCGCCCGTCGCTACTACCGATTGAATGATTTAGTGAGGTCTTCGGACCGACACGCGGTGGCTTCACGGCCGTCGGCGTTGCTGGGAAGTTGACCAAACTTGATCATTTAGAGGAAGTAAAAGTCGTAACAAGGTTTCCGTAGGGGAACCTGCGGAAGGATCATTAACGTGTGTGTGTTGTCGTGTTTCTCGCCCTCACCGGCGCCGAAATACATATCACATAACAAAGATATGATTTATAAAAAAGAGATAAAAACAAAAAGGCGAGAGCGAAAGCGCGCGCGCGCGCGCGCATACATTTCGACGAAAAGACAATGGCAACGCGCGCGAGCACACGACGGTGCATCGCGTCGCAACACAGAGCGAAAGAGTGTCGCCGGCGCGTGCGCAGCAAACTTACTGTGCACGTGTTGGGTGTGTGGACTCTGCGAGTCCCGTGTGGAACGCGATCGACGCAGACCGGTAAGAATCCGCGCCGCGAGTCGATCGCACCGCTTACGGGCTCGCCGTTACGAGTGACTCACCATCGGCGAAAACACCCTTCGCTAGTCTGCGACGAGTTGGTGTCGTGTGCCGTCGTCGTCGAAAGTGCGCGCGCGATCGTTCTCCGCTGAACAAATGCGGTCGGACGGGAGAGGAGGGCGTCGTGGTGGCAGTCGAGAGCTCTACGTTAGCGCGTATTGCGAACGGCACGCACCGACGGATCTCTCCCCAGTCTGTAGTGTCTGTGTGATCGCGCCGATAGCGCCACTCCGCGCACGCTCGTGCGGATGGATGGGTGCGGTGCGGTGCCGATCATCGATCGATATGTTCGACAGTTTTCGTGACACGTTTCAAACAAAATATTAAATGTGTTTTTTATTATTGTGTGTTGG